>QVRM01004412.1:0-56838 GCA_003439945.1 Dermanyssus gallinae | reverse complement strand
AGGCCACGGTTTATAAAGGTTAGGACGAAATAAGTATACCTCCGTTGGTGGTTTTCAAACGCTGGAAAGAAATCACCATCTGCAGGAAAAATGATATCAATAAGGCACCGCTTAGATTTATTTGTAAATTCGTTTACTAGTGTGTTCAGTTGTTATGAAAGCTATCAGTATGCTTTTCCTATTAAGTGTACTGATACGTACCACTACGCATGCATGGCTGTTTAAAGCAGTGAATGGTTTTAGCTGTAACTAGAATTTTGCAATTACAATTGCCGCGTTTACATTCCTTTAGTATATTGATTCCCATTTGTAACTGAACGTCATTAAGTATTGGTCTAAGCATTTTATTTGTGTCCGAAGATAACCTACCTGTACCCTTTCTTTTGTTACCAACGTTCTCCATATCCCCTAATAACCCTAAAAATTGTACGAGATCAGCAAAGTTAGTTATTTTTTAGCGAATAAATATCACAACTATTTGTTGCAAATGTTAGGCTGATTGGGCACCAGAACTCAACAGTCACACTTGCACCTTACGACACGCCACAGGTCCTTAAATGCCTAAGCCACGGTAGCGAGGTGATACTTATGGCATACCTAATATCAAGTTCAATTCAAAAGCACCTTTATTCCAGAGCTATACGTATTACTTATAGGTATTATCACTTTGAAAAATTGCCTCAGTAAAGCGAAACGAGAATTGCCTTATTGTATTCTAGGACACTTATTACTTTGGATGGTAAGCCAGGACTACTTACTCCTGATCAAAGTGCCGCAGAATGTAGTGACCCTGCTTGTATCGGTGTACACACCAAGATAGTCCCATAGGGTAGTATCGTTTTGTTTTGCGAAAAATTGATATCTTCCCTTATGATCAATTGGCAATTCATAAAATATGTTTGCGGTAACATCGGGATCGGGGGTAGCTGTGGCAATGCAACAAGAAAGAGCATGCGTTATTCTCCCAGAAGTTCTCACTTGCCTCTTATTATGAATTGTTGCTTATTGACAAATTGCTTTACCAAACTATTTATATATATATATATATATATATCCATTATTAAGCATTCTATTAATGCAGAGGTCAGTGACGACAGGCGTAGCCTAAATAGCTAGTGCATAACACCCCCCCCCCCTAGCTTCTGCTATTTTTGTCAATCCACCGGGGCTCGTGTTTATTGCATGCATTTTAAGTTTCTCCTTGAGAAAAGCGCACAGATGTGTTTTATGTAAGCGTTCTTCTACGTTACCGGAGCGTACAATTTCAAAACACGACCACTTTTCTCTATCAATGGTTTCACCCTTTTATCTGCTCTAATCGAAAAATTCTGCCACGTACTAATCAGGTGGCTCTGTCGGTTCGACACTTCACGTGTCTATCGAAAAAGTAGTCATATGACTATTCGTATGGCCGCGGAGACCACGACAGGGAAAGCGGCGTCGGAACAGCTACAACACCTTCGCAACTGGATTTGTGCAACTGGATACTCCGTGTGTTTGTTGTAAGACGTGCCTCTGCCAATTTAAAACTATGGATGTCAGGTGTGAAATCCTCCAAGGCTGAGTGATCTTGGAATTCTATAAAGAATGCAGCGTTGCTTTCGAAGAAGGGCTGAGAAGCTGTATTGGACGAATTGGTATACCCTCAAGCTGACATAAGACAGCTGCGCCGCTCGATTAGGAACAAAGATCTGTTTGACGTAATGCTAAGGTACAAGCAACGTCGAGTCGAGCAAGGTTTGTCATTCGGCCTTGGTGACCCAGACCACCGATGCTAAAGTGTCACAGGTGTATTCACGGAGACTTGTGAAGCAGTTGAACGAATGAAGACTAAAATACTGTCAAAGCAAATTTGTGGCAGCAATCAAAATATATTCTGTACATGCTGTGAATGCTTTTATACCGCCTTTTGTGATGAATAAAAGAGCGTTTTTTATCGACGTTCACTTATCGTCTGCGTCCTCTCAATAGCAGCTTGCTGGTTTCTTGGCTTGGTAGTTTGGTGGCAAATAATTTCTTGGCGCTTGATTGCTCAAACCAAAGGCCGGCCATTTTCAAATTGAGTTTGTGGTTTGTAGTTTAAAAATGAGAGAAAAACAACTTCTTTAAAAATTATTTTTATCTCTAGTTAAAAAAATGAGCGAGTAAAGCTCAATTAGCAGTGGCCCAAAACAAAGTGGTTCAAAGAAGACTATAGTGCATTGTTTAATGTTTTAAAATAAATAGTCTTATATATATATATATATATATATATATATATATATATATATATATATATATATTTATTTATCTGCACACATGGTATGCAAAGATATATTGCCTGGCGGGAAAGATCATTAAGGAATCTTTCCCGTCGGGGAAGTCCAGACTATGAACTTAAGTTTTTTTAAGTGCATTTTATTTACAGTATTTCATGTGAATTAGAAGTGCCAATAGAATATGTGGCCGTTTCTCTTCGACACTTGTTTTTGGTGAGAGGGATAACATACTTTTACGCACACCTAAAGCTGGTAATGTGGAACTCGACGCCGATGCTATTGGCATAATACCCACTATAGATCTCTCACCTAAATGGCCCCAGGAAGAATTGAGGAGCTGGAACCGTTCTTTAATACTACTTTAACCCCTACTTCTTCTTTAGGGTTGCGTGGACAGAGCACACATCGCGGCTTGCACCAAACATTTTCGTTAAAATGCGGCATTCGCGAAAAAATCCTTCATGATGTGCCAACTGTGGGTGTCATGCAAGAGGGCCTGGGCTATTTGTTCACATGGTACCGGGAGTTCCCGGTTTAAAAGCCGCGCCAGTTTCACCCTGTTCACGCTCAATGCCGTGCATACTTAGAAGATGTGTTTGATGTCGTCTTCTTCTCCTAAGTAGCAGAGAATGCATGCTGCCGACGAGACACCTACGATGCGATGCAGTTTCTTTTCTGAAGGTGCCGTGGCCTATCAAAAATTGGGTCAGAGGGTAGATCTTTAAACTCTAGTCTCTTGAATCACTCGCGAGCATCCGGAATAATAATAATAGCATTCGGGCTCTTGTTAAGGTATTTCCTTGAGGAGGATTTCCTCCGTCCATACAGGCCGTAATGGAATCTTCGTCCATGGTCAGGTTACGCTCCTTCACTCCCTAGTCCCTTGTTGCGTAGGTTGCCTGGTAGGCAGCAGCAAAGAGTGTTTTCCACCTGTGTCTTACATAAACCTATATCGGTACTGAAGCACTAACACGCATACATATACACATAATAATATATACTGTTGGGGGCAATACTACCACATATACTGCGTATATAGACTGTGTGATATAATGTTGCGATATGTTATGCGCCATATATAATACACAATATTTACACGATAGTCTATATGATAACAGAGTGTGTGGTACAGTAAATTGCTTTTTTGCTATCTATTTGTGCCCACGCCAGACACGTTCTATATAATGCAGTGTTGTACTGCGTTACCTTCCTTTAGTTGAGCTGCCGTTAGAATTCAAATTTGAATGCTTGGCGGGCCGCTCAAGGCCTTTCGACCGCTGTGCGGGTGGTTTCGTTTTGCTTCATCCTGCCTAAAAATACTTGTTTGAACTTCACAGCAGCCTGGCTCCTTATCCTTTCGTCGCACGGTCACGCACAATACACCAAAATGGTTGCTGAGTTTCACACATCACTATGGTATGCCATTCTCTAGGTTAACCTGCCTGTATACACAAGAGCAAGCATAACCTCTCAGAGCTCCATAGACACAAGTCCGCACTCTTTGGCGCCAAATCAGCTTCTGGAGGTTACTCTTCTGGAGCTAGCCGACGTTATCGTGTCGTTCTTTTTGTGAGCAAAGCCTAAGTACGTCCCACATCCTGACAGTTTGAGCACGGTGCGTGACAGAAGTCCTACCGTCCCGCGTCAGTTTAAAAGCGTTAATTGTTCTTTGACACTGTGGCTTTTAAGGCTTCCCTAATCACTAAACCCTATAAACTTCATTTTATCGCACTCACTGTACGGTAGTATAGTACAAAAGTTCACATTTCATTTTGTAGGCTAACGTCCGATATTGCACTCGCCACAATATTTACATACGCACTCGTCGATTTCATAACAATTTCCACTCAAACATATAAGGTGGTGGTAACCATACCATGTTGTTCGGCATACTATAGATCTGTTTTTCTGTGACGACAATTTCCATTAGTTGCTGCAAAAGCAGGGCCCTCAACATAGAGGCCCATTACAAATGCCATGTTGCGGGTTTCTCTAAATTCTCTGTAGGCCTTTAAGATTTGTGTACTGAACGGTATCTTGTCCAGTACTAAATCCTCTACTAGTGAGTTCGTGGCATAGCTCTAGTGCGAGCGTCGCCAAAGCGTTCTTTGGCAAGCCCAGCGTGCGCTTTATAAAATAAGGTTTTATTTTATCTATGTTTTTTAGATCTGTAATTGTAAAAGAGGGGCAATTACGTGAAGACAGCATTTTACTATAGGGTCAATTTTTATCCTAAATAAATTTAGCGCGATATTTAGGTCTATGTCAGTAACGTCTCCTACTAGAATTATAGTCACCGTGGCCTTGCTACGTATTCCTCTATATGTCTGCTGAATGACGGTCGCTGTTATTTCTAGATAATAAAAGTGATTTACGAGTTAATATTACTTACTATTATTATTTGACTATTAACATATGAAACATTAAATACATTTATCGTACTCTGTTAAAAAAAAAATTACTCTCCCTATCTTAATGCACCTGTCATCTGCACCCGCCTTTACTAAATCGTAGTGTTTTGATTTTGGCGATGTTGATTGCCAGTTGGTTTTCTTGGCACCAATCTGAGGCTTCCTGTAGATAAAACTGCAGGTGGTTTCGTGTCTTTGCAAGCACTACTAAGTCGTCGGCATAAAATGCATGTGTGGCTCTTACATTTCTGAGGACGTGCACTAAGCCAGTTATATAAAGTATAAAGAGGAACGGGCTTGCGCAGTCACCTTGGTCAACTCCAGCTTTCTGTGCTACTGGCCTGCTGACATAATGAGCCCCGTTTTATAGTAATTAAATTCACTTGCAGCATGTCACATATCAGATAATACATAGTTCTCTCTATAGAATATTGGAGTACTTGAAGAAGTTTGTCTCTTCGGACGTAGCGCAAATGCAGTTTTTAAAATCGATAAAAGCGGCATATGTCATTTATTTTTTTTATCTTGGCGGGTCTCCACATGGTTTAAAAAAGGCAACGGCATCCGATATAGATCGCCCTCTTAGGAATCCATTTTGTGCACATGTTATATCTGGAGCTATGGCGTCATATAAGCGTTCTACAACAAGTGAAATTAACATTTTATAAACGACGCTAATAAGTGCAATTCCGCGGTAGTTGGGTCGGTTGCTTCCCCCTTCATTTTGTAAATGGCTGCAAGAAGCTTTTTCTCCATTCTTCTGGTATTTGTGCCGCTGCGTAGACCTGCGTTGTATAATTTGGTTAATGGCGGGCACAGAAAATATATATTTATTTTTATATGTTCATACACAATTTGGTCGGGACCCGCAGACTCACTATTTTCTTTAGATTTGATTACATTGGCGGCCTCTTCTTTTGACAATGCTCGATAATCACAAGTATTCTATCTCGGAAGTAGTAGGAGGTCACCACCATATAGGCGCGCAAAATAAAGTATCCATTCACTGTCATTGATTAGTGCATTTGGTGGAGTCGGTCGTTTTTGGAGTAGTATCCATGGTTGTCTAGCACTTTGCTGTACGCGTGTCACGCGTTGAAAGATCTCATATGCTTGTTCTTTTGTTTGTTTAATCATTTTAAAACTCCGTTTCAAGCCAGTGAGTCGTTGTAATACTTCCGGGCTAGAATCCGTGTGACTGCAGATATTGTATCTTTTGGCTTTGCACTCTTCATCAAACCATGGTTTGCGCGTAGTGGTTTTGTGTAACGGTTTCCGCGCGCATGAAATCTGGATTGCCTACCGAATAGCTCTTTCAGTGCTATTGATATCGTCTGTTGGCTGAATGAGCTGTAGTGCTTCTTGTAATGTCTGGGGGTTTAGGGAGCAGCTGAGGGTGTATGCTGAAGATGCATTAGGCTTGTTGATTCGGTGCAAATTTAACGTTACTTTATAGTGTTTTCAATTAGCTGAGGACGTTGAGTGCATTTTGCTGATTATTGATTGCGGCTGCTGTGCTAAGGTTAGTACCACATCGACCGCACTTATTCAATTCCAGCTGGCGTACGAAGCCTCATTTTTGTTGTTTTTAATTTGCAACCCAAACTCATGTATTCCTGATATAAAAGCTGCGCTTTGTGCGTTATCTTTTAACAGGTCGCAATTAAAGTCGCCCCCTATAACAATATGCTTATTTGTATTTTTACAATAGCTCATTGCGTCTTCAACATCGTGTATTCTGCCTATCTGGTGGACTATAGACGCTTACAGGGTAATATATTTATTATATTATTTATAAAATATTCTTCTAGTTCTAGCACAATTTCCATTGCAGTACATCTAAGTAAGTGTAAGCACTCTGCTGTTCTGACGGCAATTTCATTTATTTAAAATGTACCCTGTTTGGGTATGTAAATATAAACATGATATATATAACAAACATAGTAAAATAAATTATGAGCATTCTCGCTGACGCTGTGAAAGCGACACGGATTCCGTACAATCAGGTAGGTAGTATAGGGGATGACGGAATTTGCAGTCCTGCTTGGGTTTATGAAACCCAGCAGACCGGCATAGTAGATGATGAAATCCGGAGAGAGTCCTTCCAGGCCTAGTTTGTCATAGCTGATGATAGATAAAAGTCTCTGGGAATAAGAGACACTTTTTGAGAATACTCATGCCGAAACGTTTCCAGGGCGACTGTCTGCGGCAAATTAAAGCGGTCTACGAGTTCATCAGTAAATTACATTGAGCGCGCGAGCATGTATACTATTCTGTTGCGCGAATTTGACGGAAGGCCAAGTACTCGCTTCAAGAAAGCTGGCTTCACCCTATTCAACTGCCATAACTGGGAAGTGCTAAGATGTTTCCATGTCACTTGAATACCGTAAGCAGCTACGGATACCACTTTGAGCGTGAATAACGTCATGGCCGTCTAAACGGATAACTGTGTTGGGTTTCTGATACCCGCTGCCGCGATAAGTGCTTTTCTACAACGCTCAGTTACATGTTGCGAAAAAGTTGTACCACGAGATGAGAAAATTACCCCAAGGAAGAAAACGGTGACCGTGATATCGCAGTTTATCTGCGCGGGCTCGTTGCCCGCCACGTCGAAACTTAACAGCCTTAGTTTTTGATACGTTTACTATGAGGCCATTCTGTAAAAATATTCATCAAGTGTGCAAAAAGCAGCACGCAGGTCCGTACGGATTCTGCTGAATATTACCAGATCATCTGCGTAGAGCAGGGCCATGACCGTTGAGTGCCGCTCTTTCATGATGCGTGGCAGATCACTGAGTAACGTTATAAGTAGCAATGGGCTGAGATTGTCGCCTTGCGGACACCCAGTCGTCTGATCAAACGTGTTATGCTCGCACACACCATCATAGAGGATAATTTGGTTAGCCCTCAGAAGTGCGCAGAGTATAGTGAGCATTCGTGGTGCAACTCCAGCCTGTCCCTACTTCTTTAAGACAATGTCACAAAGTGCGATGTCAAAAACAGATTTTAAATCAATAGAAACCGCAAACGAAGGGAGTTTTTTCCGGTTTAATAAGATTGTGATCTGCTCCAGAAGTACTTCGCAGACTGAGATAGTGGAACGACCGGTCCTGAAGCTATGCTGCTCTTCTGGAAAAACCCCAATGCTCTCAGAAAATCCGTGAGACGTCTTGTCAGTATGCTTGAGAGTAGTTTGTAGACACAGCTTCTCTTTGATATCGGCCTCCACGCGGCAGGGTCCGAAGGATCTCCTTTTCCTTTTGGAATTACTTTAAGAAGGCATTCATACCACTTGGCTGGCAGAGCGCCCTCAGAGAGGCATCTGTTAAAAAGAGACTGTCATATAGGCGCAAGGAGATGTCCCTGCCGAAGGTGTTCATTCCTTACAAGATCTGGCCCGAATGCCTTGTTAATTCGTATACAAGCAAAGGCAACATTGACTTCGTCTAGACTAAACAGTTCATCAAGAGAATCAGCGAAAAATCTCTTGGGAGCTTCGAGTTCGTATGAAATAGGAATCTCGAGAGGTACAGTATCCGCGTGGGTAAAAGCTGCGCTAAAGTGGCCCAAGAGTTCAGATGGGATTGGACAGCTCGTAAAGTTGTGAGGCCGACGTGTAATGAGGTGGAGTTGTTGTGCTTTAAGTATGAGGAGACGTTCTTGTTGGTCGGCAAATGGCCGCCTCTTGAAGCCTTGAAGCTTCCGATAATGCTGTCGTGTGATTGAGTAAATAGCCGCCGCAGCTAGGTCATAGGACGTTTGTTGGAGGGCTCTTAGTATAATTTGCCTCCGCGCAAAGCAATCACTGCCGTACCAGCGTGGAGAGCGCCGCATATGTGGTAGTGATTTAGGAGCTGAGTTTATAAGGACGCTGGTGACTTCAGCTATTGCCTTATCAGTGGGACCGTGCGGCCTGTCAGGGTTAATCCGAGAAAGCAGCGAAATAACCATGTTGTTATCAAGGCGCTTCCCTACACCGGTGCGTCGTTTATTAGCACTAATCGATTTAATAGAGAGCTTAATAACCACGGGGATAAGTTTCTTAATCCCCGTCAGTAAGACACGAAAAGCCGGCCCTTCATATGTCGCACAATCTGGTGGAGCAGAAGTTGCAAAAATGTCGATTGCTCAGCATCCCATTCTCCCCATAGAGCCAACCCGTTGCAGGTTGACATCGGCATAATAGGTGGGACTGCCCCTATCGGTACACACCCACAAACCGTATACATTGAGTGACCCTAAGAGAGCGGTAGTCCGTTCGCTCGGGAGTCTTGCTCCCGCCGACAACTGAGATTCCCAGCTAGCAGTACTGTCTGTCCAACGCTAACGAAGCTCATAGCAATGCTAATCTTCTCCAGTAATTGGTCTGTACTGTCACCGCTTCCCGAGTTAGCATTGCTGTGCATGGCAATCAACAAAAGTGTGGATGACAAAAGGACTACAACATTATTCTCTGAGTAGAGCAGGTTTATGTTTCCAAGGCGAGGACCAGTAAGAACAGATACGCCACCTGTGGGACGACCGCGAGCGACTTGTTGAGAGCAACAGTGAAAACTATAATACCCGGGGACATCGAAACGTTGAACGGAAAACGTTTCTGTCAGGACAACGACGTCGAATCCTGATAGTTAGTTACATAGTCCAGACTCTCTCGTGCTTCGAAATCCTTCGCAGTTAAATTGGCATATTACTAGTTGTGGTTGCGTTTGTTTTGATATCTTGCCTTCGGCGTCCGCCAGTTGTTGTGCTGTGAGCTGAACACTGTTTTGAGTTCTTTGAGGTCTTGCATCATTTTTATGACGTACTCTGTCAGTGTAGTTCTGACGGCAATGGCCACACCCCATTTGGGTCGGCCTCTCCCTTGAAAATGTAGTGCAAATCCATGATATACTTTGTGTTGTGTGAACTGATTTATACTTGCTGTGTTTGTCACAAACGTTTCGATTAAAAACATTATATCTATGTCGAAGAAGTCGTTTTCGCGTGACTTATTATATATTGATTCTAAAGATTCAACGTTCCACAACATACGTCTGTATTGGTTCTGTGTGTGTTTGCTGTTTTACGAGCTGCTTCAACGCCATTTGTCAATATCTTAAAGATCTATTATTGTAATATCGTCATCTTCTTCAGCTTGTCTGCAGCGCTTACTTTCTGCGGTCGTCGTTTTCTCTGAGCCGTATATTCTAAATAATTGTAGTTGTCTGAGAAAAGGGCGAAAGTATATCCCATCCGACCACATCCCAGGGTCCAGTAGTTCATTCAATTTGTTGGTTCTTATATTTATATGGAAACGATTATAAAATGCCTGGTTCATCCCTGAAATTTTGGTTACTTTAAGAACCACATCCTTACTATCCGTGCTACATATTGTTGTATGTCCTCACATGTATGTGACAAATTAAGACATCTTACAAATAACGCTTTCATGCAAGGTCTTTTAGACACGTCTTGAACGTTTACAACTACTAGATCCGTCAGTTTGTTCGTGCCAATAGTTGCACGTTGTTCACAATTCCTCACGTGTCCTTCTTTTCTAACTGTCAGCCATGCATTCTTGGGTCCTCTATTTAGTGTGAACGTACCGCTGCGGCTTTGATGTTGTTTTGGCACATCTTGAATAAGTAGACGTCAAGAGGTTCCGGTGTTGATTTTTGCATGCAAGCTTGGCTGAGTATTGCTTCTGCACGTTTGCAATGTTTGTTGTCGTTTCAGCGCTGGTTGGTAGTTGCTGGCCCGGTGGACGGCTGGGGTTGTGGCAATGGTGCTGTTTATATTGCCAGTGACTAATTTATTGACGGTTTTTTGTTGATTCGTCAATTTTTGCTAGAGTGATTAGAGATTGCTGACGCAGCCACAGTTGGTCTTTACAAATATGCTGTTAGTTGCTACGGTAACAGCAACTTCTTTCTAAAAGCATGACTTGCAGTTTGTACTGTACCGATCAGGTATTTGATATGCACAATGAGTGTGGAGGGATTTATTGCAGCTCTCACAAACAGTGGGGTCTTCTACTTGCTGAATATGACCAACACAAGTGACACATAGGGGGCTTGGGTTGCTCTCGATATCTCCAGCCAGTAATATCAAAATTACAAATGCCGTGGAACGAAGGAGTTTGACCTATTGAAGCATAGTCGAGGTAGATGCTTAAAACGCTAACCGTGTCATCTGTTGTAGTAGTCAATAATAATAATAGTAATAATAATAATAATAGTAATAATAATAATAATAATAATGACTTGCCAACAATATCACAATACTCGAGATGCCACCGAGAATGACTCGGAGATGGCTTTACCGCTCTCCCAGACACCACATGTTTGCAACTACTATGGGCAGGCCGTAAGATCATCTAAGGGCCTGAAGATTCACATAACACGAAAACACTCTGTAGCTCTTTGTCGAAGCCTTCGTACGGATAATAATCCGGGACCAAATAACAAAATAACCATTACATCAAACACCGACACCCAACCTGACTCGAAATTATTAGTACAAGTCTTATCACATGCCCGCAGAAGTTTAAGGCTTGCCAGAATCATACCTTGTGGGGCTAGAAATCTGTGCTACAGCATATACGACAGCATTAAGCAACTTTATTACGAAGCTCGATCTTGAAAGTTGGAATAATCTCATGATGCTTCCATCATTTATGTTTACACTACCTCACCAAAAAAATCAGGAGAAAATACTTACTAAAACCATTAAAAGTAATGTAGCGGAGATAGACTTTCGAACACTTCAAAGTCTTGCTGATTCGACCATACCTAGCACGATCGGCAAGGAGGTCTCATTTTACCAAGACCAGTACAGCGTACGCCAGCAGAGATGAAATTAGCAGAGGGCTATATTCGCTCTGCTGTTCGATCGCTACTCTCCTCAGACACATTGGCACCACAAAATAAACATACCGAGTCTAAACTACGGGGCAAACACCCAGGTAGTCCACCCGGGTGTCAAAAACAGTTAGACCTTTTGTAACAACCCGCCACTCTAGGCCTGGATAAAATTGAAGGACCTCTCGTTTTAGAGACCATTCGATCTTTCCCTTTTGCAAGTGGAGCCGGTTTAGACGGCCTACGGCCTCGACATCTTCGGGACATGCTTAGCCAAACGATCCATCCTCAGAGCGTCTCCTGGAAGAGCTAGGCATTCTTATGGCTAGAGTGCTCATTGGGGCTTTGCCATCGTTCTGCCAACCCGTTTTTATGGCGCAAGTTTAACTGCCCTCCGAAAGAAGGATAATTCCATCAGGCCCATAGCATGCGGGCTAACTCTACGAAGAATGGCTTTAAAAATCGCGATGGCTATGAACAAACGGACCATTGTTGCTGCGGTTTCACCCCATCAAATGGGTGTTGCCATTAGATGAGGAGCAGAGGCTACTGTACACGCTACACGCGCTTTTCTGGAAACAGAAGGTCCGACAAAAGTACTAGTCACGTTAGACTTCCGATACGCGTTTAACACAATACGAAAGGACAACATTCTCGACGAAGTAAAGAGAAAAGCTCCACGACTCTATCCGATGATATGGCAGGGTTATAGAGATTTCTCAATCCTCGCTTGGAACGCAGATACGATCATAGAGTCGCAAACTGGCATTCAGCAGGGAGACCCACTGGGACCTAGCTCTGTTCTGCCTCGGCATTTCTGATCTGGTATCTAGCCTACAGAGCCCTTTAAATGTCTGATACCTAGACGACGCTGTCTTGGGAGGTCCCGCAGATGTCGTGGCGAGGGATTTGCAGGCTATATTGAACTTCGATGAACTGGGAGGACTGACCCTCAACGCGGCCAAGTGCGGGGTTTTAGCTGACGGAGGTACATCTCAAAATCAAGCCCAGGCTATACAAACAATCATAGAAGCACTTCCTGGGATATCTCGTGTAACTCAGGATAACCTAGATGTTCTAGGTTCTCCTGTAATGCCCGAAGTAATTCCACGCGCTCTTGATGCTAAACGAGAGACGCTGGTAAAGATTCGCCTATGACTGATAAGTATGCACCCGCAGGTGGCTCTGTGCATTTGGAGACACAGTCTTGGTTCACCAAGATTTGTCTACCTGCTACGAACTTGCCAGACTCTAAAACACATGGAAGGCCTTGCAGCCTACGACGAGACCACCAGAGACATTCTAAGTGAAATACTAAACATTAACTTGGAAAGAAACATGTGGAACAAAGCTAGCCTTCCTATCGGAAACAGAGGCCTTGGAATAGAAAGAGCTACAGATCTAGCTGCGGTGTGCTATGCTGCATCACAGAATCAATTTGGCTCTCTGGCGGAATCACTTATTGACGAAGAAGCAAAGATTGAACTACAAAAGGCAGCAATAGTGGCGTATACCACAGTCAGGAGTCAACTCGACCCCGGCTCTCTGAAAGAACACGTGAATCAAAATCTTCTCGACGCTTACAAAAACTAAGAAGTCCGCACGGGATAGAACAGATAGCCTAACATCAGCAAGAGAGCGTGCCGTCTTTCTAGCGGCTCAACATCCTTTCAGCGGGGGCTGGCTTCAAGCGCCGCCCTCCTGTCTGCTTGGCACCATGCTGGACCCAAACTCCTTCCGCATGGTGTCAGCCCTTAGAATAGGCGCCCCCGTCTGCCACCCCTTCTCATGTCTGCGATGCGGCCAACCTGTTGACTCTGACGGGTTACACCCGTTAAGTTGTCTGAAAAGTTCCGGCAGAATTACAAGACACGCTGAACTTAACGCCATAGTTAGAAGAGCTCTTAGAAGGGCAGGGGAAAAACGAAGGAAGTACCTCGAGCTATCTATAAGCTACCACTTTGTACCCATTACATTAGAGACGCTCGGCCCCTTCAGCTCAGGTACAGCGAACATCCTGAAAGATATCGGAAAACGCATAGCAGAAGTTACGGGCGATCGACGCGAGGCCATGTTTTTGCAACAGATGATGTCTTTGGCCGTTTGTAGAGGAAATGTGGCTTCCATCATAGGCGCCATGAATTGATAGAAAGCGGCCGGAGCAGGATGTTTATACCACCACAATTGTAATAACTGAATAATAATAATAGTCATAATAATAATAATAATAATAATAATAATAATAATAATAATAATAATAATAATAATAATAATAATAATAATAATAATAATAATAATAATAATAATAATAATAATAATAATAATAATAATAATAATAATAAAGGGGAGTTGAAACTATGTAGTGCGCTCCTGACTGGGCAAAGGGAAATGCGGATACTGATGATCGCATAAATTTAAATATTAATTATAGAAGGTAAGGCCGTCGTAAACCATAGGAAAGGAGTTTTTGATGGCATTTTGGAGAATAACGCATTGTTCCAAGATAGAACTGTTTTCAGTAATTACCATGCTAAGGCATGGTAATTACTCACAGCAGACTAGCCAAAGCTATCATCAACGTCACTAAGGTAATTTGTTGTATCAGGGTTGTCATTGCCGATTTTACGTGATGCAAGAAGCCTATATTAGGTTCAGTACGAAAACGCGATGACAACGAGACCACACTTATTGCAGCCATCTTATTGCAACCTATTACGAGTGTCAACACAAGCCTTGTTAATGTATAAATGTAAAGAATCAAAAACTTACCCCCTATAAAAGTACTCGTCGACGGTGGTATTTATGAAGAGTGTCTTCTTGTAGAGAGGATAGTTTGGAACGCGAGTACTGCCGTCAGGATAAAAATAAGCCATGGCGGCGTAGTTCGAGGTTACAATTCTATCATCTTTGCTTCCGTTCGACATACTTGGCTCGAAGAAGTAGATTCGCCGGTCGCGAAACCCAATTGTAATGTTGTCATACATAAAATGATCCTTGATGCGTTTAGACCTAGACAAAGCCGCAACAGAAATAAATTCAGATCCACAATGCGGAGGTTTACTAATTAAGCTGCGTCATACAAAGCTTGAATTCGCAAAGAACGCGCTTATTTTGAGAAAGCGCAATGAACTATCCACCATTCGTGTTTTCTTAATAAGGGATAGATGGGAGTAAATAAGTTTGCTTAATGGAAGTGTCTGATAGATTTAATCTATTTGACCAGTGTGCATATGAGAGCTTCTAACGTTAGCAATTTAACTGTACTATGCGACATATATTCGACTATATAGCGAAATATATAGTAACAAGGAATATATGGAAGGCCATGTATGTGCCAGGATTGACCTTTGCTAATGCCTCTCTGGTCCACAGCGCGGGGTTAGGAAAGAAGTTAGAAACAATACAAAGAGAAGTGATAAGATTTGCATTGGGTTGCCGTTTTAATTGCGCTAGGGAATTTCTTGAGGGCGAAGGAGGAATGTCAAAATTTATACAAAGGGAAGTACAAAGTAAGCTAAGATTTAGTGTTAGGATTAAAAGTGTCACAAATAAAAGATGGGTTAAACAGATGCAGCTGGTAAAGACGGCACTAAAGATGAAAACGAAGTGGGATCGCAGAGTAGAATTTGCAGGTAGGGAGATTGGGTACAATAGTCAGCAATGGGCCAGAGCGGAAATATCGGAGAAGATGGTGAAATTGAGGGTGAACAAGTCATATACAGGCAAATGGAAATTGGCGATGGGTTCCAGATCGAGTTTGGCAAGTATATATGGAAAGGAAAAGACGGAAAGGGGCGGGGTAGAATGGGTATACGATAATTCAAGAGCGAGCGGGCTATTGGCAGATGCCAGGGCAGGAATGTTGGAGGATGTACAAGGATACAAAGAGCTAAATATATGGAGGGACAAAGTACAGAATGTCGAGCATGTGGGCTAGGGAATGAGTCAATTGAGCATATTGTTAAAGAATGTACAGCCCTAGGGGGAAGCAGAGATATAGAGCTGTCGGATGCCCTAGCTCTAGGACCAAACGTTAGAAAGGACCTGGTCGATATTACAAAGAAGAGGCTGTCCCAATGGAAAGCAAATACTCAGTAGGTATGGAAGTGTACATTGATTATTCAGATGCATAGGTAACACATATGCTGCCGCTCTAAGCGCCCCTGATAAAAAAGGGTGACATGTGTATTTAGGTATGCATGCCAAGCGAATAATAAATCAATCAATCAATCATATTTAAAAAAATAAATACATATATACGAGTATATATATTTTTTGTGGCAGTCTTTCTCGATGTCTGGAACGCGTTTAACAGTCTGCCGTGGAAAGGGATTTTAGACACCCTAGTGAGAAAAACGGTCCCTTCATTTCTTGTAAGAGCCGTTTCGGGATACTTAGAGGACAGAAACGTTTTTAACGGCACAGTGGAGATTGACATTACTGCAGGAGTTCCTCAAGAGTCAATCCTGGGACCCCTGCTCTGGAACATAACATATGACGACGTCCTGAGACAAGATCTCCCACAGGGAGTAGAAATTATTGCGTATGCGGATGACTTGGTCATACTTTCTCAAGAAACAGAGAAAAAACTAGAATTAAAGACAAACATAGACTCTAAACTCCGGTCGACGAAAAGATGGATGGATAGCGCCGGGCTACAGCTTTCTCCGGAAAAGAACGAGGCTATCCTTCTGACAGGCAGGAAAAGAGTAGACAGCATGA
Source organism: Dermanyssus gallinae (assembly GCA_003439945.1). Taxonomy (NCBI): domain Eukaryota; kingdom Metazoa; phylum Arthropoda; class Arachnida; order Mesostigmata; family Dermanyssidae; genus Dermanyssus; species Dermanyssus gallinae. Next base: position 40,608 of record QVRM01004412.1, on the reverse strand, counting down.
AACAGATGGTGGCGGGCCAGGAAATCAAGCAAGTAGCAGAGGCCAAATATCTTAGTGTCCTACTAGATAAGGGTCTCAGGGGGTCTGTCACCGGCACAATTTGGCTTCCGTTAACACAGATCGGCTCTAACAGCAATCCACAGGGTGCTCAGTAGATGTGAACAGATGCGTGAATCCACCATCTGTACAAGACAGCTAATCATGGTCACCCTTCTGGATGTGAGGAATGCCTTTAACAGCCTACCATGAAAGACCCTATTGGACACGCTTGTTCGCAAAAAGTTCTGCCGTACCTAGTTAAGGTAATTTCTGGATACCTTAAGGAGAGGTCTGTTTCAAACGGCAACGTGGTCTTCCCGATGACAGCCGGGGTACCACAGGGCTCAATCCTGGGCCCACTGTTGTAGAACCTCGCATGTGACGACGTTCTGCGGCAAACCGGCCTACCCCAGAGAATAGAAATGATTGCTTACGCTGACGACTTAGCAGTTGTAGCACAGGCTAAAACGGAGGATAAGCTCGAGCTACATACAAACAAAGCATTACACTCGACAGCGGAGTGGATGAAGGCCGCGGGGCTGGCACTCGCCCCAGAAAAAAGTGAAATCATTCTCTTAACGAGCAAAAACAGAGTTCGACCGTCAAACATACAGGTTGCGGGACAACCAATCAGATTCGTGAATAAAGCCCGCTACCTTAGGATCACGTTGGACACTTCCATGACCGGTTTATGTCAGATCCAGAAGGCTACGGAAAAAGCATCAAAGACGGCAAACGCTATTGCCAGGATACTTCCGAACATACATGGACCGCGGGCTCGTATAAGTAAACTACTGATGACGGTAGCGGAGTCAATCGTGTTCTTCGGGGCTGCCGTGTGGGCCAAGGCAACTCTTAAGTGAAAACAAAGCAAAGTTGATCTTGCGCAAAACACAGCTGATCGCAGCCCTTAGGGTAATACAAGGCTACAGAACGATCAGCACAAACGCAGCTCTGCTGCTTGCCGGAGAAATCGCCTGGGACCTTAAGGCGTCCGAAAGACAGCGCCTGGGACCTTAAGGCGTCCGAAAGACAGCGCCTGTGGGATATTGGCACACCCATAGAGAGCAACAAAGAACGACAGAGAAACGCCACTATAAAGGACTGGCAAGCAGAGTAGGACGCAATTCCCTTTGGTGCCCCCGGAAAGAGTCTAAACAAACTGCTCCCAAACATACGGGCGTAGATAGCAAGGCCGGAAGGAAACTTAACCTTCTATCTAATGCAGGTTCTCACGGGACATGGCAACTTCCAGTCATACCTTTACCGAATAGGGAAGGCCCCATCAGAAACATGCCTGTTGTTGCACAGGAAGTGCTAAAAACATAGCACAGAAGATGCAAGGAGAGACAGAATCTTTTTGAAGCCAGCACGGCTGAAGAAAGCGCAACTTTGAAGCAAACGGGTTCGCAAGGGCTGGGATAAAGTGCGGTTGACGGGTGGGGGAACCTGTGAGTGGCCCCGGCAATTGATCCGATAGGGCACTCGCCACTTCTCCTGATGGCCCATATCACTGTTCTATGAAGATCTGGGCCATCAGAGAGTAAAGTTTAAGGGGGGAGGTGCGTTTAGTGGGTATGGGTCTCAGCGGCGTAACATCCATCCGCTGGGGTCGAGTCCCGCACAGCTCGAGATGGAAACTCCTTCTCGTAGCAGTAGTGCGTAACTGCATTTAACCCTCCTCCACAAAAAAACAACAAAAAAAAGGATAAAAAATGTCAAGCACTAAATGAATATTTTTATATATTTTGACGAGTTGCTAATAGTACAAACATTAAGTTGCAAAGAACGTTCCGGAATACAAAGTGAATACATTGTGCAATTGTTTGACATCTTTGTAGCGTAAATGTGCAATATGCAGATTTTTCCACGACATTATGTGCCCTTAACGTTAAGCATTGTAAGTTGATTATTTACGCTACTATGGGGGCGAATGTCCGTAAGGTATCCACAGCGGGCTTATCCAAAAAATATAATTTCTTTTTTGTGGAGAATGTGACATCGGGCGCTACCACATACTCGAATGAACTGAAATTGAAGGGGACTCTGTTACTTCACGAATGAAATATGTACTGTCCTAAATCGTTGTATTGTATAGGGCAAGCAGACTCGTCCGTGAGAAATCAACCAGAGAGGGTGACCCACGCCACTAGGTCTCCGTACCGCCAGTAGCTGCAAAGCCCAGCTGATGATATATATACACATTTTTTAAAGATTTTCCGTAAGGCAATTGCCCGTGTACGGTTTTTTCATGTCATGGCTAATTTTAATCCACTCCGGCATTTATCTTGTCTAAATTGGAAACCATGCAAACCAATTTAAGAGTGGCCGGTCTGAGTATCGAACCCAGTGCTCCCGAACGCAAGGCGCAAGCTAGCGAAGGACAAATAGGTGGAATAAAGAAAGTCATAAAAATTCGATTTGTTGTTATAACTTACGTTAAAGCTTTCACGTGCAAAATCGTAAAATTTTGCCATTACGCTCAAATGACGAACACTCACTGACGATAGCAAAGATTTTCGTACGAAAGTGATGGTGCTGCGTTACGTAGTTGCTGAGAAACTAGGCTTTTTCGACAGCCATATCGAAAGCAAAGGCATGCATACTTCCTAGCATCTTGACATGCTTTACCACAGAAACCACTTGCGCACGTCTAGAAACACACCAGCATTTGTTTATTATAAGAAGTGCTCGAAGTTCCGTCCGCCTACCACTAAACACGTTCTGTAGCGATTGCACAGGCTCTCTTACACTCGTGTAAATATGTTAGGCATTGCCCTAACGGCGTCAGCAGCGTTGAATATACGGTCAACCAGATCTTCACGCGATTCAACGGGGGTTTCGTAGACAACACTCTTTAGGTAGCCCCACAAAAAAAGTCGAGGCTTGTTAAATCGAGGGATCGAGGTGGCCAAGCTATAGACCCGCCTCGGCCGATCCACCGATTCTCGAATGTCTCGTTTAGGTATTCTCGAACCGTAGCAGAGTTGTGTGGCGGCATTTTCTGACGAACGCTTTCCAGGACGCCTTCTAACAACTGGGGTAACGTATTGATCAAAAACGCGCGATACGCAGCTGCATTTAATCTAGCAGGAACAAACACACTAGCATTTGTTTACGCTGAGCAGCTTTTGCGCCGGCTTTGTTTCGAAATTTTTCGCCGTTCGCACGAGTTTCTATTGGAAGTTCGCGCTGGCGTTAATTCGAAATTATTTGCCGTTCGCACAAGCTATCGGAGGTTTGCGCGGGCTTTGATTCGGAATTCGCGTCATTCGAGGCGCCAAAACACCATAAGAAAAACCGCCAACGCCAAATGCTATAAAATGAAGTGTTAGGTTCTCGAGACGTGCCATTTCATCGCGAATTGCAGACTCTATCATAATTTCGTGATGAGTCGGTTTACAAATGTGGAAAAGGCTGACATGCTCTGCATTTATGGTGAAGCACGCTATAACGCGAGAGCCGCGCGACGGCTATACGCAGAGCGTTATCTAAATAGACTCATACCTAATAGTCGCACGTTAAAATTCTGCTCCATCTGCGTTCACGCCAAATACTTTAAAATCATAACCCTTCAACCACTCACAGTGCTAAAAACGAACATACTCCGCCGATGGGCAATTCAACGGCGATCATTTTGGTACCATATATGTGTCAATGCAGCTGTGGTTGCGGAGTAATTACGAGTTTTCGGAGGGTATGTCGAGATTGAGTGCATGTAAAATGACTGTGTGGCGACGTTCACTACCGCCGACGTGTCGCGCGACAGCCGCAGCGCGTCATTTTTCATGCACTTAATCTGGACATCCCGCCGAAAAATCGTAATTACTCCGCAACCACAGCTCGCATTGACACATATTTGGTACCAAAATGATCGCAGTTGAATTGTCCATTGGCCGAGAATGTCCGTTTTTAGCGCGGTGAGTGGTTGTAAGGTTATGATTTTGAAGTATTTGGCGTGAACGTTAATAAACAACTTCATTTTTGGCGAATTCTCTTTTAAGCGACCATGTCGCGTCTTCTGACCGGCCTTGTATATTCTTCAGATAAAGCAGAATTTTATCGCGAACACGAAGGTGTGCTTAGTTTGTGTCTAGGAAGACTGGTTGTCTCGCAAAAGCACATTTATGCTCCTATGTCGGGCAAAAACGGCAGTGTCATAAATTGTAGTAATTTCACTCCTACTCCGAAACAAGACTTCTCAGAAACCATGTTCCATTAAAAAAAAATATTTGCTTTAACGAGCTCTACAATTCCATGCATTGCCCTAAAAATCTTTCAGTCACACCCTGTATATATATATATATATATATATATATATATACAATATATTATTTGTTTTATTAACACCCCAACTGAGTAAATGTGTTTATGTTACATCAAAATGTTTCGAGACGCCAACAATCTAGCGTTTTGCTAGTTCTGCTATAGACCTAACCGCCAGGCATACCGCGGCGTGGTATCGATCACATTTGCTCCAGCATTGTTTGCATTGACATTCATCCTGTGGTTCATGAAAACCCTCCACGTTGCACAGAACGTGATGAAATCCGTGAGCTGCAAAGGCCGTCGTTAGATGTCGATCTATTACACCGCTACCCCGCCATTTAGTGCTCGTCATTGCTGCTGTTCCATAAATACCTATGTCCACCTCACTAATTTTGGTTTCCCAGTTTCGCATATAAACTTCAAAGGCGCACGTTTTCTTCAGATTAAATCGTTTTTGTAGTTCTTCCGTCAGCAGCGGGCCACCCTCCAAGACGTGAACAATTCTATTCCTGCATGTATTCGAAAGCGCAAAAACCCTCTTTAAAAAGAAAAACCTCACCCCATCAATTAAACGCAATTCGCCTACTCCCAACTTATCCCATATTAGTGGAATGCCGTATGTGGCTATGGGTGCTATCTGTATCCCGAAAAGAGCAATTGCTGCATGAACTGAAAGCATATGTGGCCATTTAATTGCCACAGCTGCGATGGTGGCCTTGCAATCCTTCCTCAGGTGCTCCGTAGAACCACACCTTCTGCATCTCGGTGTAGAAAGTTTGCAGTTTGCTGCAAAGTGATCTATGCTATAACACTTAAAGCATTGCATGGGCTCTCGATATAAGACAACGCCGTGCCGTTTCAACCCTAACCGAACCTCTGCTGGAAAATCTTCACCCGCGAAGGTCAAAATAACTTGCTCAGTGGTCGATACAATATTTGTCTTCGCGTCTTTAGTTTTCACCCTTATCGCTTCGGAAACCCCAAAAGGCTTCAGAGCAGCCGATATTGTAGCCTCCGATATATATGGATGCACACCAGATAATTTTCCCTTTACTGTGGATCGCCCTCCACTGATCCTCGCCGACACCTTTATGTTGGCTAACTCCTGCAGCGACAGTGGCGTAGCTCTATCCTCTTCGGCCTCAACAACAATTAGAAGTTCCCCACTCCTTGTGAAACGGGGTTCTTCCATCTTTTCTTCGATGTGTTTAGCGATAAAGTCGCATACATCATTAAAATTGAGCTCCAGGGAATTGTCTTCCGACGAAAATATTACTGCTTCTTGCTTTGCCACGACAACTTTCGGCGCACGAGATCGCCTGGACCGGGTCACCGTTGTAAACCCCGCTTCGTCCGGTATCTCTTCACCGTCTTGGACGCCACCGGTTGTCTCGCTAGTGGTTTCAACAAAAGCCTGCGAAACACGCATATCCTTGCTGCGAGAGTCTTCCACAGGACTCGAAGCGGCACGTTTCCCACATCCCGCCTTTGGACGGTGAGACGGACCGCCCGCATCGCTGATTGATTCATCAACGCGTTCATCCGCAGCGCTTTCCACTTGCACGTACGCAGGTTTGTTCACGTTGCACGATCTGCTATTTTGTTGGCGTCCGTTGCACCGACATAGCTAGCTACTACTATGCCGCGCCTGTTTACAAACAATATATTGTTTATTTACCATGCAGTGTCAGGCTGAACTGTAGTTCGCGTTCGATTTGAAATCCGTGGTGGTGGTATCCGAAGGGGAGGTAGTGACAACGGCGGCGTCGGTGATGAGAGTCGTGATGATAACTGGCGATAGTGAGTAGACTAAGGTAATTGTGAGGTAGAGCTGATGAAGAAAGAAAAAGATGATGATGCTGCTGATGGTGAGTATAATAAGGCCTGTAACACACGATGATGCTGAGAATGATGACGGATGGGGTGGTTTCAATGAGGTTAACGGTGGATGTGGGGATGCTAGTAAACACGAAGCTGGTAATAATGAAGGTAATGATAGTAGAGTGATGCTGGATACGAGATAGTAATAAAGCTACGAAGATAGTGGTGAGAAGTGAAGATGATACAGGTAGAGGTGAGTGATGATGACTATTTAAGTTGACACTGCTTCTAATGAATTAGGCTTCTAACAATATATATATATATATATATATATATATGCATATCTCACCCTGAGCGGTCGTGCGTGAACTTCGCTCTGTGAAGAAACGGTGAAAAGTGAGAACCTGAGGTCCTAAACGGACTGAGCAACGAGAGAGGCCTGCTGGCCGGCGATCTGAGCTACACAGTTACTGCAGGGGTCCCGCAAGGATCGGTTCTGGGACCGGTCCTGTGGAACCTCGCCTATGACAGGGTTCTCGAGCTGCAGGGTCTGCCTAGGGGTGTCGAGATGGTCGGTTATGCCGACGACTTGGCCCTTCTGGTCACGGCCCGTAGTACGGGAGCACTAGAGTCAGCCGCCAATGAGGCCTTGCTGATGGTAACAGACTGGATGGAAGACCATTCTTCAAAACTGGCACCGCATAAGACTGAGGCGCTGTACCCAACAGGCAGAAAAAGGACCAAAAACATACAGGTCGAAGTAGCAGGTTACCCAATGGTTTTGGCAAAAAAGGCAAAGTACCTCGGGGTGATACTCGACAAGGGGCTGACTGGCGCAGCGCACATACAGCACGTGTCAGTAAAGGCCCGAAACGTGGCCAGCAATCTGGTGCGCCTGATGCTAAGGAGTCGGAGGAGTTGGAGAAGAAAAGCGCCGCCTTTTGGCAACTGCTGCATAATCCGTCGCCCTTTACGGAGCACCGGCATGGGCAGACAGGGCACTTAGGACGGTACGCAACAGGAGGAAGCTGAGATCGGCGCAACGGCCGGTGGCCATAAGGGTCTGCCGCGCATTTCGTACCTTGTCGACTGAGGCACTGCTCGTGTCCAAGATGCTGCCATGGGATCTGCTGGCCGGGGAGCGAGCAGAACGAGCGCTGGACGGTGATCTAGATTCCACACGGGCTAGATTCGCTACTTTAGACTCTTGGCAGAAAGAATGGGTGAGGGCAGCAGTCCCTGGGGGGGTCACCAAGGGTCGCTGGACCAAAAGTCTGATCCCGGACCTACGGCAATGGTACGACTGCAGACTCAGCGAGCTATCTTATTATGCGTCCCAGGTGCTGACCGGCCACGGCCAATTCCAGACGTATATGGGTAAGATTAACAAAGCCCAAGTCGACTCCTGCGTACTATGCGACTCGGGGAAACCGGATGATGTAGAGCACACTGTTCCGCATTGTGGGGCCTTCCGGGAAGCGCGGGACCCGGGGGCGGCCGCTGTGCGCGGTCAACCGGTCAACGAGGTCGTCACCCATATGATGACTTCAGCGGCGACCTGGAAAGTAGGTATTGCCCACTTTGATGCGATCATGTCCGCAAAGGTGGTCAAAGAGACTATCAGGAGAGCTTGTCTTAGCGTCCACTTAGGCTCCGGTCGAGAGGGGAAATCTGTAGACGGGAGGCGGGTGTGTGATAGGCAGGCGGACCAGGCTAGGCAAATACAGCAAAGGATTCCCCAGCTGATGACTCTCGACGCACCCACAGGCATGCGGGCTGTCAACGGCCTTCTTAAAGTCGCCGCCCTGCACCAAAGTAGGCTAGGGCGACTGTAATAAGGCTGGAGTAGGGAGGAGAGGCAAACTGGCCACTCCCATGGATACGAAGCGATGCCTAGCAGTTACCGTTCCCTGGGGGTGGGGGGGAGGCGGGTGTTAGTGGGTTTGTGAGTCCCACACTAGTCACTGGCTGTAGTGACGCATGCACATCACGATTCCCGTAATCCCCCATATTAATGCTGAGAGGTTTCAACATTAAAAAAAATATATATATGCATATATACATATATATATATATATATATATATATATATATATATATAGAAAATATTGTAATGATTTATTAATCATTTACAAAACGTTTGCACACTCGGCAGTGCTCGCCTTAATACAAATAGTGGTAAAAAGATGTCACGTGAGGTTAAGAATCAGCTGTCCGTGTCCTTGCTTGATGGTAGCCCCCGCTCTTATGGACCCGGTATGAGCGGTGCAACGTTAAAACGGTAAGATCCGTAAGATTCCTCTTCGTGACGCCGGGCCCTAAGAGCGTTCTCGCAGATTCGGAGTCCCATACACCACTCATAGAGATAGTGATGGATCCGAATCTGCGAGGTTTTTTGCGGGTCGGGGAGCGCCGCCCTTTGGAACTCGACGTCATATTTGGTGTCCTGCCGCGCTTTTTCCAGGTCCCGGTTCGGGCCGCAAACCTCGGCGTCTAAAACCCAGACCTCGGTAAATGTTGGTATTACGAGGTCGGGCTTTAGACCCGGTGCGCCTGGTCGACGGAATACTCGCTCACAAACCACCTCATGACCCCTCTTGCGGAGAAGACGCGCCACGCGATCACAGACGTCGTCATGTCTCTTTATAGTTTGTTTGTGTGTTGCATCGCATATCTGAGCGACATAAGCCAACGTCTCAGGCGCATGACACCCGTACCTACAACGTTTGTTGTAGCCCGGGCGTCCCCTGGCCAATCTGGCACGCGTTAGTAGTGCGTTGATCCAGAGCTTAAGTAGATTTAAATAATCCTTACCAGATAGGTAGGGCATACCCTTAATCCAGTAATGTACAAAAGGCGTTTCGTGTGCTTTTTTAAAATGTGCCCCATCGAACGTGTTGTGTAGTTGTTGAGACCGGTAATCGGTCTCTTGTGTAGCGGTCTTAATGGAGGTTCCCAAGAGCTTGCAAAGAAGTCTTGTTTTCGCAAGGTTTTTTAAGTGCTCGGTGGTTAGCATCCATTGGACCCCAGGGTACGTGGTGCTTGTGTTGTAGTGCTGTCAGACGGCAGAGGCGGAGTCTGGGGATTAATGTTTGGAGGCAGGGAATGTCCAGACCGCCGTGTGCTGTGTGCGTGTACAGGTAAGCGTTCGGCACCGAGTTTTCGAGCTTAAGCCATTTCGACTTAACAACCTTTCTGATCTCTTTATCTAGGTCGCTAAGGAGTGCGTAAGATAGTCTGGGACCGGAGACCAGTTTATATAGGAGGCGGGGAATAAGAACTCCGGCCTACGCGCAATTGATCAGCTTTTGAGAGGGGAAAATGGCGGAGATCAATCCTGATTTCTATAGCACGGGGGCGATTACCTCTGAAACATGGAAACAGGCCGGGCGAACGAACCGACACGTTCCTCACGCGCTTTGCTGTTCATGGCTTTCATCACGTTTTATGCGGGACGGGGGGATTTAATGCACCTGCAGATACATGTATCTGTATAAGATGTGGTGAAAGATGCCCCAGGTACCACGCGGCATCGTGTGCTGCAGTACCGTCGTTGAATAGCCTATCAGATGCGACTCGGCGCAGACAAAGTGCGGACGCGCAGAAGGTTAGCTTTAACCACTTTTAATATATGTATAATTATTAAAACGTCCATACAAGACAATTGTATTTTTAAAGACACAAATATATATATATATATATATATATATATATATATATATATAGCACGCCGAATAAACATAAGCAACACATAAACAATAAACGAAGAAGCAATAAACGACGAAAGCAAAACATAAACAATAAACAAAGAGCACGTCTGCCGCAACGCCGCAGACTCAACGAAAGAGATCGGCAGCAATAGCAATTTCGCCAAACGATCCTACTGAGGGTGTAACCGGTCGAACAACAGCCAGCCAAAAGACCAAAGCGGCAAAGAAAACGCGTGCCGAGGAGTGCCTGCTGGATAGCGCGGGAGGATTGTGTGAGCTATTGGAGGTGGTAAAGCTGCTCACGGCGCTGAAAGAAAAACATGTCACTACCCAAACGGACATCAAGGCTGCGATCACTTGCCTCGACAAATGCACGTGGGAGCTGGACAGAAAGCTAGCGAAGCAGAGCAAGCGAGTTCTTTTAGGCAATTGAAGGAAGCCAACGCCGAACAGACGGCAGAAGTGCAAAAAAATCACGATGCTGACTGATACATGGAAGGCAAAGGCAAGCGGTCTGGCCAAACAGGTTAAGGACCTAAAAGGACAGGAATCGGCACGCTTAGAAAGGTTTTTAACACCCGAAAATCTTATATGCAATACGTGCCAGCAAAAGCTAGATAAAGAGCAGCTTAATCTAAAAGCGGCTAAGCTCATTAAGGAAAAACTGACAGCGTTGCCGTCGCTTGAGGACGCTACCAAACTTATTCAGCAAGACTGGCCGGAAGCCACATTCAAAGCCGCCCGCTTTTCGAATGACAGCATTACAGCACCGTCGCTCCGAAGAACCACTGAGGCTTGCTGCCGGCAGGTAGGCTGCTCGGCTGACATCACAAATGAGGGATAGCAAAAGTCCCAGCCAGACGTAGGTACTACTTGCCCACGGAACGCGCAGACTGAACTGATGTCAGTAAGAATCCAGGCAAAAGAAGGAACTACGGCTAGCGAAATGCTTGACAAGAATAGGCCCCGTCAGAACCACTCGTGCCGGGGACCTCATCCTCAAGATAGCGGAGGAAAGGGCTGGCAGTTCCTTCGTAGGGATTGAGGAGGACTCTGGTGTCACTCCTGTGACACCAGAGTGGTCACAGGAGCCACTATGACGGTTGTCCTGCGCGACGTAAACCCTTTCATAAGCGCGGAGGCCATCAAGACAGAGATCCGGAAAACCTTGAATCTCCACGAATCGACTCATATGCGCACAGAGGCTCCGCGACCCAACAAGAAAGGCAGCTGGCAATGTCTAGTGACCTTGCCAAAGCAGGAGGCACGAAAGCTTCTGGCGAGGAAAACCTTCAAGTTAGGTGGCTTCTATAGTAGGCCTGAAGAATGGATTACCCTGCCGACTTGCCATAACTGCCACGACATAGGGCACACAACAAGGGAATGCAGGAACAATAAAGCCAAAAGCCAGATATGCTACAGATGCGGCGACGCCGGACACGTCGCTCGAGACTGCGAGGCCGAAGCCCCCAAGTGCTTTGTATGTGGAATTGTAGGTCACCGTGCCAGATCTACAGCATGCCCTAACTACCTCCGAATCCTGACGGAAAGGAAACAAGCAATACATGCAGCCAAGCTGGTAGCACAAACTAATAGAAATGGCAACTCTGAGTCGGCTGCTCAGCAGACGGAGACCGAGCAGCAAATCTCCCAACAAGTAGAAACTGGAAAGCAACTGACTGCGGAACAGAAAAAGGCTTTAAGAAAGGAGTCTCGCCGGAGCAAGACAAACTTAGAGGGATGGACGGAACAGGGTGCTTGAGGAGCCGCTCGGTTTCAAGACACGGACGGACAAACCCTTGCTAGCCAATAAAGATGGAGATCAACGTAACACAAGTAAACTGCAATAAGAGCAGGCTAGCGCATGACATGCTAGAGGAAATAGCAGCTAGACGCAAGGCAAGCTTCGTTGCTATCAGTGAACCAACACACGAGCAGGTTGGTACACTGATTTAACGCTTAGCGCTACTATCATTAACACCGACTCCCTACCAATAACCAAACACAGAAAAGGAATAGGGTCCGTGTGGGTAGACGTAGCCAACTATAGATACTATACTCGTGCTACATCAGCCCGAACTGCTTACAGGAGGAATTTAAAAGGTTTTTTACTGAACTCGGAGGCTCAGTACGCGACACCAGTGACGGATTGAGAACCCTACTTACGGGCGACTTTAATGCAGCAAGCGTAGCATGGGGATCAAAGAAAACGGATACAAGAGGAAGAACCTTACTTGATTAGGCAGCTAGACACGACATATACGTGCAGAACAAAGGCAAGGACCCTACTTTTCACAGGGCTGGCCAATACTCTCACATTGACTTAACGCTTTGTGATGACACGCTGGCTTGTAAAATAACGGGTTGGAAAGTCCTCATTGAAGAAGAAAACCTCCGCGATCACTACTGCATAGAGTTCACGTTAGAGGCGCGGACTCCCAGTCCACATGTAAGCAATAGAACTCGCTACAGGATCTCCGATGAGGAATCCTTTAAGACAGAAATCAGTATGCAATCGCCGACGCGGGACTACTCCAAGCCCCAGAGGAGCTCCAAGAACTTTTGATAACAGCATGTGCTCGAGCTACGAAGCCCATATATCCAAAGCGGGCGAACGTTCAGCCAAAATACTGGTGGAACACGATCATTGCGCAAAAGAGGTCTGACTGCAACAGAGCAAAACGTAAATTAAAAAAGCCACACAAGACCCTAGAGGATGAAGCTCAAGCGTTGGTTAACTATTGAAAATGTAGAGTCACATTGAAGCAAGCAATTATGGGGAGCAAGACAAATAGATGGCGCAACCTTTTCAAGGAAATTGACGGCGATCTTTGGGGAAAGCCTTACATAATAATAAAAAAGAGTAACGCACGAAAACAAACGGCTGTGCTCACAAAGGAGCAAATAAGTCAGGCTTTGAATAAACTCTTCCCAAAACACGCTCGCTTCGACAGGGAGCTATATAACACGCCAGAGGCACCCACGGGAGAAGAGGACGAGCTCCCAGCGATATCAGTAGCAGAGGTATTTAAGGCTGCGGCTAGACTTAAGCCGGGAAAGGCTCCAGGGCCAGATAGTATCCCGTCCCTGGCAGTCAAAATATTATTTAAGGAGTATCCGGATCTGGTTGCACAGGTGTTCACTACAGCGACTAGAAGGGGAAGAATACCCGCAAACTGGAAACGAGCTGAGGTTTTCCGCATCCCCAATAACAACGAAGGTTTTAGGCCCATATGCCTACTAAATAACCTGGCGAAAGCATACGAGGCAATCATTGAAGAAAGGCTCAGGACCTTTGTGGAGGAAAACGGACTCCCTTCGGAATCCCAATATGGATTCAGAAAAAACCGGTCAGTGCTCACTGCTGTCCATCGAGTTACGGACAAGGCTGACCTTTTGCATAGTTCAACCATATGCACCAGAAAACTGTTCCTGGCAATCCTTCTAGACGTCAGGAACGCCTTTAACAGCCTCTTGTGGAGAACAATACTGGACACGCTAGTAAGGAAAAAGGTCCCACATTATCTCGTCCAGGTCATCTCAGGATATTTGGAGGACCGAAGTGTTTTCAACCGTGAAGTGGAGATATCAATGACAGCAGGAGTTCCGCAGGGCTCGATCTGGGTCCTTTGCTGTGGAGCCTAGCGTACGATGACGTACTCTGCCAGGATAACTTTCCACAAGGGGTAGAGATGATCGCATACGCGAATGATCTGGCCATCACAGTTCAGGCAAAGACTGCAGAAGAATTGGAACTTAACGCTAATAAAACACTAGAGTCTACGAGGTGGTGGATAGACGAAGTCTGCTTAGCAATTGCTCCGGAGAAAAGCGAGGCCATACTGCTGACGGAAGAAAGTGGGTCCCATCAGACTATACCTGGCAGGACAGCAAATAAAGCTGGTCAATGAGGCCCGGCACTTGGGGATCCGCTTGGACAAGAGCCTAACGGGCTTGAGCCACCTGAAGATATTCTCGGCGAAGGCGGCCAAGGCGGGGCTAATGCAATTGCAAGAATTTTGCCAAACATTCGCGGACCAAGATAATGCAGGCGCAGGTTGCTAATGTCAGTGGCCGAATCTATAGCGCTATTCAGGTCCCCAGTCTGGCTCAAGGCGTCTTTGAAAACAAAGAAAGCGGGAGGGATCCTTGGAGGCACTCAGAGAGTGGCGGCCCTCAGGATTATCCAGGCGTATCGTACGAATAGCACAAACTCTGCTCTCGTGCTGGCATGAGCTCTTCCTTGGGACCTGAAGGTGGAGGAAAGGCGAGAGCTCTGGGACAACAACTCGAGCAGCAGTAAGGAAGTAGAGCGACAGAAAGCAATGGAAGCATGGCAAGCCAAATGGGACTCCATTTCTTCTGGAGCACCGAAGCACTCTCTCCGATCCCTCATCCCAAACAAAAAAAAATTGATTGAACGGTCGGGTGGAGAACTATACCATTACCTCACGCAGGACTTCCTGACATACCTCTTTCGAATTAGAAAAGCTCCCTTAGCGAGCTGCGTTTACTGCCAAGAGGGAACGGAAGATGATCCGACCCTCTTCTAAAGTGCCAGGTACTGAAACAGGCTAGAGCCACAGCAGTCGCAAAACTCAAAAACAAATGGATTAATGAGGGAGACGAAAGAGGAACAAACATTTCCGATCCCCCCAGAGGAACCCTTAAGGAGTTCGTAGACTACATATGCGGCACGACTTCAGGATGGAAGCTAGGAGTACCTATGGCTACAGCGGTACTGAAGGAGAAAGAAGCTTTGGGAAGATTCAGGAGAGCAAGATTACCGCCGACTGTACTAGAAGATCACGCAAGTTCGAATGACGCGGCTTCGCAGGTGTTAGTACAGGACACGTCGAATGTTGGGGAAACCCATAAGTAACCCCGGCAAAATGATCCGAGTGGCACTCGCCACTTCTCCTGATGGTTCATAGTACTGTTCTATGGAGATCTGGGCCATCAGAGAGTGAAGCTTAAGGGGGGAGGTGCGTTTAGTGGGTATGGGTCTCAGCGGGCTAACATCCATCCGCTGGGATCGTGCCCCACACTGCTCGAGATAGGAATTGGGACCTTTTCCTTTTCTACTCGCAGCAATAGTACACAAAAGTATTTAACCCTCCTCTATAAAAAATATATATATATATATACAGGGCCATTCAGGGAGTTTTGTACTTCTTTCGAGGTTTGATAGAACTCGGCAAAAAAAATAATTTTTCTCTATGGAGGGAGGACGCGGAAACGTCTTGTTTAGGAGTGAGGATGAAATTGATAAAAGTCGTTATTCTGCCTTTTTTTCTCCTACATAGTTGTACGAAATCTGCGTTTGCAGGAGAACCAGTTAACGCATGAAGGAACCGATTACACCGGCGTGTTCGGAGGAAAATTCTGCACAACGGAAGACACTACACTAGCTTGCGTAGCAAAAAGCGAATACACAGGTTGAGGAAAGTCATAAAAAGTCGATATGTTGTTATGTCTTATGTTAACGCTTTTTCGTGAAAAATCGTAAAATGTTTCCGTTACGACCAAAACTGTATGTCCAAAAGATTACTTTTACGCAATAGCAAATTTAATGCCTACCACTTTCGTACCAAAGTAATGATGCTGCGTTACGTAGTTGTCAAGTCACTAAGCTTTTTCGATAGCCATATTAAACATAAAGCGAAGGCATGCATATTTCCATAGGGCGTATGAGAAAGTTAGGTACATACTTTGAGGTTTGGTAGAACTCAGCAAGAGAATAATTTTTCCTAGTGGAAGGAGGGGGCGGAAACGTCTTGGCAAATTTTTACGGTTCTGAACGTAAAAACTTGCACGTAAAACATAACAACTATGACTGTCGAAAATGCTTAGTTACTTGAGAACTACGTAACGCAGCACCATCACCTGCGTGCATTTTGGTACGAAAATGATGGGCATTATATTTGCTATTGCGTGAGAGTGGTCTTTTGGACGTACATTTTTGGTCGCAATGGAAAAAAAATACGATTTTTCATGAAAAGGCGTTAACGTAAAATATCGACATTTCATGACTTTCCTTAATCTGGGTATTCGCTTTTTGCTACGCAAGCTAGTGAAGAATTTTCCTCCGAACACGCCAGTCTAATCGGTTCCTTCATGCGTTGACTGATTCTCCCGCAAACGTATGTTTCGCACAACTATGTAGGAGAAAAAAAGCTGAATAACTACTTTTATACATTTTACTCTCTCTCCTAAACAAGACGTTTCCGCGTTCTCCCTCCATAGGGAAAAATTATTTTCCTGCCGAGTTCTAACAAACCTCGAAAGAAGTACAAAACTCCCTGAATGACCCTGTATATATATATATATATATATATATATATATATATATATATATATATATATATATATATATATATATATACATGTATATATATATATATATATATATATATATATATATATATATATATATATATATACATGTATATATATATATATATATATCACGGGCTGTCCTGTATTGTCAGCGCAGGTAGGCGAGCAAGACACCAACATTTATAAACATATATACATGTATATATATATATATATATATATATATATATATATATATATATCACGGGCTGTCCTGTATTGGCAGCGCAGGTAGGCGAGCAAGACACCAACATTTATATACATATATACATGTATGTATATATATATATAAATATATCACGGGCTGTCCTGTATTGGCAGCGCAGGTAGGCAAGCAAGACACCAAGCTTTGAACGAAACCTTTAGCAGAGCTCTGCGATCCAGTGGTCTACCGTGCGTCCTGGAGCCCGTTGGACTAGACAGAGAGGGCGGGAAGAGACCTGACGGTCTGACCTTAACGCCGTTCGAGCGCGGACTGACTCATTAGCCCCTTCATTGGTCAGTGCTGGCGCGGCTCAGGCTGGTCATGCATCGGCTCTCGCCGAGGCAGGCAAGGTTAGAAAAGTACCAGAACATCGGTTACCCGTACGAGTTTCACCCACTTGCCTTCGAGACCCTTGGCGGGCCGGGTCCGTCTACTTGCAGTTTGCTACAGAAGGTCAAGAAGCGGCTAATTCTAGTCAGCGAAGATAAGCGAGCAAGTAAATTCCTCAGTCAGCGTCTGTCGCTGGATGTGCAACGGGGCAATGCGGTCTCGGTTTGAGGAACCCTCCAGAAATGGGTGGTCCCTACACTGGACCTCCTGTAATGGTGTACACGTTCGCAGGGACCCAAATGTCTTGGTCCGATCGTGAATGATTGATTACATTGAATAAACTCATGTTTATATATATATATATATATATATATATATATATATATATATATATATATATATATATACTACAACAAAAATAAAAACAATTATATATATATATATATATATATATCTATGGACAACTGCCATAGCGCTGCTAAGATGGAAATGGTCCTGAGAAGAAGAAAAACAAGGAGCCAGAGCATGTGGAATGTTTGTGGAAAACACATGCAGCACAGCATCAGCATGGAAGCTGGGCGAGGAAATGGCAACTGCAGTGATGAAAAAGAAAACCGAGCTCGGAAGGTACAGAAGAGCACGGATAGCGCTTACGACATCAACAGATGACGTGGCTTGTATTTAGACGGGTTTGCAGGTGTTGGGACAAGCACGTCGACCAGTGGGGGAACCCGTGAGTGACCTCGGCCAAATGATTTTGTAGGCGATCGCCACTTCTCCTAATGGCCCATAGTACTGTTCTATGGATATCTGGGCCATTAGAGAGTGAAGCTTAAAAAGAGAGTAGCCCTCCTCCTCCAAAAAAAAAAAAAAATATATATATATATATGCATATACATATAAATATATTTATACATATATATATATATATATATATATATATATATATATTATATATATATATATATATATATATATATATATTTATATATACATATAAATATATATATATATATATATGCATATATACATAAAAATATATTTATACATTTCGTTTGTCTGCTACGGCGACAAACGGTCGTGTTCCGCAAGAGCTCTGTGAATATTCGCCTCGTTTTGGTGATTCTACCTCGTTCTCCCGGACAAGTTTTGTGTGAGTGATCCTTTTCGCTCCCAAGTGCCTGGTGCGGTGTGCTTTTCCCATTTTTTCCGAGTTTCTTTGTGGTTTTCAGCCGTTTTGGTGTTTCCGAACGCGCTGATGGACGGCGATGCAGCTGCGGACGGCGAGAGCAGCGGTTCGTGCGGGTATCCACTCGAACTGGCGTCTGCCACGCCGTCTTCGTCTGCTGCGCTGGCGGCATTGTCTGCCATGGCGGCGGAGGGTTGCCGCCCGATGCGGTCACGTTTAGAGTTGTTGTCCGATGCACCTAAGCCCGACGCTGCACGTCGCCGGTAACACCGGCGCCCGTGTATGGTGCAGGCGATGCTGCTGTTCGACCGATAGAACAGCTTCGCCCAGCTGTCAACGACACAACGATGGCGGAGACAATGGCTGCTGAGGCCACACCAGGTGTCTCAGTTGCGCCAAAACCGGCTGTCAAACAGGCCCGTGCTGCCTCAGACACGGAGGACTGTTCTAACATTGCGGGGGTTTCACGGAGCGCCGGTGACACGGCGAATGATGACGGTTTTGTGACAATTGTGAACAAGAAGTCGGCTAGACGGGTGCTTAAAGCTGAAGCGAAACTCTCGCGTTTCCGTGAATCGGTTGACAGTGGCGCCGCTCCAATTCATACAGTGCGATTTCTGCCACAGGATTTGACGGCTTTGTCGTCCGAAGCCCCTAGCAAGCAGCAGCAGAGCCAGCGTCCGGAATTTTCGGCTGAACAACTGTTGAAAGTGTTAAAGGCGCTCCATGACCTTGTGCCGGCGGCAACGTTGGGAGGGGGTCCCAAAGGGATAACGGCCACGGTGTCCACGATCTCGGCCGCAAGCGATTTGGTGTCACTCAAGGTATTAGGAGGCGTGACGGTCGTGGGACTATGTTCCTCAATGGATCAGTTTTGGGGCGTTATCAAAGACGTCAACCCGGTCTTCTCTAACGAGTGCCTTCTATCCGAGCTTGCCTCGTACGGCGCGGTAAAAATACGGAGGAGCACGAGGCCTGGGTGGAAAGATAAGCAGAGCATCCGAGTGCCGTCTAGCAGGATGCACGTTCTGTTCAAAAGGACACCACCTACTAAGGTCTTTATTGTGTGGAGCGATCACGATGTAACGGTCAAAGCATCGTCGCCGATTGTTCGCTTCAATTGCCAACGTACTGGCCACACGGCAACTCGTTGCACTCGCGCCTGTGCGTGTAGAAGATGTGGTGCGCACGACCATCTTGCCGCACCATGTCGAAATCGCGCTCGCTGCGTTGACTGCAGGGGCCCTCACCCTAGAGGGGACTCGTCTTGCCCCGTTTTCGCGTTAGCTCGCGAGAAAAGCAAGGCCCTGCTTGGGTCGCGTATGCTCCAACATGCACAGTTGTCGGCGCCGGCAGCCACCCTGGTCACCGCCCCTGACCCCGTACCCCCTAGACCACGCGAATCGGCACCTGGGACCTACGCGGCGGCGGTACGCCGTTTGGTGATTCCAGTCTCTTCGGGCGTGGCCCCGGAACCTTCGGCAGCGCTCGTTGAGGTCGTGTTCCTCCCTTCCGGCCAATCCCTGCCCCCCGGAAGTCTTTGCTTCGTTCGAAGACGCCGCCATCTATTGAAATGGAGCCCCCTAAAAAAGTGGAACGAGTAATGGACGCTGCTCACCGCCCTCCCAAGCGCCGTCGCCAATTGGTTACGAGCAGATCCGTCCCGCGCGGTCGCGTCGTCCTCCAGGGTCGCGCCGTACCCCGCGTTCGGTCGCGCTTGCCTAAGTCGACAGACGACTTTGACCTTGGTTCTTTGCCCAAGGCCGCATCACTGCTCGCACGTACCAACCCGAAGCTGCAAGGTCTGGTGTCCCCCGCACCCACTTCCCAATGACGAACCCTGGCTCAGCTTCCTATCCCCCTCCCCAGAGCGCTCCAGTAGCAGGTAACCCCTCTATAAGGGTTACTTGTCCCAGATGCGGCCGGGACTTCACCCGCCGCGTTCTCCCCATTCATCAAGCTAGATGCCGTTCCACGTCTGCGACTGCCGCTCCGTCTCCGACTGTATCCTCCGCGCCAACACTCCCGTCGCAGCCGAGGCAGCCGCTGGTCGACAGGCTCAGCATTGCGACCCAACAATCAAGGGTGATGCGCGTAGTTCCCCGGGCGGTAAGGCCTTTGGTTGCCGAGCTCCTTTGCGACGTCCTCGACCTTGTGGCGGCCAACAGCGACCTCCCCTCGTGGGAGTCGCTCCTGTCATTCGCTATGTGGTCCTTCAACTGCCACTTCGCACCTTGTCGTCAATCTCTTTGGCAGCGACTGTCCGGTCGAACCTCCGTGCATTTCGCGATGGCTGGCGTTTTGAGTATCGTGTAGGAGGTATTAGAAGAGCCAGAACGGACCCGTGCGACTCGCATTCGAGCAAGCTATCTGCGGGAGACGTTTCCGGGGCGGCCCGACTATTATGCTCGACCGACTCATTTGCCTCGGGGGACGGAGTCCTAGCTTCGCTTGCCACCAAGCACCCACCTGCTCCGCCGCACTTGGCTTTTCCTGCCCCTCCTGACTCGATGACGCAGCATCAAACCTCAGTCGATGACGTCTTGGGAGCTGTAGCCGGCTTTCCGGCCAGTTCGTCCGCTGGTCCTGACGGTCTCCGCCCGCGCCATCTAAAGGATCTCCTTTCCCCCGGGATCGGACCGGTTGCCGGGAGACTGGCCGCATCACTTGCCAGAGTGATGAACGTCCTGAGATGGGGCCGACTGCCGGCTGAGGTCAGGGCGATCGTGTTCGGCGCCAACCTATTCGCACTGCGCAAAAAAGACGCATCAATGCGCCCCATTGCCTGCTCTCTTATGTTACGGAAGATCGCAGCAAAGATAGCCTGCCGCGAGGCCAAAGAACTTATTATGGAACAACTTGGCCCGCACCAGCTGGGATTTGGCATGACGGGCGGAACGGAGACTGCCGTACATGCAGCAAGAGCCTTTATGCAATCAAGTCCCCCCGGTACGGCACTCCTGAAGTTGGATTTTCGCAATGCATTCAACACCATCTGTAGGGATCACCTCCTTCGTGCGGTTCGGGATACAGTCCCGGAACTATTTACCTTAGTAGAACACGCGTACAAAGAGCCATCCGTCCTGTTGTTTGGCGCCGAGACGTTATTTTCGGCATCGGGCATACAGCAGAGGGACCCCTTGGGACCGGCCCTATTCAGCCTGGGGATACGTGAGCTAGTTAACTCCGTTCAAGTGCCATTCAACGCTTGGTACCTAGACGATGGCACACTTGGTGGACCGATGGTGGACTTGCTCGATGAGGTGCGCAGAGTCCTTGCTTTCGAGGCAGTCAGCGGTCTGGTGCTGAACACGGCCAAACGCGAGGTGTTCGCTCCGGGGACAGACTCAGACGACCCCTCATTGAGGGCCTTGCTCGAGCTGCTAACGGGGTGTAGAGTCGTGGCTGACCACGAAATAAACCTTCTTGGCGCACCGGTTGTGCCCTCTGCGTTGCCGGGACAACTCGACCCCATTGATGGACAGATTGTGGGCGATGCAGGAACGTCTTCTGCTTGTTGGAGCCCACCAGGGACTCTACCTGCTTCGCTCGTCGTTCTCCGCGTGCCGCATCGTACATATTTTACGGTCCATAGACTGCTCAGGCGATTTGAACCATTTTCTCAAACCATTCGACGACCAGGTAGTGGAGGCCCTACAGACGGTGCTGAGCCTAAACTTACGACCACGAGAGGTGCGCCAGGCGGCCCTCCCCACGTCCATGGGCGGCCTTGGTCTCCCTTCGGCTCGATCCTTAGCGGGCCCGGCCGTGGCTGCCTCGATGCATGCTACGTCGGAAAATGTCCAGCGCCTGCTCCCGCCGGCGGCCCAGGCAATGTTCGAGGCGGCTCGTGACGATATAGCGACTGGACTTCAAGCTTCATCGCCTGGTCCCGATAGACTAGCCTGCCAGAGGGCCTGGGCTGAGAAGGCCCATGAAGCTTCGCTTAGTTCGCTGCTTAAAGAATGCGGGGATGACCAGGACAAGGCACGCCTTCTAGCTGTCGCTCGCCCAGGAGCAAGCGACTGGTTGCATGCACTACCCGCTGACTTACTGGGGTACCCGCCTTGATGACCAATCCACCCGGATATGCGTTGGCCTGAGATTGGGAGCTGATTTAGTTGAGCCACAAAGATGCTCTTGTGGCGAGCCCGTCGGGCGACTAGCCAGACACAGCCTGTCTTGCGCTCACGCAGCGGGCCGGCGCCCAAGACACGCTGCCCTCAATAAAATGCTTGCAAGATTGCTGCGGGGGGCGCGGATTCCCTGCGTCCTAGAACCACCTGGGCTTTCAAGAGACGACGCTAAGCGCCCCGACGGTATGACTTTGATACCCTTCTATAAGGGTCGTTCCCTGGTGTGGGATGCGACGGTGACCGACTCTCTGACCCTTTCCCTTGTCGGTCCCGGCGCGTCCCGTCCGGGGACTGCCGCTTCGCGAGCTGAGACCTGAAAGATAAGAAAGTATGCGGACCTAAGTCGGGCGCAAAACTTTTCGCCATTCGTGTTCGAGACGATGGGTTGCCCTGGGCCCCTTACGGTAACATTGATCTCACGGGTTGGCGACGCGTTACGGCAGGCGACGATGGACAAGAGGCCGCACGCCTTCTTCTCCCAGCAACTGTCCCTGGAGATCCAAAGAGGTAACGCGACCTCAGTGCTCTGAACTATGAGAGATTGGATGGACCCGGACCTTCGCGCCAGGGGGCGGGCAGGACTTCCTCACAGGCATGAGCGATAGAGCGGCTACGGCGCGCAGAAGGAGCAACTAGATCGACGAGTAGCAACACCGTGAAGCATTATATATATTCTTCTAAATTATACTAAAACTGTACGATTCGCAAATGAAATAATAATTCAAATATATATATATATATATATATATATATATATATATATATATATATATATATAGTATAATTAAATGCACTTTTTAGATTATATATGTATTGCACAAAATGTCGCAATAGCTCAGATTATTCAAATTTGTTATTAGAGAAAACATACATTTGTTACCATATTATTATTTTCTGAGAGCTGAAAGCAATTTGTGTTTTTTTGTGGAGGAGGGTGATTGCTCTTATGCACGCTACAAGTGCGAGGTGTTCCCCTCTCGAGCAATGTGGGACTTGACCCTAGCGGTTGGATGTTGATCTGCCAAGACCCCTACCTACTAAACACACCTCCTCCCTTAAACTTCACCCTCTAATGGTCCAGATATCCATAGAACAACAATCATTTGACCGAGGTCGCTCACGGGTTCGCCCACCGGTCCGACGTGCTTGTCCCAACGCTTGCGAACCCGTTTGACTACAAGCTACGTCATCTGTTGATGTCTTAAGCGCTATACGTTCTCTTCTGTACCTGCCAAGCTCGGCTTTCCTTTTCATCACTGCAGTTGCCATTTCCTCACCCAGGTTTCATGCCGACGTTGTGCTGCATATGTACTCCACATGTTGTTTCTCGGCGGGTCTGCTGTATAGGCTCCTCGTTGTTCTTCTTCTCTGGACCATTTCAATCTTAGCAGCGCTATGGCAGTTGTCCCTGCCTGCTCTAGTCTGTTGCATTTCAGAAGAGTGTGCTCAGGGTCACCGTCGACGTCGTCCTCACAGTGCGCGCAAGTTTTTGAGGGAGCTTTGCCTATACGAGAGAGATAGCTTTGAAAGTCACCGTGGCCAGTGAGACACTGCGTAAGAAAAAGTTAATTTCTCCCGCCGGGCGGTCTATCCACTTTTTTATGTTCGGGATGAGCAGGCGAGAAGAGTGGCTCGGTGAGCCTCTGAGGATGGCTTGCGCCAATCTTATTGTTTTCTCCCTTTTAACTTTTTTGTTAAACTTAAGCCCTTCTTCCCACATCCTTCTCGTTTCGTGTACTAATAAATCCCAGGTTTTTTTGTGTAACAACAATTTGTGTTAAACACATTAAAATGCATTAATATAGATATATTCAAAAGAAAGTCAGACGTCTGCATCGTGTGCAATGTCAGAGGCCCACACATTAATCGCACATGCTACAATTTTAAGAAACGGGAGACTGGAATAAGAAAGTAGCTAAATCGAGAAGGGTCCAAACTAAGGTGTCTCGGGTGTTAAGGATATTTTTTTAACTTTTTTTAATTAGATTTTCCGTGAGGCAATTGCCCGTGTACGGTTTATTCATGTCATGGCTAATTTTAATCCACTCCGGCGTTTACCTTGTCTAAATTGGAAACAATGCAAACCAAATTAAGAGTGGCCGGTCTGGGTCTCGAACCCAGTCCTCCCGAATGCAAGGCAAAGGCTTTGCCACTAAGCCATTTTGCCCGGTTGTTACAGCCGTAATCGAAAGTATTCGTATAGTAGAGTATTTGATAGAGATGGTTTGTTATGCCTCACCTGGGACGCATCAAGGCGCAAACAGAGGAACGGTTACTGTATTAATGTGTATTATTGTGGCACGTTCCTTATAAAATATATCTTGAAAAATATATGTGTACCGCAGTAATCTTACCTGTACACATAAGGACCGATCTCATGCACAATAGGTAGTTTTCCAGCCACAAAGTCTTTATGATTGGTTAAGTTGAATACGTAGAGCGATTGATACGAGTAAATTGGAGGCTTAACAAATATCCTTCCGATTGTAGAATTTACAACTAAAGGTCCAGGCCGTTCCCGACGTATTTCTTCCAGAGTCCAGATAAATAAATTGATGTCCGCAGCTATGAGAACAACTGCAGCAACTGCAATTTAGAAACCCCAAGCAAATGGTCACTGTAGGTAGACATTTAGCTTCACAGTCATAGAAGACGGTAATAAATACATGATCATTGCTAAACCGCCAGGAAACTAACTGGCTTCATTGGCGGATAAACAATCAGCTTTATTCAAGTGTTATCACGATATAAACAGTAGTAGTCGTTTTATTAACCAATGATTGGTTTATGGTTATACATCATAGACATCGCATTTTCAGAGTTGAGACAGCGGAATTGGTCTTTCACAACACTGAAAGTGATATAGATCACACGGGCAGCCACAAAGTTTACACATACACTCCGCCGAGATTTCGTGCAACTTCTCGCGCACAGAGCTTCAGATGGAAGCCGTGGACGGCAAATCTGGTGATTATATGCCGGTTCTCATAACTACAGGCTCTCCACAAATCCGACGTCCTTGCTCTCGTTTCATAATCGGCAGGTTGTACATCTTCTGTAAGTCCTCAACGAATAACGGCGACGGTGCCAGTAAGTACACTAACCTATTCAGGCTAGTGCGGTGGACGCTCAATGCTTTCTTTAGAAAACTGGCTTTGAGTTGATCAAACGACCTTAGGTTGGATCTCGTGAAATACGGCCAGATCACCTGGACACCGTAAGATGCTGTGGGTGCAATCTTCAGGTTAAACAGGTTAACAGCAACTTCCATCGACATTCTCCATGGGTCCTTGACACTGAAAAGATTGTAGGCCTTTTCGGACTCTTTCTTCAACATGCCTGGAGAAGATTATGCCATGTGAAGAAAACACGACCCCCAGGTAGGGAAAGTATGGAACGATTTCGACTATTTCTGCATTCAGTCGGAGCTCATCGCTTTTGGCCAGTCTTCCTCCTCGTCGGAATTTCTTCGCTTTTGTCTTGCTCGCATTGATCTCCAATTTGTTCCGGTTTATTTAACCCTGTAGAGTTACAAGCGACTGCTGCAAGTAAAAGCGACTTCATGAGAACAATACTAAATCATCGGCATACATAAGCATTTCCACTTGTGAATGCCGACTATGTATTTCCGCCGGGAGATCGCTTACCAACATTGAGAACAACAGAGAACTCAGGTTATCCCAGAGCAACACCGGTGGTCTGGGTGATCGGCGCGTGCTCAGCAACCCCATCGTCTATTATTACCAGTCCCTCTTGCAAGATGCTTTTTAGAAGCTCTAGCATGCTCAGTGGGACTCCAATATATGCCAGCTTGTCAAGGATGATCGTTCGCAAGGCCGTATCAAAGGTCGCCTTGATGTCCACGAACACGGCGAATAGATAGTTCCCCCTGACACGAAGTGTACGATTTACCGAGTTTAGAAGCACGGCGCACGGAGTCATTGTTGGTCTGCCTTTTCTGAATCCGTGTTGCTGGTCAGAAAGTGCCCCGGCAGTTTCTTATAATACTTTCAGGCAACGGGTTAAGATGGCCGACAGAAGCTTATATATTACGCTCTTTTTCGTTATTCCTCGGTAAGATGATGGAGCCAGCGGGTCTCCCTTTCCCTTAGCAACGATACTAACAAGACTGGTCCTCCATTCCACGGGTAATTGGAATGTTCTAAGCACTTCATTGAAAAGAACAGTGAAACACGGCACTAACAACGTGGCCTGCCGAAGATGTTCGTTTACCACTAGGTCAGGTCCGGGGGCCTTACCCAGCGGCGCCGTTACCATTGCTTCAGTTACATCCGAGTCGATAAAAGGGCGAGACAGGGCCTGGCAAGCTTCCTGGATTCGCTCGCTCCATGTGGAAAATACTACAGGAGCATCGCTCGGGATGGTTATCGCACCGGCAAATATTTTACGGAAGTGCTCGTTTAACTTCTCAGGCTGGATTGGACATGCAGTGGCGCGTCTATCGGCACGCAACCATTTGTGTGGTGATTGGTGTGCCTCGACCAGTAACTTGTACTCACTTCGCTTTTCATGCTCCTTTATAGCTTCCTTTACCACTTTCTTTTACGCGCGGCTTAGTTGAGTGTAAAGGGGCATCATCTCAGGGCGTGTACGAGCTAGGATGTATGCTTGCACCATGTAGTGCTTCAAGGAGCGGCACTGCTGATTGTACCATGGGACAAACTTACTACGAGCTCGTTTTGGCCGGGTGCTACCGGTAATGACGGTACGGAGCCTGCAAGCATATGACTCTACGTCGATCAGGACTGGAACAGGAAGAACACTTCGAGCAACGGTTTTCAGTCGTGTGATGTCGAGGGTACGACTCAGAGCAGGCCGCTTGCTGTAGAAAGTTTGCGGGCTATGTGAGATATTCATTGCAACTGGTAAATGCCACTTCACTCCAAACGCCAGGGTATCCCGTTGTATCCCTCTACATTCCACGTTACGCGGATCAGCATTTGTAGCAAATATATCTATTGTCGATTGTCCTTCTCGAGTCATCAGCTGTGGATACAACCCACATGCTCCGAGACGCCAGTACGTTCAACAGTGACGCTGTTCTTGGGTGCTTTGCCTTATTAAGTGGACAGTTGAGATCAACAGGAGGACATTGTTTACAGTATTTACATTTAGCAAACCCCAACTAGGTTTAACAAACAAACAGTCATTTTGTATTTGTACCGATTAGTAACATTTACAATACTCAATTGCTCGTTCAGACGCTTCCGTAGTTAGCGCCGTTACTGTAAATAACTTCAACACATTTATTCAAAAAAGTCTGCCAAACCTCACCATAATAAGTACAATTGGGAACCACAAAACCATTGTACAGTCTTATGAAAAATTGTAATTATTGATTGAAGAACAACGAAATATAGTATCACATATTAGATTCATCCTAACAATTCAATTTCTATTATATTTATTTCACTGAGATTGAGTATAATAATTCTGTTCAGGATGTTTCTTCATAATACTCTATCTTCTTCACGCTTTCGGCGAGAGAAGTAGTGCAACGATGTTTTGTCCAGCGTGTTTGGCACACCTCTGCAGGCAGAACCGACAGATGCACAACCCGTACTCCTCGTGAAAGGCTGCATTTGAACATACCAGGTAGTGATAACCATGCACTATGTACCTGGTGTATACGTGGCGACTGTCACATGCAGGACCAGACCAAAGGTGCACGGCATTGAAAACGTCTAAACCACCGACCTCCCGTCTGACCTGTTCGACTTTAGCTTCCCATTCAGAAATGAAACATTCGTATGGTACTGTACGCGGCATCTTCAGCCTTAGTCGGATTGTTTCAGTAGCCGGTGGACAACCTGACATGAGATACACAAAGCGGCTCCTTGCTCGAATAGACAAGCAAAGCACTTGCTTCATATATAATGAGAAACACCTCTCAAGCTGGCTAAAATTCGCCAGTGTGAGGTGGTTCCACACCCTGTCAAGGCCATACATCAGCCCCAAAACAATCTTAAGCATAAAGAGCCTCACTGCTGAGAAAACGGACAGTTTTCGGACATTGCCTACTTCCCCGTAAAGCGAGACAAGTGCCTTTCGTACTGTTTCGTTTATGTATATGCGCTGTGAACGTCGTTCCCGTATAATGAACCCGAAGGCCAAGATACTGGAAAGAGTTGACAAACTCCAATGGTTGGCCGCAGCAACGTATAACGTCTCTGGCAGCCAATCGACCTCCACGCCTGAATTTCATGGCTTTGGTCTTCCTGGTGTTTATGTCAAATCCCTTCGAGACAAGGAACGCTTCTATCATAGAGGTAATGCGCTTGATGGCACCTAGGTCGCGATAAGCGACTACGATATCATCTGCATACATCACCACCACGGCTTTTTGGTACTCCTATCGGACGTAACCGACGAGGCCAGCAAGAAGTGTAAACGAGACGCAGCTCAGTGGGTCTCCTTGCGGAGTTCCCACATGTTGCTTAATCTCCAATACACCCTGCTCACCGTCCACCAACAAGGTGTCCTCCTCAAAGAAACTTGCTGTTACACTCAGGAGAGAGCCACCCACTCCTGCTCGTTAGAATGCTTCAACCAGCAGATAGCGATGGGCTTTGTCAAAGGGGTTCACGCAGTCAATAAAGACTGCATACAGATGACCTCTGGGTAGTGCCACAGCTCGCTCGATTTCTGACTGGAGAACGTGTATTGCATCACGGGTGCCTCGGCCTCTCCTAAAACCGAATTGCTTCGGTGGAAAAGCCTGTTCAGCCACGTGCTCAATCCGCCGAATAACCAACTTACAGAAAATCTTCTTCAACGTGCGTTTTGACGCCACTCCACGGTAGAGATTTGGATCCTGATGGTCATCACCATGCCTGCCCTTGAACAGAAGAGAAAGCCTGGCGACATGCCAGACTTTCGCCCCCTCTCTGTAATTTTATTAAAGAAATCACAAAGAGTTTCTGCCAAGAGAGGGAGTGACTGGATCCAATGCTCATAGCAGACCTGATTGGGCCCTAAGCTTTTCTCTTCGGGAGTGACCGTAGGACCTAGCACACATCCTCCACCCCGAAAGGCAGATTCATGTTGTGCTGCTCCAATGTAAGCGGATGCTGTACGATTGGAGATACGGCCGCAACGTCACGATTAAATAAAAGATTAGTTAGGTGGCTCTTAACCTGTCCGTCACTAAGCGGATTCCCCGCCCTACGAGGTCGCACGATGTAAGCTGAGGGCTCTCGTTCTGCTCTTTCAAGCAGCCGTCGTTCCTCCCGCCTCGCGTGTTCCCTTTTATGGTCATAGCAGAGTCTTATATAGGCCTTTCTACGCTCAAGGTAGTCCCGCCTGGCTTGCAGTGATGATGGTGCTTTGGCTCTTGCTTGGCGCAGGAGTTCGAGCACTTCAACGTGGGCTAGGTAGCAGGCTCGAGAGTACCACGGGCGTGATCTCTTCTGCCATAACCTTTTCCACTGCACTGCACTTCTCATCGTCCTCTCCAGCTGGTCACAGGTGGTATCGATGTCAGGGCTTGCCTCAAGACCGCCCACCGCTCTGTCCAAAAGAGATAGATTAATCCGTCTCATTGCAGACCAGCGCGGCGGATTATGTCGGTCTCGCCAAATACCGGGAACATCGACAACGGTCAACACTGGTTGGTGTTTTCGGGCCGCTTCATCGAGAACATCACATCTTAACAATTAATAACAACAAAACCTTGTGATAGCAAGAAATGACCAAGTACAAAACCCAAGTGAGCCACCTTTTTTCGAATGTGTTACATGTACACTCCTGATATGTTTAAACACAAGAACGAGATGCTTAGTCTCGATATCGAATATGCGCTTAAGCAATGTGGAAGCCAATGGAGCCAGTATTCCGCACTGACTACCAAGGACACGCCGTCACTAGATTCGTAGTCAAATAAACTTAAATTGATAATAAATAAAGAAGAAAATACACTAACTGGAACCAATAGTTCTATTACTAAGAATGTATTGGAAAGGCGTACATGTTAGTTCTGGAAAACATATTGATCATAATATAATTATATCGTTCTGTTGAATGTCAATATGTTATCATTATGTGTATCAATATGTATCATATGTTAATGTTAGGAATTATTTTTTATGATACTAAGTAACCCCTATAGGGGCATTCTGAGCGTCACGGTTAGTCCATAGACAGAATTTACCGGAAAATAAGTTGTATTTCGGCTTTATACGTCGTCTTTATAATAGCTTCAGGTTCAAGAAAAAACCTGTGTGTCAGATTCCCATATATAAGCGAATATACGGCATAGCTGTCAATTTCCATATATACTGCAAATAGTCAAGAGCTGCGCGTTTATAAAATGTTCCAAGGACAAAGAGTATCTTTTCTCTCACCGCCATGTTCTAACGCAAGGTTAACTCACCAATCATGCATATTTGCGTAGAGTTTAGCTTCATGGCAAAAATGCAGGTACAGCGGCTGAAGAGAACAAGGACTACACCGTAAAAACCAATGACCTGCTTAACATCGTCGTTACGTTACTTAACAATATTTTCTAGTATCCTACAGCTTGCAATGTACTCATTTAGGTTCACTGTCACTTATTGTTAGGTATTCATGTGATTACAATGTTGCCTTGCCTTAAACTGGGTTTTTATTTCGGCAACTTAAAAATAGGTAATTTTTTTTAGAACACTTAGTCACCGCCTCGTTTATCTAAAATGGTGCTATAGTAATAGCAGGGAAATAACGAAGATTCAGCAAGAGCCGTTAAAAAAAGCTTTAAATAAAAAATGTATGCAACCCGATAGACTTATAAAGCACGGAACACATCACACTCTCGGATTCCGAAATGTACACGAAATGTAACCGTCATGCAGTACGAGTCATCATTGACATCCACATTGGTACACCGCCCGGAAACAATTCATCCGTCATTAGTGGAAAAACAATCAGTTTCTCTGAGACAAAGCCTCAATACAGACAGCACGCATAATTTTGACGACGATCATAACCTGATTGTTCCAGCCTGGACAAGTTAGCCCGACTTTAGGCAGCTTTGGCAGTTTGTCAACCGAGTCTAAAGGCTTCATGCCCAAGTTCTGTGCTACGAGACACCCCTGCCACGACGGCGGGTTGAAAGTAGACAACTGGATATGCTTGATCCCTTTCCGGTTGCCTCCGACGCAGCACGATGTCCTGTGTCGCTCTCGTATTGCCTATTAAGACGCACAGAACGTGGTGTCAGGTGTTGTTGGTGGTGGTGGTTGTTGTTGCTGTTATTGTTGGTGGTTGTTGGTGGTTGTGGTTGTTGTTGTTGTTATAACAATTGTGGGAGTTCACTGTTGGCCATAGGAGGAATTTTATTTATTTTTTACAGGGGCCAGGAACAAAAATGCGTAACTCACACCCTTTGGTTTGGGTAGTGTGGGACTCACAATCCCACTCACACCTGGTGCTTCTCGTTTAGCTTCAGTCAACTCAGCCTCCCAGCTTTCCAGAGTCGTTATTCTTGCATCGTCTTTTCTAAGTGCGAATAATATTATTCTCTATGCGTTTTGCCCAAGGTATCATGCGGGCAGTTACCAGCGCAGCATCTGTAGATACCGTTCTGTGCGCTCTGGTGACCCTAATGGCCAGCACTGTCTGCTCCGTACTTAGCTTTCTCTTTTTCTTCTTGGTCTTCAGTGCAGCTGGTCCTCACACCGCTGACGTGTAGAGCAGAATTGAATCAGCAACCTCAGATGCCAGCGGACGGCGCTTTTTCTCCGAGGGCTCCTTTGTTCTTGGCATTAGCCTGGTGGGTTTGCTTGCCACCTGATGCGTTTTGGTCGTTACATAATTAATGTGAGATGTACAGCTCAAGTTTCTGTCCAGCATAACACCCAGGTATTTGACCTGCTTGTGTATCTGGATCATGTGGACGTCCACACGGATATCCAGCTCCCGGCAGTGCTTTGTTCCAATAAGCAGGACCGCCTCGCTCTTTTCTGGTGCAAGCATTAGGTAGTGGGCGTCATTTAATCGGTCCTCCAACAGCTCTGCATCCCTTGCGGTGACCAAGATTGCCAGTCGTCGGCATAAGCAACGAACTCAACACCGCAACGCCTGCTTATCTCTAGCACGCCGTCGTACGCTAGGTTCCACAGCGTAGGTCCTAGCACGGAACCTTGTGATACACCTGCAGTCATCGCGTACTCCTTGCCGTCGTAACTCACACTTCGTTTGGCCAGCTACGATGGTATCATACGCTGACTGTACGCTTGTATTCTCTTTATCTCTACCGCATTCAGGATCACCCCCGCAATTTGTGCTGTTAAACGCACGCTTTACATCTAGCAATATGAGGAGGCAAAGATTACAAACTCCAGGGCTTTTCTCTCTTCTTTGGCCTTAGCGAGTGTACTGTTAATGGGCTGGAGCGTGGACCTTCTCGGAGCCTCTACGAAACCTGTACTGATCCTCTAAGAGCAAGACTTGCCTTTCTTCGATTGCGTCGTTAAGTCTGCTCCCGAGTACTGACTCCACGGCTTTGGCAACTGTATCAAGAAGGCAAAAGGGCTTGTAGGCTGAGGTTGAACCTGGGTCCTTTCCCGGCCTTGAAATAAGAGCCAGGCGGGGGTTCCTCTATTCTTTCGGAAACCGTCCATCTCTCAGGTGTGCGTCTACGGCCGTTTTAAAGGCCGACGTGCACTCCTTCATTAGGCATTTCATCACCTACAGAGGTATGCCGTCGGGTCCTGGGGCCGTGCTTTCTGGCAACCTTTTAGCCGGTCGCTGGATCTTCGTTTGATCGAACGTTACAGGAGGAATATCCTCCTTATTGACCGCAATAGGGTCTCTGCCTTCCTCCGTCTGCATCAGAAAAAAGCAAGCCACAATGGCTTCTATGAGATCCGGTGGATCATTGGTGCTTTCGTGTCCAATTTGCCCATTACAATTTTGAAGGGCTTGAAGAGATAATCTGCTTTATTCCGCCACTCCTGCTCAGCCAAATTCGTTCTCGCCTTTTTATTTTCCAACGGGCTCCAATATATCGACGCCGGCCTCCAATGCACTCTCTCAGTGCAGTGGCTACCTCGGGGGACTACCAGTACTTTGGCGCAGCGGTTCTCTGCCGCGGGTGCACTGAAGCTGGCATTGCCTTCTCGCATGCTTTAAGAAGGATCTTGCCTAAGCTTTTCTTATTAAAGGTGTCCTCCAGTTCGTTACAGCCGCGAACTATTTCCTCCCTAAGCTTCTCCTTCCTCATCCTTCGAGCCGACCATCTGGGTCTGTGGCACCCAGCGGCAGGAACCGTGCTCTTGAGTGCTCCTTCGTTTTTTACCGTGAATGTAATGATCACCCAGTCTACTACTCTGTAGGCTGTGCTTGCGGCGCTCATCGTCAGGTCCATAAACGTTTCCTGACCTCTGCAGACAAACGATGCCGCTATCGGGTTGTTCGTAACCAGGAGGTTCCGTTCGGCCAACCATTCCATCCGAGATTGTCCTCGAAATATGGTGCGCCTACAACCCCAAAGCACAGACGCCGCGTTGACGTCTCCCTTGATAATCTGGGCCTGATGATCCCGTGTTCTGACGCTGACGTTCAGTGCTTTAAGATATTCCATCAAAGTCCTTTTGACCTCTGTTGGGGGAGAAGTAGAAGCTATAGAATACTGCGCCACGTCGACCTGTATCCAGGCAAACCCCTTTCCCGTTTGGCTCTGACAAGAGGCATAGGTCCAATAGACCGGTCTACTGCTGCCGCTAGGAGGTCATATGCGGCCCTGTTGTCGAGATTTCCTGATCCGTTCTTGCCGCCGTGGCTGTATCTGCTACTGCATCTCTGGCCGAAGTTGGAAGCTTCGTCGTGTGTCTCCTACTTGGCCCCTTCCAACCACTTTCCTCCGTTTTATGGTTTGCCCTAGTCTCCTTTGTTACCGGCTGAAAGTTAACTCGTTCACTTACACAGGATTATAATATAAATTGATATATATATATATATATATATATATATATATATATATATATAGGCCTTTTGTGAAAACATTTGGGTCAATGTTTTATTTCATTATAATTTAGAAGAATATATAAAATGCTTCACGACGTTGCTGCTCGTCGACCTAGTTGCTCCTTCTGCCCGCCGTAGTCGCTCTATCGCTCATGCCCGTGAGGAAGTCCTGCCCTTGGTGACCGGCGACGGTGACCGACTCTCTGACCCCTTCCCTTGTCGGTCCCGGCGCGTCCCGCCCGGGGACTGCCGTTACGCGAGCTGAGACCTCAAAGATGAGAAAGTATGCGGACCTAAGTCGGGCGCACCACTTTTCGCCATTCGCGTTCGAGACGATGGGTGGCCCTGGGCCCCTCACGGTAACATTGATCTCTCGGGTTGGCGACGCATTACGGCAGGCGACAATGGACAAGAGGGCGCACGCCTTCTTCTCCCAGCGACTGTCCCTGGAGATCCAAAGAGGTAACGCGACCTCAGTGCTCGGAACTATGAGAGACTGGATGGACCCGGACCTTCGTGCCAGGGGGCGGGCAGGACTTCCTCACGGGCATGAGCGATAGAGCGACTACGGCGCGCAGAAGGAGCAACTAGGTCGACGAGCAGTAACGCCGTAAAGCATTTTATATATTCTTCTAAATTAATATATATATATATATATATTTTTTTAATCAATTTATATTGTTTGTTTGTTTATTCACCATTATTGGTAGATTCTCACAATATTTACGGGCTATTCCGCTCAAGTACGTCAATTACAGCAGCTGTTAATGAGCTGGTGTTCAGTTCTATACATTTCATAACGTGATATCGGTCGATTTCAATTTCACCACAATATTTACAAACACATTCGTTGATTTGGAAACATTTTCCCTTTAGGCAGAGGTATTGGTGGTATCCGTGCCAAGTTATTTTGCAAATTATTGCTCTGTTCTGTTGCAGATCTTTTTTCCATCTGTTGCTAAGAAAAGCGGGTCCATCTGTAAAATTGTTGATTATAAAGTTCCAGTTTTGCCGTTCTCTGTGTTCCTTGTATGCCTCAAGCGCTTCGGGATTAAATTGGTAATTACGGTGCTCTAGGTCTTCTATTAATGTGGACTCATTGCACATTTGCAGCACCAGCGTAGACGAGGCAGTTTTTGATAAGCCAAGCGCTCTTTTAAGAAACATAGTTTTAATCTTGTCGATATTCTTGAGGTTGTCTAATGTTAACTTGGAGGATATAGGTCTGAGGCAATATGATACTGTGGAAAAGATCTTGAGCTTAAATATAGTGAGTACAGTCTTAAGGTCAACTTGCCGGAGATCCTTCAACATCATGGTTAAGGACACCGACTTTACTCTAATTTCTTCAATATGTCTAGTAAAACACAGTTTGGGCGTCAGTGTTACTCCCAAATATCTGAAGCTGTTGACCAACTCTAGTGCATGCCCACTTATCTTTATGTTATAGTCATCTTGAGCATATGCTCCTCCTCTGCTAAAACGCATCACTTTTGTTTTCGACACGTTGATGTTCAGCTTATTTTCGCAACACCATCGTGCAGTCTCATTCAAGTAAAATTGGAGGTGCTGTCTCGATTTTCCCATAATAACTAAGTCGTCTGCATAAAACACGTGGTGAGCTTTTACTTCTCGGAGGCACTTTCCAAGGCCAGCTGCGTACAGTATGAATAAAAATGGGCTAGCTGTATCACCCTGTGGCACGCCAATTGTTTGAGAGACCTCCTTGGCAATTGCGTGAGCTCCGTTTAAAATTGTGATACGTGGGCCGGCTAAAATATCTCGGATAAGGTTATACATTCGGCCTTTAATATTAAAATCTTCACGCAGAGTGAGTAAAAGCCGATCTCTCGGTACTGCATCAAAAGCTGTTTTAAAATCAATAAAAGCCGCGTAAGTCACATCTTGTTTTCGAGTCTCTAGCTGTTCTATTACATCCGTAAGTGCTCCTTCAGCCGAACGCCCTGGAAGAAATCCATTTTGCTCTGCCGGTAAATCTTTGAAACATTCTAGAAAGAGCCTTTTGGCAAGGAGCGATGTAAGAACCTTGTACACTACGCTGGTTAATGCTATGCCGCGGTAGTTTTCTGGCTTTGTATTATCTCCCTTTCCCTTAAAAATTGGTTGCAGAAGACTTTTTCTCCACTGGTTTGGGATTGCACCTTGTCTAAGACAGCTGTTGTACATTACTGTGAGGGCAGGGACGGTCACTGAAATCGCAGCTTTAAGATGTTCGTAGACAATCTGGTCAGGTCCGGCAGACTTTCCATCTTTTCTTGTCATGATACCCTGAAGGACCTCTTCCTCTGTGAAGTCACTCCACTGTCCGTCGCTTTCATGTTCTTCTTTTTCCGGCAGGTCACAGTCGCAGGTGTAAATTCCCGTAAAGTATTCTAGCCACTCATCGTCGTTAATTAGTGGGTTTGGTTCTTTGGGGCGTGTTGGAAAAAGAAGCCAAGGTCGGTAGAGGCTTTCCCGAATTTTGCGGAGTTGCATATCGGTTTCGTATTGGGCGCGCTTTGTCCTAAGCAGGTCTTTATACTTGCGCTGTAAAATAGCAAGTTGGGCTAGGTTCTTACTGCTGCGTTCCTTGTATTGGCATATTATTGATTTGGTAGTGCGGCATTCTTGGTCGAACCAGGCTTTGTGCTTAAACCTAGTGGTTCGACAGCGGGCTGCCGTTGTTGACGTCTGTACGGCCCACCGAAAACATCGCTCAAAATCGCAATTTATATTGCAATATATATAGAGTTGTCAGCATTAAAATCGCTAACGTCTTGACTCAAAACCTTATTTAAAATTATGACGCGTAACGAAAATAATGCAGCACATGACTTGCACGAATTGCTGGCGCGTTGATGCGGCCATTTAAATAACACTTAGATATCAACGGATGTTGCAGTACTTCGTGCAATCGATCCCGGCGACACATACCACCTCGAAACAATCAAACTGTGTAATTGTCATTCCTAAGCAAGATGCTTCCTTTACCCGTTGCATTAAAGTGTTCATTTTATTAAATTTAAGTGCATGTCTTAAATCCAACTATATACAGACAAATAGATAGTAAAGTTGATAAAAGTATAAAGTACGCTCTACAAGAAGAGACTTAGATCTGTTAGCAAAGCAATGGAGTTGTGCAATTAATTAATACTAAGATATACGTACGCTCATACACAGCAAGGCTAAGTCAAGCAGTTACCTTTTTCAGTAGCTTATTTACTTTAAGCAGCGTTATATTCATTGTCATTAGCAAACATTTATGGGGAATAAAAACAGTTTCTACGGGATCTACGGAAACCCTCCGGCTGACGGAAGAGACCCTTCCACGACCGCAGCGTTGCCGCGCTAAACCTCGATCGATATGCGTTGCAACAGGTATTCGCTAGCGCGGGGGTCCTGAGTTGCAGCGATAGCTTTCCGGCCCAGTTTCTTAAGAAATTTGACAGACTCTGATCCGATCGGTCCAAAGGTCTCTATGGCGATCGGCTGAACTATAAATTGCGACGCTAGTTCCTGGTATTTCGTCAATTTTCGGTTCTCTGCGAGCCGAGCGCCTGCACCCACCACACCGCTCGTGTTTTGAACGTAGCCTATTTACTTATTTTTTCTTGCACAGGCAATATTGAAATTGGCGTGTTATGGATGTATAATTTAAGAGCTTAATAATAGTTAAAACTAGAAAATGTAAAGAAACACACCTACATGGCATACACATCTAGTATCATCGAGCATATATAATATCTTGTGTACAAGGTACAATAAAGTATTATACCTTATAACTGTAGTATCTGGTATTATTACAATTATGTATTTATAAATTGTGTACATATTTCATGGTTATGGTGTAATCAGACCCAAGTAAGATGAGAAAGTGAGTTTTTGCAGCATTTGTTATTGATTGAATTATACATGTGTCCTAATATAACTAGGCAACTTGTTTTATAATGCAGCAGCAAAATGACAGAGTGCGCGAGGAGATAATAAGCAAGTGAGATACCTCGGGTGTTGGAGAATCGTCCTCAACAGACTAACGAGACAGTGAAGCAGTGCCATGCAGGTATACAGGGTGCGTTAGCTAAATCCATACACATTTTGGCGGGCTACCCAGCATAGACGGAAGGCGTTAATTCAGATCGGTTTGGGTTAGCAGACAGCCCACTCACAATAGAACAAAAGCGCATTGTCATCATGGACGGCCGCCGCAACCTGGGTCCAGAATATGACCGAAAAACAACCGTTATCCAATTGCTTTGTGCCGGACATCGGCCAGCCGAAATCGTCAACATCACTGGAGTTAAAAGAGCAACGGTCTACGACATTGCCCGACGCTACAGAGATGCAGAAGAGACAGGGCTGGGTAGTGCAACACCTGGAAGGAAAGATACAAACCGCCGACGAGAAGTGAGGACGCCAAAAGTGATCAAAATGGTGCAAAACTGCGTTTTTAAGGATCCAAGTTTATCGATGCGCCGTTTAGCGATCAAATTCAACATGAGTGATTGTTCGATGCGTCGGATTATCAACGAAGAACTGCGCTACAAGTCTTACACGTTTAAAGTCAGACAGATGTTGTCTCAGGCCGCGAAAAATAAGAGGATGACTTGCTGCCGTCTCATCCTCACGTTTTTGAGACACGAAATGGCGGGACATCTTCGATTCTTCTCCGACGAAAAAATCTTCACCATTGACTAAAAACATTACCCGAAAAATGACCGGTGGCTCGCAAAGAACCCTGAGGATGTACCAATCGTGCATAGAACTAAACATCCTGCCAGTGTGCACGTCCTAAGTGTTGTGTCGAATGAAGGAGTCGTGATGCCCCCACACTTTTTTGACAGACACGAAACCGTAACAAAGGAAGTGTATTTACGTGTTCTGCGAAGCGTGGTAAAACCATGGATTGATAGAGTGTCAATGGAAGACAATATGTCTTTCAACAAGACGGCGCTCCCGCCCACACCAGTAATCTCGTCCAGGATTGGCTACGGGGCAACATGACGGCGTTCTGGGACAAACGATATGGCCCCCTAGCAGTCCAGACTTGATCTCCTGGACTTCTATGTATGGGGCGTTGTTGAGCAAGAGACTAACAGGTCTCGACATGCAAATACAGAAGCGCTACGCAGAGCCATTGTCGAGTCATTCAAGAATCTCAATCCGCTTACGTTTAAGAAGGCCTGCGGGCGCTTTCGCGCTAGAATTGAAAGTGTTATTGCTGCTGGTGGTGGCTACATTGAATAAAAATGTTCCTCAGGAGTGAACCTAACGGCACGTAAAAAAATTACCGAAATATTTGTTTTTCTTTAGACATAAATTGCGAAACGGGCGATGACGTTTAGTCCGGATTTAACTGACGCACCCTGTAGTTCACAGAGCGATTGCCTATCGTGGTACGCGGCAATGCATAATTTTGCTGCAACGCTCCGCATTACGGGTTTTTTTACGCCGCGAGCCCAGCAGAAGGGATGACACTATTACTTTTCGAGAGCAATACCCTCAACCCCCATTCTGAATCGCGGCGCATTTCGGCTCGGCTTCGCGGCCAATTAAATCAGCAGGTCAAGCTACGCACGTGTTTAACTCATTATTATTATTATTACTATTATTGGTTAAATCACGAAGAGTCATACATAGGGCAATAAAGACTAGTTAAATAGACCACTGGGAGAACCTGGTTTGGCGCCAAAGAGTGAGTACGTGTTCAGGAGAGGTTCTGCTTGCTCGTGTGTGTAACAATTTCCGCGCATGAAATCTGGATTGCCCACCGAATAGCTCTTTCAGTGCTATTGATATCGTCTGTTGGCTGTAGTGCTTCCTGTAATATCTAGGGGTTTAGGGAGTGGCTGAGGGGTGTGCTGAAGATGCATTAGGCTTGTTGATTCGGTGCAAACTGAACGTTACTTTATAGTGTTTTCGATGAGCTGAGAGCGTTGAGTGCATCTTGCTGAATATTGATTGCGGCTGCTGTGCTGAGGTTAGTACCACATCGACCGCACTTCTTCCATTCCAGCTGGCGTACAAGCCTCATTTTTGTTGTCTTCAATTTGCAATCCAAGCTCATGTATTCCTGATATAAAAGTTGCGCTTGTGCGTTATCTTATAACAGGTCGCATAAAAGTCGCCTTCTATAACAATGTGCTTATTTGTATTTTTACAATAGCTCATTGCGTCTCCAACATCGTGTATTGTATCAGCGGGTTGCCCGCCGGCTGATCTGGTGGACTACAGATGCCAGGTAATATATTTATTATATTATTTATAAAATATCCTTCTAGTTCTAGCACTATTTCTAGTAGTACATCTAAGTAAGTGTAAGCACTCTGCCGTTATGACGGCAATTTCATTTATTTAAAATACCGCAGCCCGGCATAGTAGATGATGAAATCCATGAACACTGTAGCGAGTAGTGAGGTGACGACATGGCCGGAGAGAGTCCTTCCAGGCCTGGTTAGTCATAGCTGGTGATAGATAAAACTCTCTGGAAATAAGAGACACTTTTTTGAGAACTCATGCCGAAACGTTTCCAGGCGACTGTCTGCGGCAAATTAAAGCGGTCTACGAGTT
>QVRM01004411.1:0-58683 GCA_003439945.1 Dermanyssus gallinae | reverse complement strand
GCTCGCCATACACAGTGCGCCCGCTATGGGAGGACTTGTGCTAATGGACGAGGGTGAGGAGACGACGCCAAGCGACCTGGAGGAAACGGCCCGAAACGTGCGTCAACTCGATTCCGGCAGTTACACGTAAGGAGGTATTGCAAGCTGCTGAACGGATTAAGATTGGAAAAGCACCTGGCCCAGACGGAATCCCGGCCGCTGCAGTTCGTCTCTTGTTTAAGAATTACCCAAAAGTTGTTGCGACAGTGGCCACGGAGATCCTAAAAGAGG
This sequence comes from Dermanyssus gallinae, assembly GCA_003439945.1. Taxonomy (NCBI): domain Eukaryota; kingdom Metazoa; phylum Arthropoda; class Arachnida; order Mesostigmata; family Dermanyssidae; genus Dermanyssus; species Dermanyssus gallinae. Next base: position 58,413 of record QVRM01004411.1, on the reverse strand, counting down.
GGAAGATACCACCAGCCTGGAAGAAGGCTGACTAGTGCTAATCCCGAAAGGAAATGGCTCTTACCGTCCGATCTGTCTCCTAAACACGCTGGCCAAGGGCATCGAGGCAATTGTGGAAGCAAGACTGCGAACGTTTGCGGAAACATACGGGCTAATTCCTGATTCACAGTATGGATTCCGAAAGAATCGCTCGGTGCTTTCAGCTGTGCACAGAGTGGTTTCGAAAGCAGAATTAATCCTAGTTCGTCCATGATGACTCGCGACTCTACATGGCAATTCTTCTCGATGTTAAAAACGCTTTAACAGTATGCCCTGGAGGGTTATACTCGACACACTTAAAAGAAAGAAAGTGCCTCCTTACCTCGTCCGACTGGTCTCTGATTATCTGGAAGCTCGATCGGTGCAGAGTGATGGAAAAGAATTTGCGATGACGGCCGGAGTGCCGCAAGGTTCGGTTTTAGGCCCTCTACTGTGGAATCTGGCATACGCCGACGTTCTTCGCCTTCCGGATATGCCCCAGGGATCAGAGCTTGTAGCCTATGCAGACGACCTGGCACTTACGGTACAGGCGCGAACGGCGAATCACCTCGAGGAGACAGCTAACGCTGCGCTGAAAGTGATTGAGGACTGGATGGACGAGGCCGGGCTGCAGATGGCCCCCTCAAAAAGTGAGGCCATACTGCTCATAGGCCGCAGACACTGTCGACACATTAGACTAACATTGGCAGGGGAGGAAATAAAAATCTCGAACACACGGTTCGGTATCATCGGTGTCCATCTCGACCGCGGTCTACGAGGAACCACTCATATCAAGATCGCCACGGACCGCGCACTTGAAGTGATAATGAGATTGCACGGCTCCTTCCTAACACCTACGGGGCTCGGGCCGAAAAGAGACGATTGCTCAGGGAAGTAGGAGAATCAGTAGCGCTGTTCGGTTCACCCGTGTGGATGCAGCACGCGACCGCAACCCAACGCAACAGAAATCTACTACGGAGGACACAGAGAGGGTCCTGCGCTGAGAAATAATTAGCGGCTATAGGACAGTCAGCACACTCGCAGCGCTAGTTCTAGCCGGAAACCATACCATGGGATCTCAAGGTTGACAAACGAGCAGCTGTGTGGTCGGATCCCTTGTTGATCATAACGATGCCCATTCTATGATGATAGGGGAGTGGCAACGTGAGTGGGACGCCATTCAAGAAGGCGAACCTGGCTTTCCTGTTAAGACGCTATCCCTGACATCAGGTCTTGGATGGATAGACCTGGTGGAGAACTGACCTACCACATTACACAGGTCCTTACAGGTCATGGGGAGTTCCAGGCGTATTTAAAGAGGATTGGAAAGACGAATTCGGACATCTGCACTTTCTGCAAACATGATAGCCCGAGACACACCGGAACATACGGTGTTCCACTGCCCGGCATGGAGAGTACCAAGAGGCGGGCTGCTAGAAGATACTTTTGATCTAAAGGATGTTGTCGCACGTATGTTGGAGTCTCGAGAACAGTGGAACAGACTTGCGCGCGCAATAACAGGAATCATGATGGCCAAGGAGGAGGCTGTACGACGACGCGCCTCCGACTCCATTGTAAACGATGCGGTTGGCGAAGTTATTGGCGTGATGGTGGATGTGGTCTCGGCGGCGGTCGATTTAACGGATGGCGTCCAGATATAAGCTGTGTGAGAGCCTGATTTGCAAGAAAAAATTAATTAACAGAGTTTTAAACAAGAGCCGGTGCGGATTGTTACACGAAAGATTGTGATGGTATTAGAGACTCCCCCCCTTAACTGTGAGCAATATTAGTTTTACCTATAGGACCCGGTTACGGGGGATGACAGGAGGTATGAGGGTTTTAGCAGGTAATACAAAGGCTTTGGTAGTCATCGAGCTACCAGCCGGTGTGTAGTCCTGCACAGCGTGCCTAAAGCATTTCCCCCTCCTGTATTAAAAAAAAAAAAAAAACAACGAAGAGTGGTTCGTTGGTGGAAAGTTCTGTGTACAAGCATCGTATAGTATTGCCAAAGCACCTGCACCTAACTCCGTTTCTCCTGCCGTGCTTGATGTAGCACGGTATTGGTTATATTCATATGTTGCTGGCAGATGTCTCTCTGTCCTGATTTATGCAGCCCATTTCCTCGTTATTCTTACTTACCTCGAAACTGGCCACATTAGGTTCCATTTAATTTCAACAGCCTAGGCTATTGGATAATCACAGTACATGCAAGACTTAAGTAAAATATTCTCCTTTTATACAGTACATGTTTACGCTGTCAACATGCAAATGTAGGTTGTACTCGTTATTCTGCTGACTCAGCCCGTGGTTTAGGTCTCTATTTAATTCAAGTTGTTCGGTATTGATGAAATCTGGCTTGCTAGCATTTGTATGAGAGACAGTAAGCAATGTTGTAAATTCTGACATCGCCGCACATGCTATCGGTGTATATCAAAGGCAAGCAGCGCATCTGGCCGTGCAATAAATGAGCGAATGATAAAAGGAGTGGCACTCCGGGGTGTAGGCGCAGCAACCAGAGGGCGCCTCAACAAGAGCAGACATTTATTATTTTGCGCCATTTCTGCTGGAATTTAAAACACCTCTAAGGTGGTTTTGTTTTGATTTTAAACTATTTTGTTTTCCACGGAGGTTGAGTCGCCGTGCCCAAAATGCATCGCATCTAGAAGCACCACGCGCCGTGTTCAATGCTTCTTTGCACCGCAAAGATTTGCATCTTTGTTCTAACAAAAGTCCAATTGAATGCATACAGTAGCGTCAGCCTACACAGGCCATGCACATCGAAGAGGGCCGTGTGGGTAGCACAGGGTCGTTGCGATGTGATCGATTCGCCACCACTCATCTTCGATAGTAACACTGCGGTCAGGACCACGGTGTAATCGTGTAACTCGACAAAGGCGGAAAACAAGGCATAGCGTATGCACGGCGCCTTTTTGTTGTTGGAGATTTCGGGAATGCATGATGCACATGCGCCACTAGCAGCCTGTGTGACTAGTGCACACAGGCAGCAAACCCACTAAAGCCGGATTCCTCCCCCCCCCCAGGCTCGGTATTACTCTGGCATTACTTCGAAGCCGTGGGAGAGGCGTGTCTGCCGTTCTCCTTCAATCAGCTCTATTCTTGACTATCATCCCCCATGATCCTACCTGCGGTTAGATAGCCGGGGATGCCATTTTTAATCAGTCCTGTAAGGGTGCGTCGATACCATGAGCGCCTGGCTGCTTACCCACCCCCTCCCCCCTTCCTCGGCTCCTCGTCTCGACCACTCTCCCGAGAGACCCGCTCAAACCTCTCCCGCCTGGCCGTTTCCTTGGCTGTCTTGAGTGTCAAAACGGCGTCGAACAAGTTCGTCGCCTCCCTCCATGCCGCCGCCGAAGTCATCATATGGGCGACCATCTCTTTGATGGGTCGGCCTCTCACAGCGATTGGTGCTGCGTCCCGTGCTTCCCTGAGAGCATCACACCGCAGAACAGTATGCTCTACGTGGTCCGTTTCTCCAGAGTCGCACAGTACGACGATATCACTTCTTGATTCTTAACATGTAGCTCTGGAACTGGCCGTGTCCGGTCAGAACCTGAGTCGTCCAGTAGGAAAGCTCCCCGTGTCGTCGGTCATACCATACCCTGAAGTCATGTATGAGACTATTGGTCCAGCTCCCTGTGGTCACACCGGGTCTACGCACGGCGTCTGTCGGATATTATTATTGCCATATTGTCTTATATCGTCTAAATGACAACGTTATGTATATACATAATGTATAATGGCTGTGTTTTAAAGCTGCAAGTATAACAACATAACTTGCTTTAAACTCTGCTGGACTACTTAAAAAGGAGAAACAAGGTTACCTACTTTAAGTCATTACAAAGGTCACAGATAGATTTAAATGACAAATAAGATTAGTGTTTTCGTTAGGTTGGATTAAAGGTTTGGCTATGTGAAGTGACTAAATCCTTATTTATGAACGTTATACGCCCATATGCTGCTCTAAGCATAAGGATTCTGGGTCTGACTGCATAGAGCGAATAGCTTGTACAAGCCTCCGAAAACGAACGAGGCAAAAATATTGTACTTTTAAGATTTCGGGCGGCGCTTTCGGCAAGTCTGTCATCGAGCCAGTATAAGTCCGTTATAATTTAAAAACAAACAATGTTTGGTAATGATTGGCTTTTGTTAAGAAATTTGAGAATTGATGCTAATTCCAATTCCAATTAGATTTATTTCACTCAGATTGAGTATAATATACAGTTCACGATGTTTCTTCATAATACTCTATCTTCTTCACGCTTTCGGCGAGAGAAGTAGTGTAACGATGTTTTGTTCAGCGCTGTGCATCCCACTGCATGGTACTTGGCACACCTCTTCAGGCAGAACCGGCAGGTGCACAACTCGTACTCCTCGTGAAAGGCTGCGTTTGAACATACCAGGTAGTGATAACCATGCACTATGTACCTGGTGTATACGTGGCGACTGTCACATGCAGGACCAGACCAAAGGTGCACGGCATTGAAAACGTCCAAACCACCGACCTCCCGTCTGGCCTGTTCGACTTTAGCTTCCCATTCAGAAATGAAACATTCGTATGGTACTGTACGCGGCATCTTTAGCCTTAGTCGGATTGTTTCAGTAGCCGGTGAACAACCTGACATGAGATACACAAAGCGGCTCCTTGCTCGAATAGACAAGCAAAGCACTCGCTTCATATATAATGAGAAACACCTCTCAAGCTGGTTAAAATTCGCCAGTGTGAGGTGGTTCCACACCCTGTCAAGGCCATACATCAGCCCCGGAACAATCTTAAGCATGAAGAGCCTCACTGCTGAGAAAACGGACAGTCTTCGGACATTGCCTACTTCCCCGTAAAGAGAGACAAGTGCCTTCCGTACTGTTTCGTTTATATGCGCTGTGAACGTCGTTCCCGTATAATGAACCCGAAGGCCAAGATACTGGAAAGAGTTAACAAACTCCAATGGTTGGCCGCAGCAACGTATAACGTCTCTGGCAGCCAATCGACCTCCACGCCTGAATTTCATGGCTTTGGTTTTCCTGGTGTTTATCTCAAGTCCCTTCGAGACAAGGAACGCCTCTATCATAGAGGTAATGCGCTTGATGGCACCTAGGTCGCGATGAGCGACCACGATATCATCTGCATACATCACCACCACGGCTTTTTGGTACTCCTGTCGGACGTAACCGACGAGGTCAGCAGGGAGAAGTGTAAACGAGACGCAGCTCAGCGGGTCTCCTTGCGGAGTTCCCACATTTTGCTTAATCTCCAATACACCCTGCTCACCGTCTACCAACAAGGTGTCCTCCTCAAAGAAACTTGCTATTACACTCAGGAGAGAGCCACCCACTCCTGCTCGTTGGAATGTTTCAACCAGCAGATAGCGAGGGGCTTTGTCAAAGGCCTTGACGCAGTCAATAAAGACTGCATACAGATGACCTCTGGGTTGTGCCACAGCTCGCTCGATTTCTGACTGGAGAACGTGGATTGCATCACGGGTGCCTCGGCCTCTCCTAAAACCGAATTGCTCCGGTGGAAGTGCCTCTTCAGCCACGTGCTCAATCCGCCGAATCACCAACTTACAGAAAATCTTCTTCAATGTGCGTTCTTGATGCTAATTAAAAAGAATGTGTTTCTAAGCATGTAACTGCACACAACTATAATAGATAAGCGTGCATAAGCTTACATCAACTCTCTAGGCCGCTGCAGAGCTTTTGTTAAAACATGTTGAAGGTCGAACGCCAACAAACGAAAAAAAAAACAAACACTTGGATCGTTAAAAAAGCTTGTTGAAAGTTAGTATCCAACTATATCTTGCATTTTTTGGTTACGCCTTGAAAAATAAAGCGCCAATTTCTGGAACCTAAATAGTACTATGTCTGAAACCAGCGAAGCTAGTTTGATTCCACCCATTACTTCTGATATACTTCCTATTAAGCCTTATGTGGTGCGTATGCGCCGTGCTTTGTTACAATTGTTTATTCAAATCGTAAACACGGTAGAACTTCAAGGTTGTATCTCAAACATTTAGTGCAAACTAAATGTTTGAGAATTCTAGCCGATTTAATATTAAATTATCCTACTAAGTTCCACTTTGATCTTTTTGTATTAGCTAATATATTAAGTAGTAAATATGTGTAGTCGAATTTGGGCAAATAATGACGGACGATAGGTTAGGAAGGTACCCTAATGTATCTAGTGGGCACAATAAAAGTAGGGAGTAAAATGCACATAGAAGCAACGAGTAACATTTAGAAAGAAAACTAAGGTAACGAAAGTATACGGGGATAGTAAATCAATAACGCATGAGCTAGAATGGTTATTACTTGCTACAGCTTTATGCGCTTCTGGTATAAAAGGTGATATGTGTAAACACACTTATCAAGCGAATAAAAATCATTTAATCAACTGCAGACACACTGGTTGTGGCGGCGTGGTCTAGGGGATTAGTGCGCTAGTCATGATTGTCATCTACCGGTCCCCGGCTCGATCCCTGTTGTTAATCGAATTTTCTTTGAGCAATCCTCATTGAGATTAGATGAATACCCAAACCGCTGAGGGTCAGCGGCCATGCTGCCACAAGGACTGTTAGGGAAACCCTAGATATCTTAACATGTCCGGCTCTCGGTGCCTTGAAGATTTACCTCAGGTTGAGTTCCAAGCCCGTAGAGGACGGAGGATAGTCTAGAATTGAAAACAACCTCCTTAAAAAATGTTTTTAATTCTAGACACACTGGTTGGTGAAAACGTGTCTGATTAAGGATTTTGAGTAGCTGCCCGCAACAATTTTAGCATTACGGCGGTAACACTATATTGCAGATATTGTTCTAACATTTTTTTCATTTTGACGACGTGTTCTCACTATGCGGTAAAGCACTGCCGCCATCCATTGGTTTACAGAACGATAACATAGTACCATTCAGCACTAATTATATTAAAACGGTTACGATGAAAGTGTAGTTTGTGTCTGGTGCTACAGCGTCAGCTATTTGTTCTGTAATTTTCGGCGCTATACAGTACAGGAGAAATTCTATACTTATTTCACCATAAAATTGGCAGTTGGAAGATTTATGCTTCACAGTGCAAAAGTAATATGTAATTCGACCTCGTAATATGTAATTAACTTTGGATGATAAGGTCATTTTGCCAATTTCCGCGCACAAAAATATGTCCCACACAAATATCCAATATCATATTCTTCACAGAAACCCAAACGAATCCTTCAATATTAAACCGGTTTGACTTCGCACATATGTGATGGTGGTACTTTTGCCAGGTTATTCGACATATTAGGTAGTGATTCCATTATGTGGCTCTTTGCTACCTCTGTGAACAATAGGGTGGGTCGTCAGCGTAAATGCTAACTAGAAATGTTTAGTTTATTTTTTCTCCATAGGCTCGATATGAGTTTAGAATCTCCGCTGCGGACGGTACTTTGTTAGGTAACAAACCGTTAACAAATACGCTTTCCCCATAATTCTCTATGGCAAGTGTTGTCAACACGTTCTATGGAAACTTTAAAGCACGTTTAAAGTCTCTATAGAAGAAAGAACCACCCACTCCAGCGTAGAAACATACAAACAAAACTATGTTCGGTCACTGCAGTTACCATAAATGAATAATCCAAATCAGTTGAGCGCAGCTTTCAACGTCTCTTGCCTGATACTTTGTTTTTGTCAAATCATAGTTGGAATTATCACCTGTAATCACATTTTTCTTCACATTTGTGCAGATAACTATGCAGTCACTTATATTCTGTACTATTTAATGCGCGGTCCTTATTAGTGGGCTATAAATGCATATATGGCACTAATCGATCTGTCTGACGATATTACAAATAAGCTTGCCATATTTCCTCGTTTGTACGCCTATGCATACGCCCTATTCTGGGCGTTCACGTCCCTCTGTCTGGACCGCTAGTCTGTGAAGGGTTCTGTGACACTTTCTGTTTGGCACAGACTTGCTTGGACCAATGTTAGCTTCCATCTCGTTTACTGTATTAAATATTCTAGATTTTTCGAACTAAAAAAATTTTAACGTCTACGGGACTGCTTTTCGCATTGCTTCATAAAAGGACCCCCATAAATAGAGATGTGCAACGGTGAGGCTCAAAGCCGCGCACCTATGTGTCTCCTCCGGTCGCGAGGCGCAGGCGAATGCATCATGCCACCGTGTTCGACGCATTCAACGTGGTAGCTGTTACAAGACAATTTGTTTCACGACAAGGGGCTTCGTCTGTTTCGGACGCAACAACGACGTACTCTTTGAGGTCGTCTGCAGAGTGCAATTACTACTACAAATCTGCTAACAAAAAGGACTCCGAATCTTGGGCGCTCAGGTATATTGCGTAAAGCCTCGAGAGCTTTCAGTCGAGTAATAACTCGACTCGATATTTGTTGCTACAGCTACGTGTAAGACACGTCCCCCTCTTCCAATCGTGGGCCAAGAATTGTCACGTTCCGCATTATTTCTGCCGGATGTGCTTGCGTTGGCTAGTGTTGAAGTGGAGGCGACTTGGAGTAGGCACGTTGCGACTTATTATCGATATATGTTTTGGCAGTATTGTTGCTGTCGTTGTTTGCCAGTGGGCTGTTTGATGGTTAGGTGATCAGCTGATTTTAGAATTAGGCCAGTCTTGCTAGATATCTGCTTTGTAAGATCTTCAATTTGTGTTCCGAGGGCTTCAAATTTTGCGGTGCAATCCCAGGGTGCCGCGTTGACTAGGGCTGCAGTTCTTGTAACGTCTAATGACACCACCCTTTTATTTTACGGAAAGTGCAAATAGGCTGTTTACTAATAGAGTAGACATGAAATTCGCACGCGCGGGCGCCGCCACGTTAATGGCATAGACTAAATAAAAACCTGAAACTCTGCCATAGACAAAATAAAATCCTGAAATTCTGCCATTGACTAAATAAAAACCTGAAACTCTGCCATAGACAAAATAAAAACCTGAAAACTAGCTGATGTCGATCCAACCTTCTTTATGACGCCTGCCCTCACCTCGGACACGTGGAAAGGTCCCAATATGGCGAATCGTCGTCTTACTCTTCGATTTGCAATGCATGGATTTCACCATAAAATTTGTGTTCGACCTGGCCACCATGAAGCTGACGAATCATGCACTTGTCAACGTTGCGGCCATCAGTGCACAACATATCATTTACTTGAATGCTCCAATCCGGTTTCTGTAAACCGTCCAATGTAACAAATATAATACCTACTATTTGGTCAATAAACTTGAACTACAAAAACCTGAAACTCAGAACCTATCTAGTCAAATAAACGGCTTACCCACGGCTTTCCTTAATGAAGAGTTTACGAACTTCTAACAAGCCGATTATAGGAAAATTAAGGACATTCAGTGGTTTAACTTTAAAAATCCATGTTAGATGAAAATATTCATCAACCTTATCTTTTAGCGAGGTAGCCCTTTGGAGCGATCATCTTGTCGACGAACGTGTGTACTCATTATGTTATTTTATTTTGTATTTATTTTTGTTATTATGATTTCGTCAGCCCCTGAACATTGTTTCTGATATAATTTAGCCGCCAGCATATAGAGTAATATGTAATAGTACGTCACACATTGTGCCGATATAGTACTAACAATAGTTAACATTTATTTAATAAAGTAACAAATTGAAACTATCCAGCGCATGCCTCTTATACACTCGATCGAAGCTTGAGTAATTTACTCAGTAGTGCCATAAGCGCGGGGCGCTTTAATACGCGAGAAAATATCAGCATCCTTGTGCAGACATACGTCATTGATTGGCATACGCAAAACACTCAGAGCCAACGCGTGTTTCCTCCGATAGGGTTTTTGTGTGTTGTAAGACTAAACATCTGACATGTTATTGGTGAAAAGTCATAATAACGCCGCAGCTGTGGACTCTCTAAGGTTGTAAAGGTTGTTGAGCACATGCAACTAATACATGCCGGGCTCATCGTATTATGATGTTTTTATACGGTACACTAAATGAACGCCGTGGTAAAGGCAACACACGCAACCATGTTGAGGATGAGAAGGTTCTACCTGACTTTTGAGTCTCACAAGGGGCTAAGCAGAAAAACTAGAGGACTAACTAAAAAGCAAGTCAATTGGTCCAACAAGGCGCAGATCATCCTGCACATGATAGTACCCGCGGTGTTAAAAGCCAGTCTTCTTAAGAGTATTCAAATAAAATTAATTATATCGCTATACTGTGACGTTCCTGCTTTCTTTTTGAGGTAGCATCGTAAGCCTTGTCAAAGCACTCCAAACACTTTAATTGTCCCAATTATATCGTCCATTGGAACTTCCTTTGACTGACTGAAAGGTAAATGAAGATAACACATGATATACCACGATAATATGTGTACTGAAACATCATTACCCTAATAGAATTGAAAATAATTCTTGCTTTAACGACAAATTTAATACAGATTGTAGTGGCGGTGGCTTAGGCGGCTAACGCACCGTTCGAAACGGGGCGTTGCCATGGCAACCACGGTTAGCAAAACATCGCTAGTTCGAGCCCTGGCCGTGCTAGTTGAACGTGGTTGTCATTGCCTTGCTGCTACATACCTCTGCTGGAGAAAGCCTATATAATTCCAGTACGAGAGCCCGATGATGATAGATGCATTTAGACGCTATCGTGCCACAGGCAACTTAGCCCATTACGAGCGTCTAAAATGTGGTTGTCAGAGCGTTAAAAAAAAGATTGCTTAACACATGCCCATAAAAAGCGATTTTTCCGATTCTCCTGCAGTTGGCTTGGAGATTGCGTCAGACTGAAAGGAAAGTATATCATTAAAGTGTCATACGATATGGGGAAGTATAGCTCTACAGCCGCGGCTTAGGCCTTTACTATTCTTAGATCATTACCCGGTTATCGCCTTATTCAAATATCGCTGTAGCTGCTGAACCGTCAGGATTGAAGACGTTCGGTCAAAAGCACAATCGAGCTGATATTGACAAATTCCAAAATCATGTTAAAAATTTGAATTTATATTCGATTTATCTACCAGAGAAACTTCCTGGTTGGTTGTACATATTTTAGGCGATGCAATTTTGTCATTAAAGGTTTTTAGGAAAAACTTGCTTCATATATAAATACGACAAGCCTTTCGGCCGTGTCGTTCCCGGATTGGCGACGGTTACGCCGCAATTGTAACAAATTGTACCGTTGACACCAACAGATTAGTTCGCCGAATACAAATGCTGCCAATCTACATAGTTGTAACCGCTACCTCCTACATCAAATCGGTCTGTGCTGCAAGGGATGCGTTTCTGTGATGTGGAATACCTGCAAAATAGTTAATGCTAGCAGCTCTATCTTTAGCAGAATGTCTAACCAGTATCACCAGCCATTCTTTAGCGACTAGTGTTTTTCTATCAAGTATGAAGGCCCCGGCGGTATTTCCATCATTTATCTTGGCGGCTGGCTTTATCTCAAAAGTCATTAGTGCTTAAGAACGCTGGTTTATTAACGCCGGCTTGCTTATGACAGCGCGCATGACTGATTTTGTTGAAGATAATAAGGTTTACCGTACAGTCTTCCTTGACGTAGCGGCTTAATATATTTCAAAAAGACAGCTTTTAGCTGTCCCAATAATTAATTTGTGCTATAGATGTGCGCTCGCTGCACAATGACCGTCGCCTAGTTTTGTTGTTATTTTAAGCTGTCTTCATGGCGGCAGGTTGATATCGGAACTTGGTAAGAAGGACTTGGATTCGAGGACTCTTTTTTCCCAATTTCTCTCAGGAAACTTACTGTAGATTCGCACATGACCCCCATTGTTTCTATCGCAACTGGCTGTACTATAAAGGTTGCCTCTAACTCGCGATACTTCAAACTTTTTCGCTGCTCCGCTAAATTGGCAACAGCGCCTGCTGATCTCGAGGCTCGATCCCTGTAAGATGGCGCTAGCGTGTCCCACACGGTTGCGTCCCACACAAGGACCTTTCCGGAGAACCAGGGTCATCCCGTCTGGCCGTAGGGCTGAGTCCGTTGCCAGTCCGACTGGCTCTTTTCTGCAGGGCACGTTAGCGGAATGCAGCGCCTTTGAAATATTTTCGTTAAGCGCGGCGTGGCGCGAATGTCTTCCGCAGCTTCTAGAACAGCTGAGGCCATGCTCTCCCCTCGGCGACACCGGTGTGTCGCAAAGGGAGCAAGCATGAGGCGCGCATACGGCCACCCCTAGCCGCAGGCCAGAAACGATGCGGAGTGTTGTATTGTCCAGCATCGTCCCCAGCTGCGGCGAGGGAATGGCTTGTAGCCATTTAGCGCTTGATTCATTGAAGGCTGCTAGAAGGCGTGCTTTGCCAAGTGTATCGACAGTGTTGTCCAGGATTTTCTTTTGAATGGCTTTGACTACGAAGGCGTCCAAGGTAGACTGACGTGCGTCATCAAGCACCACGCGGTGGCGGGCGGCGAATTCCTCCTTTTTGGACTCCATAAGCCGTTCTAGGAATGGCTTGGCGTTCAGAGGATATATAGATACAATCAGCTCGTGCAACGTAGTGATTGAGCCCAAGAATGCGGTTTGGGCCAAATCCGTTGCACGACGGATTCCCAGACCTCCGGCTGAGGTAGGAAGGGAGGCCTGGTCCCAACTTACTCCATCCAAATTCAAATTTAACACCTGTTTCACGCATTGTCGTAACTTCTCGTCAAATTGTTGTAAAATGCCTCTCTGGGCAGACGCGTCCGTGCAACGGAGAATATAAATAAGTCTTGGTGTCGAAAGACTAGTTCGCGTTAAGTATAGTGCTGGATGCGCATCCAGGGATCCTAACCTAGAACACCAGAGATCCATAAGCTTGCACTTCCTGTTCAGGGCGAGTTTTGCTGAGGCCATTGTGAGGGGAGCTCCAAGAAGCTCGATGTCTTCATCGGTGCATAGCTTGATGTCAGGAAGCAGGTCCTGCGCCCGGCGCAAGCACTCGTCACGAAAAGCGTTGTCGGATGATAAAATGAGCAGCTCACACTTTGACGCGTTAAGTTGCAGTCCAGAGGTGACACCAAAATCGATTACCTCTTTCACATTACTAAGCGCGGAATCAAGAGTACCGCCAATCGTTCCATCGTCTAAGAACCATGGCTTAAATTCCGACTCTAGAGCGGAAAGCAGTTGTCAGGCAAAAGAGAGCCGGGCCACAAGGGTCTCCTTGCTGTACCCCACATTTTGATAGTATTATTTCTTTCCCCCAAAAGAGATTGGATGGACTTCTGTACATCTGATAGACTGCGGGATAGATTGCTGGAAAGTCTGATCTGACAGTGTCGAGAATCGCATCTCTTCTGAGGGAATTAAAGGCATTTTTAAAATCAAGTTTTATTAACACCTTATTTGATTCCGAGTTGATATTTACAAAGGCTCTTGCAGCCTGGACTGCAGCCTCGCAACCTCCTTTAACTCCACAACTCAGTTGCACGGGAGCAAATTTGTCGACAATCTGCCCCATGAATTTGCGGATTAGCACTTTACCCGCTAGCCGCCGCAGGGTATTTCCGACTGCTATTGGGCGGAGACCACCGTCCTTCTTTTATAAGGCTATAATGTTGGCTCCATAGAAATTACTAAGTGCGAACCCTGGTAGGCAGCCATTCACGACAAGGTTGCAGAAATCCGCCAGAGCAAGGAGGAGAGGGCAGGTCTGAGCGCCTTTTCCAATGAGGTCTTTAAGGTGTCTAGGCTTGAGGCCGTCAGGGCCTCCGCTTGAGCTGTTTTGGGAAACACTGGATTGCTGCTCTGACTTCAATGGGGGTGATGTTGATTTGGTCGGCTGCTGGAACGTCTCTAGGCGGTTAAATCCATTTAAATAACCATTAAATCCGTTGAGATAAGAATGCGTGCTGCTGCAGAAACATCCCCCTGAGCCAGCTTTGCCTGTACCTCCCGGGCTCTTTGCCTATTATCGTTTCTGCTAGACTTCGGCGCCGCGCACTTGTTGGCAATGATGGTGGCATCAAGGGGGGAACGGCTCCTAAATCGACTGAGGTTGTCCCGAACAAGTGACCACAATGAGCTTCCTTTTACTTTTTGCCTAGGTATAGTGAGCACAGTTGTTGCGAAGTGAGCCAGACGGGACCACGAATACAGGTCATTTGTTGTGCAAATCGACTTAATCGTGTTGGTCAGTTCGGCTGCGACTGTGGGCCTGACACCACGCGGAACTATCGAGAGCATCTTAAGGTTTTGACGGACAGCGGACAGTCGTTGAACAGTGCGAGTGAGGGCAGTTGATGGTGAGATCGGCGCCGGAGATCGTACTGTCGACGCCGAGGTTGATGGCGCCATGGTGTTGTTCTGCGTCATCGGCGTCGCCCACTGACGAATGTCCTGTTGTCTATTCGTCATTGAGATTGCGAGTAGAGGACCCCGTATTGACACTAGCTGCTTCTCCGCCAGTACTCGTCGCCGGTGACGATGCCTGCAATGACGGCGTCACAATAAAAGTCGTGTGTTGTGGAGCTGCCAGATGAGGTAGCTTCGCTATACTTGAATGGAGCGCTGTGCGGAGAGCCAGTTCCAGCTGTCCGCGAAAACCGTCCGAAGCCATGTCAGGGGCGCCGCCAGGGATTATAGACGGCGCCGCTTGAATGGACAAGCTGGGAAGAGCATTCGAAAAAGCTTTTTGAATTGTCATTCCGATTTGCGCAACTATGGCGTCGATTATAATTGGTAGTATCTTCTCCGTGGCACATTGCACCACCTTTTCAATGCTGTTAGTTCGAAGTACGTCATTGGTAATCTGTTTTTGCTCTTTGATCACCGTAGAAGCAGCGGGCTGGGCCTTGGGAGGCGCCGCAGGTACCTTTACCCTGTTCTGGACCACAGCCGAGAAAGACCGTTTCGAAAATGACGATGATGGTTGAATATCGGCAACAGGCGCGTAGATCTTAACTGATACGGCATCGGGTTTTTTCTGTATGACTTGTATTGCTGACCTTTTCGGCTGCTCCATACGGCGAAGCCGGTGCGGGCAACTGCCGTAAGTAGCTTCATGGTTTGCTTTACACAAGCAGCATTTTGCCGCTTGGTTGCAATCTTTCCAAATATGGTTCGTGGAACCACAGCGGCGGCAACGAGGAGCCGTCCAGGGGCAGTCCGGCTTGGTGTGGTCTAAGCTGTAGCACCGGTAACATTGGTGCGGCTCCCTATAGAGCATTACCCCGTGTGTTTTTAGGCCCAGACGAACTTCCGTCGGGAAATCAATTCCAGAAAAGGTTAGAATTACTTGGTCAGTGGCCGTAACTATACCGGTGTGGACGTTCTTAGCTCTGACTCGGAAGACCTCAGTGACACCTAGTGACTCCAAAGCGTTAACAATAGTTGCGTCGCTGAGTGACGGATGCACACCGCAGATTTTCCCCTTTACTGTTGATCTTTGGCCGCTTACTCTAGACTGAACCGGGATACCTCCGACCGAGGTTAGACTTAGCAAAGTCGCTCTGTCTTCTGCTTCTTCTGCGACGATAACGAGTTTACCGGCTTGTGTGAAACGAGGTTCCTCAACTTTTCCGTTAAGGTGTCTAGCGACATCAGCGCAAACCACTTTAAAATTTGTCTCCAGCAAATTATTATCAGCGGCAAAAATAATCGCCTCAGGCCGCTCGTTCGTTTTAACCTTTGGAGTTGCGTCCTCTCTAATGACTTTTCCACCCGCCCCAACGACGTTCCAGCCCTCAGTGTCTTCGCTGCCGTGCGCCTCGTCGGATATATCAGATTTCTGCTCATTTGTTTCGCTGGCATCCTCCGTGTTCGCTGGGGAGCATTCAGCTTGCGATACACGCATGCTTTTGCTGCGGGCGTCTTCCACCGGGCTTGGCGCGGCCCGCTTTCCACAACTCGTTTTTAAATGACAAGCTGCACCGCCCGCATCACTGATTGATTCAACAATGCGTTCATCCGCTGCCACTGCACGATTTACGTGCAGCGACGTGCGTGCTTCAGGTGGCTCCTTCTCTTGCCGTTTCGTCGGCGTTCGCTGCATGACCAGCTGCTGCGCCGCGCTTGTTTACAAACAAGGTATTGTTTGTTTACAGGCAAACGCAGGCCGGACTGCAAATAGCGTTCGATAAAATAATATTGATTATCGTAACGGGGTTGGAGGCCGCGGCGACGCCAATGATGAAGTTAGTGATGGAGGCCGGTGATGGTGGCTGTGGGTGATCGCCAACTGAAGTGAATGGTGAAGAGGATGATGCCAAAAGTGTTCCGATGATGATGATGGAGATGATGCCGAAGGTGTTTCGATGATGATGATAAAGCTGTTCCAATGATGATGATGGTGCTAAATGAGGAAACTAATGAAAAAAGGCTAAACACAGCGATGATGGTTTTTGATGTATTGGTTCTCCCGGCAGGGCAAGTCACGTTGTCGCTCAAGGAGAGTACGATATGATAACCCCACTTGAAATATATCTATACCAAAGGTCTACGCAGTGGTCTAAGCGCTGCGTCACTTTAAGTCGATAGGTATTCACACGGAGGGTCCACTTCGCGTGTACAAACCGTTGAACCTACCTGTGCTGTGCTATGGGATTTTCTATCTGAGGTGGTGCCTATGACGGAATATTCCTTATAGCCAGAATATTTATGTAGAACGTGCACGTAGAGGTGTTCCTTCCAAAAAGCGTGAAAAGGTTGTGCATATCCACAGGTGTACTCTCATATATATGAACGTGACACGCATGCATCAATTGTTCTGCGATGTTAAAATTACTGAAATCACTGACGCTGGTGTTGATAAAGCGACACGTCAGCAACACCAGCGTCAGCGATTTCAGTAATTTCACCCTCACCCTGAAACAAGATTTCTCAAAGACCATGCCCTATTGGGAAAAATATATGTATTAACGAACGCTACAACTTCCTATATTGCTTTGAAAAAATTCCGGACACCCTGTTTATATAGTTTAAGCGTTCAGTGTATGTATATGCCTATTACTGTGGTTTATTCTGAGTGAGAGGACAGTGAGCTCTGGCGAGGAAACGGCTTCGTGCTAACCGCCAGGACGTAGCGTTGAGTGAGGGCCAGGTGGCATCACAAATAGGAGCGGCTTGGCCTCTCCTATTCGGCCCTCTGTCGTGTAGTGAAACTACGTAAACAATAAATAAGAATCGGTGTTGGTGAACTCGCGCTTGATTTGACTGTCCTCCTTCTGCGGTTCCGTTGACAACAACACTGTTGATCAACAACCAAGTTTTCAGCGTTGGGGCACACCATTCCGCAGGTTAGCTGTAAATACTTAACATGGTTGCAATATACTAGTTGCCAATTGTGCCACGATACGTGATATGCTTGCCTTTGGATTATAAAATACATGCTAACGAAGAGTAGTTCATATATATATATGTGTATATAAATATATCTTTGTGTGCGGATTTCACGACACATAGAAGGCGTATAGTACAAATTGGTCTGCTCCGTGACATTCACATCAAAACGGCAGACACAAAAAATCTATCGTCTTTTCGAGGGCCCTAGAAATCAAAACATCAACACTGCCTTAAATAGAATTAAATGTAGCGTAATAAAATCCCTCTTTCACAGGCCACGACGCATGTGGGTAAGGGATGTATATATACATATATATATATATATATATATATATATATATATATATATATATATATATCACAGATAGGAATCGCCGCATGCTGCTCACATGTGCGAGACATCGAGGGCCGAATATATTTAGACTGCTTGCTCCTAACGGCTGTGAGAGCATTTGCCGCAAGGCAATTGCCGCCTGCATGCGATACGATTCGGTGGGGTGGTTCTGATGGTGCAGTGAGTTCCTCCCACACTTCTCAGATGCCCCTCTCTCTATCCGACGCCTTGAGGGCCCTGGCTCACTCGTTGCCGCAGAAAGATGATGATAACGAAAACGACGACGACGATGACGAAGCACAGACGAGGAGGTTCCGCTTGAAGTAACTTTGAGAAATTGTCCTCAATTTTGAGCCGCAAGATGGGGTTTTCAGTGGACTAGGCTGCTAGTTGAAGCCAAGCAGGAGCCAAACAGCGTAACGCAATAGGCAACGCATAATCTTTGTGCGTGTCAACTGCAGCCGACGACGCGCGGACAGAAAAGTCAGAGAGAGAGAGAGAGAGAGAGATTGGCGGGGAAGAGCGTGAGAAATCGAATTGAATATATATTGGCAGATATCAGTCTGGCTTCCAATTGGCTTTACTTAACGGTAGTGCAAAGCGCGCCGGTTGATACCGGTCCGGTTGGGCGTTCTGTTTGCTGTCGGTGCGCTTCAAGAAAAGTATGCGAGAATGTTTTTAGGCGACTGCTGCTTCTTTCAGTACCCCCAGCATGAGTACTTGCATGCCCGCGTACTTTACTACAAAAGTTTCACTTCCCCCCCCTCCGGGGGGCGGGGGGAGGGGGGGATGTGAAACGTTTTGAGTCTCTCTCTCATAATCTCTGGTATAAGGTGGTATATATATTCATGTTGGATCAGTCTGTTGGTATGATCCTGAATACTACGCACTCTTGGCGATGGCGAACTATTCAAACCATCGTAGGGTACTGTCACAATACGCAGAAACACGAACGTCTGTGCATACGCTTCTGCCTACGTATCTTTGCAATATCACTCCCATTTGTAAGAATAATTAAATTTGCTTTTAGTGCAAATCTAGAACTTACTGACACAGTGTTTGAAACTTTTTCTTTATTTCTTTATTGTATATGTTAATTAAGACTTTCATATACAGAATACCCGGCTCCGCCGGAACAGGCTCAATACCGTTTTAGCATTAGCTCGGTCATTATGAATGTATTATCATAGTTTGCCACAGATATATGACTCGTTTCCTGTAATTACTATCTAAAGCAATCCAGGGCCTTCGTCCCGAACGGTGGTCCTCTTAGGTGACTTTACGTCTGCATGATTTGTTTTTTAACAAATAAATTTATGCATTTTTAATACTCTTCCATTTTCGGCTCCTTAAAAAGCGACGAGCCTCGTTTTGTTCACTTTATTGAACCAAACGAAAACATGATCGCTACGACCGACTGGCGCGATAATATGGATTAAGTATTATTGCGATTCAGTCTCTACGAAGTAATATATATAAATATATAACCGGCGGGGGTAACGAGTAACTACCAGTATATAGTGAAATAAATTAAATTTAATACTACTATCACTAATATTTGCACACAGTTCTACCGGCTCCCTCTGAACAGGCTCGGGACCCGGAAGAACTGTGTGAAGGTGTTAGCAATAGTAGTATTACATTTTTATTTATTTCACTATATACTGGTAGTTAATCGTTACTCCTGCCGTTTTCTGCACAGTAATGTGTAGTCTGAGGATTTATTCTCCGCTCGAGACCGTATAGAGTGCTTTTCTAACTCAGTTGAGGTTAGTATAATATTTAATCTCATCATACGTTAGTTCACTATCTCTACAAAGCGTACGGATGCATTTGTTAATATAAAACCAGGTTTCTTTCATACATATTTGGCAATAAAACGCGTGCCGGGTTATGCGATACACCACTAAGCGGTTTGTTCGGTACAGGAATTTATATCTGTATTCAATTCAATTCAAGTGCTCCGTTATTGCGTTCAAAGGGTAGAATATTAAAAATCCTGTATTCATTATATACAATGCACAATATATGATGCATATATGACAATTTAACAAATAAAATAATTCGTGATATATGCATTGGTACAGTTTATAATATAATATCACGAGTTCATGCTTCTAAACAATGTTGTTGATTCGGTCAGATTGTGCAACTATTTAAGACGATATGGTTTGAGTAGTGCGCAGATACTTGTTGCGAATATTAAAAATGATGGGAAGCCTTTTAGACTGAGAAATTTGTGCGTGCATTTTAAAATCTGCTCTCGAGTGCCGTTCTGATATAGGAATAAGACGAGATTGCTACGTTCTACAATTCATCTCAATGCAACACGTCGAAGGAGTTTAGACTGAGCTTTTTTAATAGTATCAATATGTTTCTTGAAACACGGCCACCAGACTTCATAGCTGTAAATCAATTAAGGAACTACAAGCCTATTCTGAAAGCGAACACAGAACGTTGGACATGTGAGGCATGAGTGGAACGCTCACGTATTGGTATTATAGTCTTGTTGAACAAAAATGTTATTCCTTGCTTTCCTGAAGCCTCTGTACCTGTTTGTCACCCCTATCATATATATTTGTTTATTTCGCAATAACATTGCATTTTAAGATGTTACACAATTACAATACAGTTCATTATATACAGTTTGAACACTTTAGCGACCGTCCCACCGGGCGAAAAAGTGCAAAGACCGCCGATGTGTCTGGCAGCTCGCTACGTGGTATTTAGCGCATCTCTGATTTGTCACCTCTATCGCATAGCATTAACTAGTATTCTTCGCTCATTCAGCTGGGAAAATGCCTGTTTTAACGAAATCTACGACCACTTCAAGCGTAGCCAAACTAGAGTTGTACACCCTGTGCACATGCATACATACATTAATATATGTGCACGCGATGGCACCAGGCAGAAGCACTCCGTTGAAGGTCTCTATAGTTATCCCATGTTGTGCCATTATGAGATAGATACATTGTACAACGGTGTTTCGTTTTTTCACAATACGTTCGTGTACACGCAGCACAGACGAGACTACAGACGAGAAGTTTGCTGGTTTCTTTCAGCATGGAGTGATTCTGATCGAATCGCGCGATGGTAGACACAGACAGGCACTCGCGCAGGAAGGTAGATGTAAGACAGGGTTTTCAAGATTTTACACCCCAAGAGCGCAATGCCCATCGAATGTTCGTATTCGAGACCATGGGCTGACGGCGGGGACGATGGCGATGCGTCATTCGTTTTGCGCCATATGCGAGCGCGGCAGTTGCGTTATACGTGATCGCGCAGATCGTTCACCGTACGATCGGCGAATAGAAGTATCCATCCGCTGGACGCTCTCTTGGCTGGCACTGCGTTTCCCGGGAAGCGTCCACGGGGGCAACTGCCTTCCCAAAGTCTATCTTTGCCCTTCTTTTGTTTTCTCCTCCTTTCCCGACTGCCTCTCTGTACTTTACTGTCTATCTTTACTTCCTTCTACGTTTGCCTGTCATCTCGCACACGATTCTTTCTTCTGTTCCCTCTGTTTCTGTTTGTTAGTCCTTGCAACACGAGTGCACGCAACCCGCGCCGCAAGACGTTCAAGCGCCTGGATCTCGTCCACCTTCGTGGTGCCTCTTCTCTGCTTCTTCGCTTTCTATGTTTCGTCCAGTCGTACGCCTTGCGGCACCAACAATGACTGCATTTGGTCCACTGCTACATTATTTTAATGCCAGCCGCCGGCTTGATCAGATTGCTGGAAGGCGCCAGTGTCCGCTACGGGCAGCTCTTGCAGAAATACTGTTCCCTTTTCATGTTCGATCGCCAGATATATATATATATATACATATATATATAAGGGTAACTTTTCCGTAGGCCTTAATAGATCTCAGCTATTTTAAATTACTATAGAGAAAATTTGGTATGAAGACCCCTGGCCGGTAGCCAGGTGTAGACAAGCGTGCAGATCAAAAACTGATAGTGTAAATTGCAGGAGAGTTAGCAGGCAGGCCTCGCAGTTCAGTGCTAATTTTAACTGGACGGACTGCGACAATTTCTATTTGTAGTTTAAAAATGTTATCAAAAATACGCTTTTCCGTAGGTTCTAATAGATCTCAGCTATTTTAAATTACTATGGAGAAAATTTGGTATGAAGAATCCTGACCGGTAGTCAGGTGGAGACAAGCATGCAGATCGGAAACTGATGGTGTAAGTTGGAGGAGAGTTAGCAGGCAGGCCTCGCAGTTCGGTGCTAGTTTTATTTATTGTGGACGGACTGTGACAAACTTTATTTACAGTTTAAAAAATGTTATTGAAAAATAAGGGGTTAATAAAGAAGGAAGAATAAAAAAAGAAGAAGGCAGGAGACGTAAATTAGCAAAAAGAAACCTTTTGGGAATATTAGAATAATCTATGCAATATTAACAATTGGTATTCTATATGCCGGTCAAACAGCATAGTTCCAAAAAAGTTGCAATTTTTAAATGCCGTTTGCTGGAATGGGTAAGAAGTATTGCAAAATCAATTTCTCTCACGTATCAAGGCTGTCGGAAAAATTAATATTTTTCGATTTTGTCATAATTTCCATTACGTCTTTTATCTGATTTTTTTTCCAGTTTTGATTGCTTTATTAATTGCCGGTAAATTATTATGATAGGTCGGACCGAATACTAAAAGGTTAAGGGCTAGCATAGGCAGAGTGCAGATATTCGAGCAACAGATAAACCAACTCGAAGGTCTGCTACTTAAGACTGTATAAATGACGTCGTAAAACAGCCGAAATGCGAATATATTGGCAGGCCTTTGCTTGTGTAGAGCTCTCGAGTAGTATCAAGCCGTCTTAACCACAATCGCAACGCGAGCTATTGTCATTTTGATAGACGACGCTTAGACAGACGACCTAGCGATAATAGGAAAAATAAAGCAAAATCAAATACTGCTGGGCCGATTCATGTATAGTAATAAAATACTATGAGACGCTTGGATCTTGACAAATACTCCAAAAAGGTGAATTGTAAAGGCGTAGTGTACTCGACACAATGGTGAGCAAGACGATGTACACTCAATACAAATGCTAGGCTATAACTTACGAGTTTTATAAATAAGATTATAAACATAAATCTTATTTCCTCCTCAAATGCTCAGGTCGTTAGGAGGGAAAAAATGAACATTTTTATGAGGTCTTGTGTTATGTAAGCAGTGCATTTCGTGATCATAGGTGCTGTTAGTAAGATAGATGAACAATTATGCTGGCTTGGAACAAACTAACTATCGTGAGGAGTGCCAGGGCGACGCCGACGGAGAAGAATCTGTATGCAATTTATTTTATATGCATATGCATAACAGTGTTTTGCTAAGAGGACATATAATGAATTGTAATAGTATTTGATTCACTGGCATATTTTAAAATGTCGTGAAATATTTTAGACTTAATGAGAGTACGACCTGAGCGCTTGTCATGTGAAATGATTTTTCAAATAAAGGTCTTGGGGCCAGCAAGGTAGTTAGCATGCAGTGTGTACAGACAAAGGGCAGGTCAACGCGTAGTAATTGTTTTAAGAAAATAAAAAAAGCTCAACTAGAATCGCATGTTGGGATAAGATATCCTTACTAAAGCGGTAACACGAAACGGCAGAGGAGACATATTCTATCATGGGCGACACGAGAACGAAAGGCTTGAGATATGCACACAATAACCGATATCAATAACTTAATATATGATAAACAAACACAGTATATATATATATATATATATATATATATATATATATATATACATATATACAGTACTCTGCTACCAGCGTATGGGCTGCTTCTCTTGTCTGCAATCGTATCATGCGCACCAATCATACGTTTTGGACAATAATGCTCTCCTGTTCATACTTAACGCAAGGCAAGTCGAATTGAAATTATCCGTATCTGCCACGCGCGTGCTACTGGCTCCAATTATCGTATTTGCAGGGAAAGGTCTCAGTTTGCTCGGTCCGGTCCGGTTTTCGCATACGATTTATCTTTCGTGGCCTGCCCAGAAAGAAAAAATGAGGGCATCGTTTTCAGGGGCTTGGTGCAACCAGTCGCACACAGGCCGACCGATGAATTTGTCTTTTCTCTCGAGTTGCCCAACGAGAATTTCGCTTCGACTTGAAGTGATCGGCAGTAGCCACTCAATCTGCAAATGGAACAACAGTTTCTCTCGGCCTCTCCCCGCCCGACTCTGGCCCATTTCTCGCGGAGGTTGAAGGAAGGTCTTCTATGTGCTCCGAAAGAACCCTGTCGGGCTGAGAACAGGTCATAAATTTGCCTCCGCAAGACAACGTCGCTGAACCATACGACCCAGAACCTCGGACCTTGGCCGAGGGCCGAAAAAGAGTGGCACTACCGTTGTTGTTGTTGTTGTTGTAGCCATCGTCATACTTGTTACTTGGTTGTCGCACCCCCACAGCATGGGTTATTCTGCGGATGCCCGTCCAACATGCCCGCACAACAACGACAGCGCAGAGCTTCTACCCGCAAAAGCGTCTGCTTGATGAAGCGCCTTGCACGTCAGCGAAACATCGACGCTAGAGACAGCTGACCTCGCCATTTTCGCCTAGGTCTGCGCTCGAGAACGCGCAAGGTCGATACCGAGCCAAAAACGGCAACCCGTCGTATGAGCCAAACCATACGCCTAACAGAGACAAATAGATTGGCGAATTCATTTAGTAAAACGGCACCAATCATTGTGTTGGCAATGCTAATATTATTCAATACTGTTTGCAGTCGAGGCAATAGTAGTATTTGTGGTGGTAGTCGCAATAGCAGCAGTATTTTTAACGATAGTCGTCGCGAGGAAAACGAAAGCCCAGAGAACAACGTTGTTTGTTTGATTTTGGGTTTCTTAAAATCTAAGGTTAAGGCCCATTGATATATATATATTACAAGATTAAAGATACTGTGGTTGTGGCGCACCGCACGATCGACCAACCGAGGAACTTGCACGAAAACTAGACGGTAGGAAAACTCAAACGACGTTACATCATATGGCTGTCGTTAATTAGTGAGATACGAGGAGGCTGCGTTGGTGAAGCGTACGGACATTAAGTGGGCACGTCGAGATAATCCTGTAAAAACTTCTCCCTCGCATGAGATGCTGAGGGTAATACCTCTCGTTCCATCAGCATGCAGCTCTGTCCAAAATGTTCTCACTACTCGTGTACGTTCGGGTGACTTGGGAAATTGACGAGGAGGGAGACGATTGTCTTAATTACCAAAAGCCTATTATTCTTCCCAGAAATGAAAACAACTAATCCGCCATAGCTTTAGTTAGCTTCGATTATTGCTGGTCATCGTACGAATGAAAAGCGAATCAGTAACTCACATTCCACACCAGAGTTCACAATGACTGAATAATGAGTTGACTAAGGCCAGCATTGCTTAGCAGAGTAGACTTCTTCGTGTCAATTTTATTTTGCACATTCAAGTTAGGCAATGCATGTTCTGTAAAAGGTTGTCCATTGGGAGACAACGCCGCTTCGATTTTGGAAGATTTACATCTTTCAGATCTAAAAATGGGCTATTTGTATCATAAATTGAGTCAAATTAGTTAAATGTTTTCCACCTACACTTAGCCAGGTTTTGGTTGTAAACACCATTTCAATGTTATTTAAAGCGCTTCATTGGTAACTTGTTCAGGCTGGCTCTCAGCCAACATTTAACGTCTATGGAACCACCCTCGGATCGCTGTACCGTAAGACGTACCGCAATAAATACAAATGTACAACGGTGGGGATCGAACACGCGCATCTATGTGTCTCGTTCGACCGCAAAGCGTACGCGAATGCACCACGCCACCGGGCTCGACAGGGCTGTATATGAGCTAAGCAGTTGCGTCTGATCATCTTTATAGATATATAAAGCGTAGATTGAAATATAATCATTTTAAGATTCGATTCTTCTCTAACAAGCAAAGATCTGCCGCAAGAATCTATCCGCGAAATTACTGTGTGCTTGTCCTGGTTTAGAAGATGTCTCTGTGGGGTCTCCTTGGTCATTTATGCATGCTTTCAATTTCGGCATGCCCTCTGAAAAAAATATTTACTCCGCAATCACGGCTTGCAATGCTATACATTTGGTACCAATGATCGTTATGAAATCCAGATTTGTCTAAATGTATTTGTTTTGAGCGCTGTGATTGGTCTCAGGGTTACGATTTTAGGCACTAGACGTGAAAGCTAATAGAAGAACTTCATTTTTTCTATTGGAAAAGGAATAGTTTAATGAGCTTATATATATATATATATATATATATATATATATATATATATATATATATATATATATATATTCTATACAGGAGGGGGAAATGCTTTTAGGCACGCTGTGCAGGACTACACGCCGGCTGGTAGCTCGATGACTACCAAAGCCTTTGTATTACCTGCTAAAACTCTCATACCTCCCCGTAACCGGGTCGTATGGGTGAAACTAATATTGCTCACAGTTAAGGGGGAGTAGTCTCTAATACTATCACAACCTATTCGCACCGGTTCTTGTTTAAAACTCTGTAAATTTGTTTTCTTGCAAATCAGGCCTTCACAAAGCTCACATCTGGGCGCCATCCGTTAGATCGACCGCCGCCGAGACCACATCCACCATCACGCCAATAACTTTGCCAACCGCATCGTTTACAATGAAGTCGGTGGCGCGTCGTCGTACAGCCTCTTCCTTGACCATCATGATCCCTGTTATTACGCACGCAAGGTTGTTCCACTGTCTTCTAGACTCCAACATACGTGCTACAACATCCGTAATCCATTCATTGGTCGCAACCAGGGATTTGTTGGGCTCGCTTACCACATACAGCGAAGCTTTATGCCTCAAAGCAATCACGTCTAGCATGTAATGAACCTGCCTGCTTCTGTTGCAGTTTAACTGCAGGACATTAATACTATTGCTGGTCTTTATTGCTGTTGTGTAGTACTGTTGCCCGGTTATCCGTCTTTTTGTTTAGCTACCTTAGGGGTTCCAACGGGTGGTGATCCCAGACTTCGCCTGCGCCTTCTCTTGTTGGCGACCTTCCGAAAGCCTTGCTCATCTATGTCAGCGTCCATATCAGTCTCATTTTTTGGATCGGTCAGCGTGGCCTCTGGCTCTCGTTCTGTGCTATTTTTCTCCTCACTCTTCGGTGGCGCAGGGAGAACCTGGGGGTCGGTAGGGATTCCTTAACCTTTGAAGCGGACCAGGTATTTTTTCTTCCCATTCCCATAAATTTCTCTCTGTAGATTGGGCATGTTATGGAGTTAGCAGCGTGTCCCAGCACGTTACAATTATAACATGCTGATGACTCTTGGCATTCTCCAGCTATATGTCCCGATCTGCCACAGTTATGACATATGAACCCTTGGGCTATCTGGTTTTCGCACTCGTGTGCACTGTGCCCGATTCTTTGACAGCGTGGGCAGCGGGGAATCGTGGGCAGCGGGGAATCGTGACCCACTCGGAAATGTGGCACCGAGTCCAGCCAAGCTGGATATGTCCGATAGCTAACAGCTTGCGTGCGACGTCCTCTCTGGCTTTAACCATTACTGATAGAGACCCTGTGTGTCCTTTTCTGGGCTTCTCCAGGGTGAAACATTCACCTCCTACAAGTGACGCGACTGCTTCTCCTATTTTCTTTTCAGACGCATCCTCCGGTGGTCCTCGGATAATTAATCTCTTTTCTTGGATATTAGCCGCATCGAGAGCCGCCTGTTTGCAGAGTGCTTTTGCAAAGGTCAACGCACCTCCAGCCGCGTTTTCTGTAATCGTCAGCTTTACGTCGCGGCTTTCGAGTTTTCGCCATTTGTTCACTCGGTGAACAAATCCGACGACACTCCGTGTTCGTTTACGTCGACACTTTTCTGAATTTGAAGCATGTCGGCATATGTCGCCGTGTCCCGTTTCTTCAGAATGATGGCTGAGCCACTATGAGCTAAGCCTGCACTCTTAGACGTGGCAAACCGAGAAGACGGCGACCGCGCGATCCAGTGTCAATCCGTGTCAGGCGCACGAGTGCACGAGAACTCCACAGAAACGGGAAACGATGTAACTTACCCACTCATGGGAGAGAGCCGCGATGTTCCTTCTGCAGTTTCCTGGTGATTGCACTGCACATGCGACCACAGCTCACCTCAGTCTGTCCTCGTGGCAAGCCTTCCGGGTGTCACAAAATTTACGAAAATTCACCAACAGTTTCCGTTTTGTGCATAGTGTACTCCTAATGACTAGTTCTATCTGTTCCACACAGAGAAACGGACGAAAGGGTCTCCCGTACTAGTATCTGAAGATATCTTCCGGGACCGATCTCACATGCGTACGCAACGTTCGCCTGCTACGCTGAGACATATATATATATATATACATATATATATATATATATATATATATATATATATATATATATATATATATATATATATATATATATATATTTATATTTATATATATATATATATACATATATATATATATATATATATATATATATATATATATATATATTCTACTACTGAACCACCGACGCGTCGTATCTAAAAGACCGAGCATCTACATACAATGGAGTAGACTACGCCGTCACTTACGGGGTTCCCCAAGGATCTGTACTGGGACCAACCCTGTGGAACATAACCTATGATAGAGTATTGAGACTGCCGCATCCCCCGGGAGTTTTTTCAATCGCCTACGCAAACGATCTGGCGCTGCTCGGTACCGCCAGTGACGAGGATTTGCTCGAAGGTACAGCCAACGGAGCCTTGGCGGAAATCCGACAACACCTCCGCACGCTTGGCCTCGAACTGGCTTCACAAAAAACGGAAGCAATCCTTCTAAACGGTCTAAAGCGTTCTCCACGCAACCTAAATTTACACATGGAAGGCCATCCAATAACACCCACGCCCGTGGTCAAGTACCTGGGCGTGATCCTGGATAGAGCTCTCACAGAAACACCTCATGTGCGCTATGTAGCTAAAAAAAACAGCCAAAACTTCAGCAGAGTTACGGAAAATCCTCCACGGACCAGAGGACCAGTAATAGGCAACATATGTTATACGCCGCACCCTTATAAGAACGCACGACTACAAGAGCTACAACACGTCGCCTCCTCAACAAGACCCAAAGACCTATGGTGCTTAACATAATACGAGCAAGTCGCACGGCTTCGACAGCAGCCGTACAAGTCCTCTCCAGACAAATTCCCTGGAACTTAAGAGTAAAAGAATTGGCATCAAGAAACCCTGTAACCAACGTTCTGACGGAGGGCACACTACTCAGCAGAACCGACACACTAAGCGAATGGAGCCAGCAAGGGGAAGAAATCCAGCCGGGCCATCCTGGATATTGGACAAGATCAATACTTCCTGATCTTAAAAATGGTACAGCCTCAAACACGGCTCGCTTACCTACCCACTCGCGCAACTGTTAACAGGCCATGGTGCCTGTTTTCAGCAGTACCTACACCGCATCGGTTAAACTGACTCCCCTGTATGCCGCATGTGCAACTCGGGGGAGCCGGATGGTGTTAGGCACTGCTATGAGCGGTGCTCCTTCTTCGACACTGAGCGAGAGCTATTGTCCCGGAACCTAGGACTGCAGAACCCCCTGACATGCCAGGCCCTTGTAGAGGCGCTCCTCAAAGATCAGAAATCCTGGATTCTGGTAAGAAGATTCGCACAAAGTATCTCTGAGGCGAAAATAACCGCCGCACAAAGCCGAGCAGCCTAAATGGCAAGAAGAGTGGCCAGGTGCAGTAATCTCGAGAAGACAGTACTGCGGCCACCCCCCGTCAAGGGGCAAAGAGGACGACTGGATTTTAGTGGGTGCGAGTCCCACACTACCGAGGCTTTAACAACGTCGCCCGGTGTGCATAACGCATTTTGCCAGTTACCTCTATAAAAATATATATATATATACAGAAAGAGATAGATTATTCAGAATTCATTATTGGCCCTCGCTTAAAAAGACCATTTGCACTGATTGTGCATAGATTAGCGCAAATCGTGACTAGTGTTATGCTCGCTCAAATGTTCGGTGTATTACATGACCGCGTAAAAGCGCAATGGCACTCAATGAGCAGTGCTTACCAAGTTAGAAAAATGGCGTTGTCAGGCGCTGGTCGATGCTGACGAAAAGGTGCACCTTGGTCAGCTTTTGCTGCGGTAGCGCCAGTCCCATTAAGGCCTTTTAATCGGATTGTCGCATGTGACAAAAGTGTTTTATGCGACAACGAAACGAGACTGCACTAATGGAAACGAAAACTTACTTCAGACTGGCCCGGCACACCAAAAACTTAAAAACAAGCTCTTTTATGGGTTAAGCGGGTCATACAAAAATATTGTTCATTATATATTTCTAACCTAGGACGAGGTCATCCCGGAGAAGGCTTCTGTGCTAAACTGGATGAGTAGAAGCTGCGCGAGAATAAACCAGCCTTCTCATAAACAGAGACGTTATCTTTCAACCTGGCACTGCTGAGCCGCATATATCGAGGATGACCCATGACACCATTACATGGCTGCACTAAGATATTTTGCGCATACACTATAGTGACTCGACCTAGCTCCATTCGACAACCGTTTGTTCCTGAATCTTTAGAGCTCGTTATTTATTTTTAATCGCGGGAATAAAAATATATATGTACTTTTTTTCTATATCTGAACTCGCAGTTGCTGACTGATTCCCGGCTCAATACATGCTTAGTCAATATTTTTCTTGGATTTGCTGCTCTTGAATACAAAGACAAAATATTTGTTTAACACGGGTCGCAGATATATTTGGAGCCCTCCGATCGGTAGATAAAAAAAGTGATTCTTTTTTAAATAGCAAAATCAGGTAATAAAGAAGAGTGACAGAGGCACTGAAGAATATTTGATTGTTAGCACCTTTAGTATATACCGGTCAACTTCAGTTTAAACGGACTTTGTCAAAGAAATTACTTGCCGAGCCTGTCCGGATCAACTTGCCATGTGTGATGTTTAGTATAACTGGCACCAAAAAAGTTAAGTCTAGTGCGCGATTGACAGTAGGACTACAAAACAGTGTACCTTCTTAGTTTTTGCTTTATCTGTAGTGTTAAAGGCAAACTGTAATTGTTTAGCATTGTTATATGCATGATTTATTACATTTATACAAAGCGTGACCAGTACTCTCGTTACGTGTAACGTTGTGAGTATATTTTGATCTTCAAGGTTTCTCCTTCTCTCGTACAAGGCTTACTAATTAAAAAAAACTATATTGCGATGATAGACATCATAGATATTAAGATGAGAAGAGCGCGAAGGTTAACGCGTTACTATCATAGCCCGGATTCCTAGAAAGAACTGAATAGATCAACAGATCCACGCGCTACTAGATTGTAGATAACAACTCTGTTCTTACTGAAACAGTTTTCCAACATTACACAAAGGGTCATGATTTAGGCAAAAATGGCATGGAGCTGTAGAGATGATGAAAGACAAAGAGACAGATACATAAAACAGTTTGATCCTACGCTTGTTCCTAAATAGCTAGCATTGATATGAGACATTCATTTTAAAGTTGTAGGATAGATAGGCAATTGTGGGAGAGGATGGTGTTCACAATATCCCCGAAAGATTCCCTTGGTTTCCTCTTTGTGCGCCGCTGCCAGCTCTTGGAAATACGCTACACCCGTCTAACGGGTCGACACGTAAAAGAAATACGCAAAGCAACACTTCTTTGTTACCTTGATATAGACAACTTGTTAGCGATTAACGTTATTTGTTTCACTGACACTAATTGGCGTTGACGTGGATTTGTTTCAAAATATTATCTATATGTATGTACCGTGAACCAATACAGCAGTTTCACTTTTATTTTAGGACAAGAAACACAGATGAAAGAAGACGATAATGATTAAACATCAAACAACCAAAGAGAAGAACATAAAATTAATGCAATAGTGATATTGTAGAATCGCTTCGTAAAAACAGATAGTTTGACCTTTTTGCGACTTTATGACCATGAACTTAAAGACCATGCTTACATAAGACATTTAAAACTACAAATTCATTGTAAAGGTGGCACTGTTACTAGAGCCGGCGACGAGAAGCAATGCGCTACTGGGCAGCGAAAAACAAATCGTTTTGCCGTTTGTCGATACGAAACAGTAAATACAAGTTTAAGCTTGAATTAAATTGGAGAAATATTCCCAGTTGTAGTAGTAGTAGAAGTATAGTTAACACCACCGCAAAGGAGAGTGCAAAACATTTCTTCTGGTTTTCAAATAAACTTGCCGTATCCCAAGTGTGGTCGGTTCAATTAAAAACAAAAGTATTCAACACCAAGTAGTGGAGCCCCGTGGCGTGTTGCATTCGCGTGCGCCTTGCGACCGGAGGAGAAACAGGGGTGCACGGGTTCGATCTCCACCGTTGCTCCACATTAGTATTTAATGAAGTCTGTCATGTAAAGCAATGCGTGAGCGGTTCCGTGGACGTCAAAGTTGGCTGAAAGTCAACTCAAAAAACACCAGCACCAAAAGTAGTGATATTTGAACTTGTAATAAGAATGTCGATATATTTAAGTAGTTTTAAGCTTATGACGTACAAGCCCAGCCGTACACTCCTACAAGCTAAGCATCGGTAGGTACTCACAAGACTTGTCGGGGCAAGTTAACAATTTGCTGCTAAACGTGCACAGTTCACTCCTCCTTGTTGTCCACGTTCATCGCCAATTGATCGGCTAATGGAACGGAATTCGTGTCACGTTTCTGGTGGTCCCTCCTGTCTAACCGCCAGGCCGGTGACCCGGTCAAACTGTTTGGCCAGCTCAATAAGAGAACAGGCCTACAAGCGCTTCGCCTAAAAATTGAGTCCTCACAAAAATAATAATAATAATGTGATATAAAAGTGATATACAATAATAGAGTGACATAATAAACATGGTATATTCCAACGATCGTATCATCACACGTAACAGATTATATGTAAATAAAAGTAGTTTTTCAGTAAACGGAAAAACTTCGGAACTTCGGTTAAAGGCGACGATGTTGTTGTTATCAGTGGCGTTGCTTTTGGCTTGGTTGAGTACTGACAGTGCCCCCCCCCCCATCCGCCCCCGGAGATAAAAAGTCTTACCTCAACGTATCGGCACTTCGCTACTTATAGTGATAAGTAATCACTTACTCCAAGTGAATAATATGCAAGAAATAAATATGATAAGAAAACCCAGTTAAGCTCTATTATATAAGACACATGTTTATGTCAAGCATTTATATATTTATATATATACGGTTGTGTTTTTTCAAAAATTATTCATTTATTCATGAATATCTATTTTGTCCCCTTCAAAGTAATCCCCATGAGATATTATACACTTGTGCCAACGGTTTTTCCAATCTTCGAAGCACTTCAAAAAACCATTTTTTTTTATCTTGTTCAGCTCCTCCTTCGATGCCGTCTTTATCTCGTCAAGCGTAGCGTAACGTCGTCCTTTCATGGGCCTCTTCAGTTTAGGGAACAAGAAAAAGTCACAGGGGGCCAGATCTGGGGAATACGGTGGCTGCGGCATCATTAGTGTGTTGTTTTTGGCCAAAAACTCGCGCACAAGCAACGATGTGTGAGCAGGGGCGTTATCGTGGTGCAAAAGCCAATTTTTGTTCTTCCACAAATCCGGGCGTTTCTGGCGGATTGCTTCGCGCAAATTGCGCATAACTTGCAGGTAATATTCCTTATTGACCGTTCTACCCTGTGGCAAGAACTCATGATGCACCACGCCCCTGCAATCGAAGAAAACTGTCAGCAAAACTTTCACATTCGACCGAACTTGGCGCGCTTTTTTCGGTCTTGGTTCGTGCGGCAGCTTCCATTGAGATGATTGAGCTTTGGTTTCCACGTCATAACCATAAACCCACGATTCGTCACCAGTTATGACCCTCTGGAGCAAATTTGGGTCGTCGCGGACAGAGTCCAACATCTCATTAGCAATGTTCATGCGATGCTGTTTTTGGTCGCAATTGAGCAATTTTGGTACGAATTTCGCGGCGACCCGTCTCATGCCCAAATCATTGATAAAAATCGAATGGCACGAGCCAATCGATATGTTTAGGTCCTCAGCAACTTCTCTAACGGTGATTCGACGATTGGCCAATACCATTTTCTCCACTTCATTAATTTTTTCGTCTGTTGTTGAAGTGCTCGGGCGTCCGGCACGCTCTTCGTCGTTCACATCTTCTCGGCCTTCTGAGAACATTTTGTACCACCGATAAACGTTGCTTCGGTCCAAGGTAGCTTCTCCGTATGCCACAGTCAACATTCGGAATGCATCCGCGCACTTAATTTCGTTTTTCACACAAAATTTGATACAGGTTCTTTGATCCATTTTTTTGAATAGGTAAAAATAGAAGACGATCCAAAACACGTGCAAGCAAAGCAGCTGTCAACAATTAAGTGAACATTCAAAATGGCCGAGCTTGTCGGCATAAGTGAGAGACATGAGTACCAACATAACGCCACAAAAAATCGAAATTCGAATATACGTAACCCGCAAAAATTCAAAAGTCGCGATACTTTTTGAACACATCTCGTAGTAATAAAAAATGTAAAAATTATAATTTTTTCATAAACAAATTTAGGCGAGTTTGCTAGGTGTATTAAAAAGTTTGTTGCATAGAATACAAGCAATAGACGAACAAAAACCACGTATTTTTATTGCTTTGTAAAGCCTCCCCGACGCTTATCTCAAAGATCTTCCACAGCATTTGCACCATGAATAAAATATTTAGAGCCTTTACACTCAAAATACTTTTTTACGGGGCATATCAAATCAATGTTGCTTTGTCTCTTGCCGGATTGATATTTTTTGAGATTCTGAATATATTAAATTCATGAAGCTAGATTCGAATAATACGGGGGATTCTTGACAGGCTGGAACTTCTGTTTGCGTAACTTAATCACGGCAAAAAGAGACGTGCGGGTGGACGCATGGTCACGGTGAAACAGCACAGTTATCTTCTGCGTTGCGGGCCATTGTACTATGATGCGTTCCTTCAGCTTGTCCAGGAGTTTTGCGAAACACTCTTCAGTTACCGCGCATTTTGCAGAAATGTAGTTAATTCAAAGAATACTGTTTGCATGCCAGAAAACGGCCGTCAAAACTTTTTTGTCGAGTGTGCTTTTTCATTCTAATAGGAGGCATTTCGCCGCGCGGTTTATACTTCTCTCTAAAATTGACACGCCTGTCAATTTATGCTCAACTGTTAGCTCTTGCGGTCGCCGCTTTGCGTTGATTTTATACGTGTAAACGCTGATATGATATACTGCTTCACAGGTAATGCATATCTCTTCCGCCATTTCGCGCAGCTTCAATGGGCTGTCAGCCATCGTATATTGTGGAGCACAATTTTCTCACCCGTAGCTGTCTCTGGCCATCCAGAACGTGGTGCATTCTCGGTGTCCATAATATCTCTTTTAAATACGACAATGAATTTGGTATTCGTACAGTATACTGGTGCGTTATTTTTGTAAACTGCACTAACTTTTCACTGTAAGTTAAGCTTTTAACAAAATATTTATTCGCATTACGGTTTTCCATTGTCATTCGAGAGTCTGACGCGTCTTAGTTACGCGACCTACAATTAGCACCTATATAAATCCGGACAAGCTGTGGCATCTATCAAAATCGTCACATTTTTGCTATGAGAGCACCTAGAATGATGAGTTTATTCTTGGGTTCAGCAAATCTTTGCGCGTCCGTTTATTCGATGTATTTGCCGTTTTGTTTCAATAACAGTTGCACCATGTTGCGGGAAAATCTCTCAAATGCTGACAAAATGGCAGTGATAGAATGTTGGGGTTGGTCCTTTTAATCATGGGGCATTCCATAATTGAACCTGGACTCCAGGCTGGTACGGACTGGCTACTCTTAGGTTCTTCGGTATGTCGGCGTGGTAGCTACATTCTCTTTGGACAGCCACTGCGTTGTTAGCTAGCCTAATTTTGTCCTGGCTTAGTGAATAGGTTCCACTTTATTGTTTTTTGCTCTCCCTTCGCCTGTTTTTTCTTGAAGCATAAGTCTACAGGCGCACAGGAGTGCACTTCCTCTAGCACATCTCTGCGGCTTTTCGGGCTATACTTGTCTCTAGATCTTTAGGAAAGGGCGTGGCTGTCAAGCTTTTGCTTTTCATTCGCTGGCTGCCATCTGGTGCTTAAGTTCCTCTAGCACATATCTGCGGTCTTTCGAACTATACTTGTATCTAGATGTGTTTTGTTTAGCTTGCTGTAGGTGTGGGATCACTAACGGACAAAGCCTTACCACAACTTTCTCAACTCTCATTTTTACGACTTCTTGTGCTACTGGATTCTGAACACCGCCACCTTTAGGCCACCTTAACCACACATCCACCAAGATCCAACTACCCTATTTGTAATCTCTTGTAGATAGTGGCAGGCAGCATTGCTGTCCTGGATATTTTTTTTTTGCTATCGTAAGTCAGAACTCAAGTTCACTGAGAAGCGCCGTTAAGAAATATTGGCATGCCAGGGGGTCCGCAAATTTAATGCGTCAAATGAGCAGCGATTGCTTGGTGCTAAAAAACGTAGTAATGCCTCCAGCCGCCAACCTCACCAGAGTTGCACTTGCAGCACAAGGGAAAAGCAACTGTTGCTAGAAGCAACCACCGTGGCCGATTAACACTTGCGCGTCTTGGTTAGTAGGGGAGTTCTAAGGCTGTATCATATTTTATTGTCAAGGAGTATTAAAATTGTTCAGTATTCAGGGTAGGTTAGCTGTCTTCCTACCTAACAAGTGCATCTTGATTTAAGGTACGTGTTAAAATTCAAGGGAACTTGTAATTTTATGTATTTTAAGGTTAAAACAATGACGAAGTGTATGACAAGAACGGGTGCCCGCCACATGTCCGCTGTTCGACCCGCGTTGTGACTCGATTTTCTTTGAGCGATGCTCAATCATACCGCTTAGAACCAGCAACCATGCTGCCACGCGGACTATTGGGGAAACCCTAGATATTTAAACATGTCCGGCCCTCAGTGCATTAACGATATGCTTTACGGCGAACCCGAGTCCGTAGAAGAAGGAGAACAGTCTGGAATCAAAGGCAATCGCCTTTAAAAACATTATTTTCATTCTAGGGTATCTATTGTGTAATCCCTTACAAGATAAAATTCCTTGGCGGACGAAAGCCATCGATAATTTTTAAGTGGCGGAAATGATAGAAAGTTATCGT
Organism: Dermanyssus gallinae; assembly: GCA_003439945.1. Lineage (NCBI taxonomy): Eukaryota > Metazoa > Arthropoda > Arachnida > Mesostigmata > Dermanyssidae > Dermanyssus > Dermanyssus gallinae. The sequence goes on along the minus strand of QVRM01004411.1, from coordinate 21,606 downwards.
TAGCATATTTCATAACAATTCAAGGTAAAGATGTGTTTTTCGGCAATATATATATATATATATATATATATATATATATATATATATATATTATACTGTAGTCGTCTAAATTATTGAGTACTGTGTCTTTACAATCACAGGGTGCGAGCACTTAATACTATAACATTCAAGGTCCGCGCCTTGTTTTAATTATACACGTACCGCCTGGACTACGTCACCAGGACTATGCATAGAGCACAAATACAGCTTTCTACAGATGGGACGCACATGTCGTGGTGTGTCCTGTGCATTCCTTTCTTCTAGACGGACAGAGGAATGAAGAAGCAGGTTGACAGTCGTTTGCTCGTTTTTGCCTAAGCGCATTTGCTTCGCTATGTATTTATATCTATCTTTTCTTTTTTCTCTCTCTGTTTCCGTCGACACCTCGTTTGCTACTGCAGCCTGTCTATTTAACGGGCGGATGCTGTTGTAACTGCTGCTATTGCTGGAAGTGCCCATAGAGTGCCACGAACGTTATCACTTCGGCAGAACGAACATCTGCTGAGTCAGAGAGGAGTTGGACAACGGCGATGGGTAGAGTCGCCGGGACGCACGCTGGGCACGACGACGGATCTGGGAAGAAGAAAAGCTTGAAGAGCTTCTGCCAATCGATTTTCCACTTCCGATCTAATGATGCCCACACACAACATGGTCGCGTAATCTTAGTATCTTTCGCAGTCAGCATCACCGTTGTGGCCTTAATTGCTTTTAGTGTACTGTGACGCGTAGAATGCGAAGTCCGGAAATATGTTGCTAAGCTTGCATTGGACTGAAACTACTACTAATACTACTGCACGATATTGGCTGGCTGGACTCTTGTTACTGGTGTTCGTGTTTACGTTCTTGATTGTTTAGTATAACTGCTGTAGTGGCTGATATTAGTGATATTTGGCAAGCCTCTTACCATTGTTTTCGTGCTAGCACTGTAGTCGTAATTGTCTTTGGGGCCAACTTGGATTCCTGAAACAGGTTAAACAAAGCTACCTGCTACCCGTTACGGCAAATCGTATAAAATGTCACTAAATTAAACAAGGTTTGATGAGTGAAAGTTTAACGGCATGACATCCATTTCTCTAAGACCCCGTGTATGAATGAGGCTCAACCCCACTCAATTTTTGTAGTCAGCTGCTTGCTATAATTTCAAAAGTCGTTCCGATGAAGATTTCTGCTGAAATAGGGCACTCATGCATGGTACAAACGTAATCTGGGAACGCCCTTTCCGCATATTAGTAGATACAATACATGGACAACGGCGTGGAAACCGTATACAACATAATCCACGATAGATTGCCCAGTTTTCCACATATCCCGGAGGGCTGTTTCGCTACCTTTGCGTACGCCCTAGAATGGGTAGTTACTACATGCGACAGAAATCCACTCGGACAAACAGCCAACGAAGCGTTGAGGAACATCCGGCAATACCTCTACATACTAGGATTCACAAAAACGGAAGCCGTTTTTTCGATCGTAAATTAATTTACTTTTCCCAGATAAAAACGTATGCATTTGACACGCTCGCATCCGAGGTCAAGTATCGTATCAAGGGGTCATCCTGGACCTCACTAGAAGACGATGTGTGTGCTTTGCAGCAAGTAAGGCTGTTCGTCTCGAAAGAGGTGCGGAAGTTTCTGCGTGAACTAGAAAAGCAATTGAATCGCGGCGTCATCTCCTGGCATCAGTACTCGATAGAATTACGACATACGCTACAACTCTAAGGAAACTAAAGTAAGGTTATCTGGGCCATAATATGACATCTGAATAAGGCACACCAACGCTCAACATCGCCCGGGCCAGTTGCACGGCAAACGCAGCAGCCATACAGGTTGTCTTTAGACAGATTGCGTGGGATTTCGTGTCAAAGTATACAGTCAGAAAATTTCGGCGTCGTCCTTGACCCCTAGGGTTAAGCACCAGGTTTTATAGATTTAGGTTATGACATCAAATGACTTAAATGGAACCACTTGCAAAGAGAACTACCACCCCCACGAATCTGATGTACTCTGGAAAACACAATATTCCATTCGATCACTGCTCTTCGGAGCAAAATTTATTGCAACAGGTACGCTAAACGGGCCGTTTCGGCAATCGCCGGTGCATCAGCTTTACGCATAATAGCAGTAAAGAGCATACGGAAAAGCAAACTCAACAAAATCACGAGAACACTTAAGGTAAACCAAATAAGCTTTTAAAACCTCGTTAGTTTAGAAGCAGCTATCTGCGCAACGAGGTTGTTCCTTGCCTTCCTTCTTAAAGATACAGTAATAGTCAACGTTGATTTTAGAAACGCGGTCACCACGAAAAAGATACCATGCTTATGAAGTAGCCTATTGACATCTAGCTGGTACTTTATAGCTTCTGGGCAATGCCTGGATAATACAAAATTATATCACAAAGTCTCGATCAGTTGGAAGCAGACACGCAACGCAGCAAGCTCCTAACTGAGAGCTCAAACATATCTGACGTGGCCTACATTAAATATAAAACAAATAAACAGCAGCGAGGGACTAAGCAAATGGCCCTGGAGTTTACCATGCCAGTACCTTGGCACTCTCATGGACGGTGGCTCTTGTCTAGTTGTACTAAGGCCTAAGGTTGGAACTGGTCGCACTCGAGCGCGCAGGCCTGGGCAAGCATCGGATGGTCCTGTGTCCTGAGCCATTGTCGCCAGAGACGACACTTAGCTGAACAGTCCTCTGGTCAGAGCATTCCGCTTAGCAGACATAACCTGCATAAAAGGGCCTTCTTGTGTGTGCAGTCAAGATAAGACAAACAGACGAGCGTTAATAACTTTCAAGAGAGGTAAGGCCCTCATCAGGAACACACGTTGGTCAACACATTGCTTGTCTCTATAGCAAACACACACACACATATATATATATATATATATATATATATATATATATACTGCGCTATATATATATATATATATATATTTTTTTTTTTTTTTCTCTTAATATAGCTAATTCCAGAGAGCGCAAGCAACAGGTTTTAGCAACACAACTTCTGCTACACTAATAGAAATTAAACATTCATTATTTAAAAATCTTGAGCCCTCAATATATTGCAGTATAGCCTACCTAACTCAATTTACCATTTTGCTTCAGGGTTATATCAGTCGCTGCTTTACGATGTTCCACACAAGGGTACAATTAGACTATATCGCTCTTTACTTATAAAATAAAGAAAGAGTGCTCTTTAAAAGTGCAGATAAGTACGCATATATATATATATATACTTCGTTTCGTTCGTTAAGAATTTGACGCTTGCTGAGCCAAGGCAGTCCTCCTCCGACAACGACTACGGTGACAATGATGATGAAAGCGCGCCATACGAATAATCACGCTCCAATGCCGTGTCCTGTTAGGCGCGGCGATTTGCCAGTCAAACAAGCAGCGGGCTCATTACTGAGTGCGCGGGCGTGCCGCTCGACGAACCAGCTAACTAAAACTTTTGTTTCGGAATCAACCCAATTATACACTGGGGCTAATCATAAGCTTTGACCAGCGTTCGCGTGCGAAAGTTCAGCCAACGTTCAGCTTGCATTCAGCAGCCCCCACCATTAAGGTGGCTTGCGCGGCGATGACCTGATACAACCCTCTGAATTGTCAGCTAGTCGTTTTGTAAGCCAGCGGTAGAATTGTTTTGTCTGCGCCTATCAGCGACGAGCTGCTCACGGTGTGACGAAGGTACGTACAATTGCTAAACGCGTTAAGACGCTGCAATACGGCAGCAGTCGTCGCAACAGCACAATTGTCACTCACGTCAAGACCAAAAATGCTTCTTAAACCGAGTAAGTAGAACCTGTTCTGTCAGTCTCACTTCGTTTCGATCTCGCATGAAGCAAAACGGAATGCCTGCCTTTACTGCCCATTGGGACTGAGGGTTGTATGAAACTTTAGGCGTAAGCCTACAACACAGCCTATAAACTTCCTAGCAAGATTCTGCGCCTCTCTACAAAGTAAAGCAAGTTCAACGATGCGTTTACGACAATGTGCCAAGTTACATGTATTATATTATTCACGTCAAATTCCCCCTTACTAGCATGCTGTCAGCTTTGTCGAATTTTCAATTTGGGCATTCTGTAGTCTAAGGTGCGCTGCAGATAATGCACCAGTTTGAAATATTTTAAGGTCTCAACCATTCAAAAGAGTGAGAGATAATTTCGGAGCACGTTTTTGGAGAAATTCCTGGTTTCTGAATAGGTTGTGCAAGATTATTATTTATTTATTAGCACCCGGGCTGGATACGTGTGTTTATGTTACATCACAGTTTTCCACACAACAATCGATCTAGCGTTTTGCCAGTTCTGCTATGGACCGAACCGCCGGACAAACCGCGGCGTGGTATTTATCACATTTACTCCAGCATTCTTTGCATCGACATTCGTCTTGTGGTTCATGGAAGCCTTCCACATTGCATAGAACGTAATGAAATCCGTGGGCTGCAAAGGCCGTTGTTAAATGGCGATCTTTTACCCCGCTAGCCCTCCATCCAGTGCTTCTTATTGCTGCTGTCCCATAAATTCCTATGTCTACCTCGCTTATTTTGGTTCGCCAATTTCGCATATAAACGTCAAAGGCGCACGTCTTCTTCAGATTCCATCGTTTTTGTAGCTCCTCTGTCAGCAGTGGGCCACCTTCCAACACGTGGACCACCCTATTTCTGCATGTATTTGAAAGCGCAAAACCCCTCTTTAGAAAGAAAAATCTTACCCCATCAATTAAACGCAATTCGTCTACTCCCACCTTATCCCATATTAGTGAAATGCCATATGTGGCGATGGGCGCTATCTGTATCCCAAAAAGGGCTACTGCTGCATCGACCGAAAGCTTATGTGGACATTTAATTGCCGCGGCTGCGATAGTGGCCTTCCTAACCCTCTCTGGATGTGTGCTCGAAAACTACTGCCCCTTGTTGTTAAGGTGAGCCCTAGGTATGTGAATTTATTTACAAATTTTAATTCCTTTCCCCTGATTTGAAGTACGTCATCCCTGGCCAGACGGCCGCCCCTTCGGAATTTCATGGCTACTGTCTTTTCCCAATTAACCTTTAAGCCCATTTCATCCATGAATGTAACTAGCCGATTCATTGCTTGCTTCACTCTGAAAAGGCTACAACTAAATATTACTACATCATCTGCGTACATTAAAACCTAGGCCCACTCTCGAGTCCAGCCCGCCCTTATCCGTTCAGGGAGTGTGCAAGATTATAAAAGCGGCAGGTACATTACAAATGGAGAAATGTTTTGATATTGAATTTGCTTTAAAAATGTCGTGCGAATATGCTGTGAAGTTCCAATGACATTTGTTTTAAATTAATAGAAATATTAGATGTTTTATGAAGCATATTATTTGCCGCATCATATATATATATACTCGTATACCGGGTCTTATCATCCTAGCATTGTTGCCTTTCAGTACAAAATGGTTAGTTAGTATAATGTGTACGTACATATACAACTACATTCATATCAGGTACAAAAGAGACAATCTCTGTAAGTGAACTTTGCCTTTGAGGTGAATGCCGTGACAATGCGCCGTGACACTTTGAAAGGATCATAAAGTTCTGCTTACAGATACGTTCGTTATTTTTAAGTTCGTTCCAGCTACCAGCCCTACACACGATCCATGCTAAGAGGACTAAATAGCTCTCGCCAGCGTTTCTTTAATGTCAACATGACTAGTGCGCGTTACACAAACACGAGCTTAGACAATACCTCCTGTTTGACTAGCTTTGTTCCTAGAGTTCTTAATAAATACCGCCGGTGGCAAGACACTCTCAAAGGTAGCCAGACCCCTTTTAATGTTTGCCAACGTTAGCATCAGTGTTATTTTGTTTTATGTCTATATAAATATGACATTTATTTATATAAGTTCGTTATGTTAGCACTTTGGAGTGGACAATTGTCTCCGTGCGAACGTGTGATTACGGGTTCTCTAAATCCCTGGATCAGTGTTATTGTATATATATATATATATATATATATATATATATATATATGTATCTACCTTGCAAATGCAAGGCAATGGTCACTAAGCCATTTTGCTTGATGGCTATATATGTACATATACATAGTCTACTTGTACAAATGCTTGATGTAGCTCCATGCCCGTCTGCATTTCTATTGAAATTATGGCTATTCAACAAATATGTCTCTTTCCCGGAAATGAATAGATTGACGTCCTCGAAAAACTTTAGTTTGTTCAGTTAAAAAGTAGTGAAGAGGTCTGGAGAGTATGGTGGGTGCTTAGTAAGTTCTCAACCCAAGTCATATATTTTTTTTTAGGTTAATGCTACTCAAATTGAGTTGGGCGTTGTCTTGATAAAAGATGATTTCTTTTCTAGTCACGAGTTGTGGGCGCATTTGGGTAAATTTACCTTGAACTCGTTGGAGTTGTTGGCAGTATATATCCTGGTTATCAGCTGGCTCGTTCTCAGAAGTTCAACGTAGACGATGCTCGATGTCTATGATATCTCACGAATACCATAGCATAATCATATTTGAGCGGACGTTTTACTTGGATTGACTCTGGGAACATGTTTAAAATCGAAACACGTACACACTCTTTTAAAGTGCCACTTATACCGCTCTATATCTGCTAGCGTTCTCTGCATTCCTTGCTAGTCATCGTCTGCTTGGTCTACAGTTCCCTCTAGCCAAAAACAAATATTTTGGGCATACGTTTTGGCGCTGAGTTGCCATAATGACAGGCTGAGGTAAAGAGTCTTTGATATGACTTCGGCTACTACACCCTAAAAATCATCTAACTATTATCCTTAATTAATCGCCTAAATTCACTTTTAAAACGCAATGCGATTATGTATGGGACAAGAATCAGAACGATTTCGAATTTATTCTGATAATGCATTGCCGACATAATGGTCTCATCCTCCCAGCGAAGACGCGGTAAGGCGCGATACAGCTGGTACAGAATCGGAAATAGCCTGGGAACTGCAACTGGCTGGATAGGGTGCCGTGACCAGGACAGTTGAAGGCACTCTTCGATCTTAACTTCCCTCAGCCCATTGTACTAAGCACGCTTCAGACGTAGTAATATTTAAGTGAATTATGATTGCGTGTGCCAGGTGGCCGACCATCATTGACACCATTGACAACGGCAGGTGTCATCTAGCTCACCACTTTGCGTATTTAAATACCGAAGGCATTCGTTGTAGCTAGACTAGGCTAGTCACAAGTCCACTATGTGGAACATGCCATCTGTCTAACCAGAACGCCAGACAACTCACGCTCCGTGCGGTTGTAGCAATAAATATTGTCCTGGAAAGGTGGCATTGCGTAACGCAAGAAAACTGACTTTGCTCACACCTAATTTACGAGCGCGAATTTTGCCCGAGATTATCATGTGCGCGTGCAGTAAAACCTAAAGCCAATTGCCGCGATTTTGCAAGTTGCATGCTGGATGCCTACTGTAGATACAACCCGCTAAAAGCCAAGCGCACATCGATCACTGCGATTACAGTATCACGAAAACAAAGCATTTTGCCTCGGGTCGCTAAGCTACGCTCTCTTTTACTTTAGTAGACACAGAAGCCTACCGAGTGTCTACATCGACTTGTCGTTACAGCGACACATTTGACGTGTGGTTTGCCGGGGCAGCGCCGGCAATGCGTGCGTACGGTAGTCAAATCTCATTACGACGTGACGACATATAGATTGCGCAATTAGGACTTTCACTTCTACTTACTAAAGGAATCCCGGTTACTGTATAGCTCGTGACAGGTGCTGTGCAAAGCAACTCATTTTCAGTTACTACAACAGCTGTCTGCCAAGATTACCGAACGCATCGCAACCTTTGTGCCACTAACCTAATACTGGCTGACCTTAAACAAACGACCAGAGCAACCAACCACCAATCGTAGAGCAAATCTAAGCAAACTGGCTGAAGCTCATCGACTACATCACGGCCAGGCGATGACGTGCGTGATGCTGCCGCGCGTTGCGCATTCGCTGTGTGTGTTCACACTAAAATAAAAATCCGCTCCGTTGGGGCTGTCCGGTTGGCGGCTGTACCCGTTTGAAATCTCTACAAGGATAGACGTTTCGCAACTTCGGTCGCCGCAAAATGATGTACAAATTGCAGCAAGACATGATGGCTTATCTCTTCGCAGCAACAGCAGCAGCAGCAACAACAACTCCTCCACCGCTCGAGCCTTATGTAGAACAAGAAGGCCAGATTGCAATCAACGCTATTTGGCCCCGTGCCTCGTAGCTGCACATTGCTTCGTAGACGTACCAACTGCATGCCGTAGTTTTACTGTCAGAGATTTGGCTATCACTAATAATCGTCATCTCATTGTTTCGTCTCCTGATTGGCGTTTAACTATGTGGCATCATGGCCAAGGCTCTCGGTATCCGCCTGCCGAAGCGTTATAGTCTCTCAGCACTATCAGCAGGAACGATCGCGTCGCTTTTTGGACGTGTGTTCGAAGCGAGGGAGCGCTTTTGAATGTGTGTTAGGTAGCGAAGCTAAAGTTCAAAAACTGAAAGATAACCGATTGTCTTCTCTTCGTGCGCAAATCAAGTAGATTTATTTAGATCAAGAGAAAAGTAACAATTTTTTTAATTGGTCATCTAATTGTACAATCAATACTCGGTCAATCTTGTCCGTTATAAGCACCATAAAGCATTTATAGCAAAATGCATTTTCTCCGAGTTATTTGACCCCTCGGAAACCATTGCACCCAGTAAAGTAACAATCAAATATGCATAAAACAAATGAGCTGATAGGCGTGGCATACATATTATCGTGCGTGAGTTAAGCTCGCCCTGATTCACAATTGACTAAATATTAGCATTCCTATTTCGTCATATTGATTGATTGATTTATTGTTCGCTTGGCATGTACACCTTAATACACATGTCACATTTTTATATCAGGGGCGCTTAGTATACTAAATTGTAGATGCGTCGTTTTATTCCCAGCTTAAGTTGAGACGGTGTGGTGGAGATGTCCTGCGACTCAGATGTCATAAGTCCCGATACAACGCATAATAGGTAAATATCAATAACTTCGTTCAAGTGAAACCCAGTAATTCCAAAGAAAAATGGTTGGTATTTGTAAAAAAAAACATTGTGGAGAGAAGAATCTAGAGAACAGTTATGGTTGGCGAATCCTTTACCACATTCACAGATCAACATAATTTCTCCGTACACTATTCGTGGCTGTGATCATGCATGCGAATGAGGTATTTTTTGCTACGGTAAGTCCTTGACCAGCTGGTGCTTGAATAGATTATTCAAATGCAGACCCTGGAAAACGCTATTCATTATTGATTGACTTGAGCATACGTAACGGCATTTTACGTAAATATATTCGATCAACAACTGTAGCAGGTAACCCGTTGTAGTTGGAGATGAAATTAAAACAAAACAACCATGTGCAGATTGAGATCTAGCATCACAATTCATCCAAAGAAAACCTGACACTTATACCGTCAACTGTGTAATTATTTCGTCTGTAATTAAACGACCATGTTTGCCCTTTTATAAGCAGGATATCAGACCAGACGTCTACTCAAACTATGCACGCCGCGGCCCTTAACACTACTAGATTAGCCTTGTAGCCATTTGGCCTGTAGCTTTTTGCGCTGCTAGTGTAGCCTATGGCCCGAGCAATACACCCTTATGCGCATGTTACCTTTGCATAGGATAATCAAACTTTGGCCGCGTTTAGTTACTTTCAAGGTACCTACGCACTGCTACGTACAGAGACACTCTGATACTGTGACCGGCCAGCCCATCATGGGCGCCAAGAGAGCAAGGTCTTCGGCCTCAAGATTGACTATTACAGCAAGAGGGGTTAAGGAGCAGGAGGAGGAGGAGGAGGAGAAGGGGGATTCTTGTTTGGTATACGATAGAGAAGAACGAGGCCATGTTGTTCACCTGCGGACAAAAGTAATGTCGGCATCCGTGCCGTCAGAGTGCCGTGGAAGAATGCCGCAGCGGGCCGATCTCCTGGCCTGACAAGAAGAATGCTCGTCCTCTCTCCCCCCCTCTCTCTCTCATTATCCACTTTCTCTCTGTTCTTCGCGAACTGCCTTCTTCTCACGCGTATCATCACTTCAGGCTTTTGGAGGGCCGCATGCCCGCGCACGCCGCGCGACAAACGCTTTGTCTTTTATCATCCCCTACAGCCGTTTATGGTAATAAGCGGCGTCTCGACGTGGCGGAGCACGATGAACACCAAAGACACTCGTTCGCTCTCTCTCTCTCTCTCTCTCATTCGCCCTCTGTGTATCTATATCCCTCTTGTTTCGTTTCCTTCGTACAGTTTCTCATTCCCACCACACTGGCTCGCTGCTGGGAATGGGGAACACCGTCCGCCATTGAGCTAACTGTCGGTGGGTACCGAGAAGGGAGCAGGACTCTTGTGAATTCCCATGGCTGGCCAAGTCCCGGAACGTTTTTGCTTCTCCGTATTCGTCTTTCTTCAGCAAAAATAATTAGATCCTGTAATTTGATCAACCAAACATGGGGAGGGGGGCAAAACGTAGACATTAGGTAGTAAGCTCGGCTAGGTCCCATATGGTGATGACAACAACACCAACAGCAACAAGGGCGAAAACGGCTCGTACGTCCCGTAGAAGACGGTAACACACGACTGCTGATACCGTACCGTCTAATGCGTAGCTTAGCCATTGACAGCAGAAACACATCCAGATAATTACGAGCGACAAGCAATATTCTAAAATAAACGAAGATCATTTTTGAGTAAGAATGTCCTACAACACACGTGTATATAAGAAAAATAAAATCACACATGTATCTATATAAGTATAAAGATGTTTAGACATGTAATGATAATATAAATATATATATATAAAAAATTAATGGGATTTGGATGGTAATGCACCATCTCTTTTTATTGAGACATCTGTGCTCCCCGTTTTTTTCGATCATGTTCGATTTTTAATCCACTCCGGCATTCATGTTGTTTAAATTGGAATCCATGAAAACCAATTTAGAAGTGGCCGGTTTGGGTCTTGAACCCAGGCCTCCCGAATGCAAGGCAAAGGCTTTTGCCACTAAGTCATCTTGCTCGTTATATATATATTCGGAAAGAAGGACATAATAATAGAGTCCTTAATTTACCTGCCTCCGCGAGAACGCACTGACCGTTGAAGGAGCTAACGAGTGCGGTATACGAGTAGATATTTCAACGTATACAACGACCGCGCGAGTACCGCGACACCGGCGAGAACGAATGGTGACGAAAAGAAAAAGTCTTGCAAGGTACAATTCAATCATAGGACGTGCAGGAAAATAAGGAGCTAGATACAGCTTTAATTGCGGAGGCATACTATTACTGGAAACTCGAGGAAGGGTGCCGCTTACCAAACGCTCCTCCTCACGAAAAAAAAACGCTCATGAAACCATATGGATCTTGGTATCCACGGGCACTGTGAGATGCTTCTTTCTCGGCACGATTTTTTACGACCAACGTTCTGTCCCTGGACTGCGAAAGCCTGCGAGCGCCAGCGTTAGGGTACATTTATATTATAAGCTTGACGTGCTAATACTAAATATCGCGTATACGATACTATGTATATATATATTTGTGTACGCCTATATACGCTTTATTAAGCAAATGTGGGAATTTTCCTTAACATATTCAGACCTAAAACTGCCCACGCCGAATATGAATGAGTATTTTTCTAGACGTAGAGAGTATTTTCCGACGGCGAAATGTAATGTAATAACCCAAAATAATATAACATCCCTATCGCAGGAAACTACACGCTGTAAAGATTGGGTTTCAGGGGCAACGCAGGTCAGCGCAATGACCGAACGAGATACTCGTTTTGCGAGAGAGAACATGTCTCCGCGACTAACTACCTAATTTCGTCTCGTGGATGGTATTTTATTAAAATTGTTATCTCTTTGATGATTCAAAAGGTAAAAACGAGTCTCCATCTAGAATATTGCCAGCAAAAATCTAGAAACATAAGCACAGTACGCTATAGAAAAAGCAAGCCGCTGCGACACAAACTTGATAACATAGCTTTCGAGAGTATTTGTTAAAACTAAAAACAAAGTAAATTGCCGAACACCGATTGAATCACTAACGTAATCACAGTTTGCGCCATTCTAGACAGAAATGGAAAACCCGAAGTGTATGACATGCAAACCTACAGAAAGGTTTAGGCGGCTGTGGTGTCTCTGGAAATTTGGAAAATCATTGACTGTTGAGTACGATTAGCGGCCGAACAAACAATTGAATGATGATTTACGCAGAGATTTATTTGATACCATTTGATTGTGGGAGCATCTAAAGTTCATACCGATCATATAATGTTCTCCGATAAAGAGCGCATAAACCCGGAAAGTGTTTCACAGGTTCGCTGTGAGGTCGAGCCTCGGTTGTGTGGGGCACTCGCCGGCGTCTCGCGACCGGAGAAGCCCGCTACTCTTCTCATTGCTTCTGAAAGGTAGAAGAAGGTTCAGGAGAAATAATCTGATAAATTATCAACTCGCTTTTCGTAAGATAAAATGACCGGTATTAATCCATAATTCTATCACACCGGTGCAAAAAAAGCCCTGCACATGGTGTCTATCGCACAATTCGCCACGTAGCGGATTCGCAGTCCACGGGTTTCACCATGGGTTCTCTGTGCATCCAACGACTACGACGATTCACAATCGTCATGTTAGTGCGTTCGATGTGGAGCATTCTGCCGACGTATAATGGGGGGATTTACATGGATGTTGCTTTGATCGGCAGTAGGCTCTTGCAGTCAAACAAAAGTTTGTCATCATTTATTATATTGGATACGCAACACGTCCCTACATAGGTGGAAATAGGCAGACGCCAAAGCATGCTGATTATGGCGCATACGCCAGAAACCAGTGGAAGCGGTAGCATTGTGCTATAAACTGAACTCCGGCATGATTCGGAACGACAAGGTATAAGCGGCTTGAAGAACATTCTAGTTAATGCCGAGCATGTTTTATTTTATACATGCTGTGTGGTATCGCTATCACTCTTAGCTGGCCTGGTGATACGATTCTAAATTGAAAGCAGTCAAGTTACATATACCTCTGTCCGTGGTTTGTAGCAAAACGAATTTTCCAGGATTGGGCGCGGCGAAAAGGTTATCACAGCGCAGCACTGTCCGCCTTGACCTATTACACTCTAGTTCGTAGAACGCTCACTAAAACAAGACACGCTTACCGAGATTGCTTGTGTTCCTGTCGGAAGAATATCTACATGCATATAATCGTAAATTTTATCTAATGGAATAATCGTCATTAGGTATAATCATATAATATATTTAATGACGGTTATTCTTCCGACATTCTCATTTTCATTATAAGTGTTTTTAACAAAATCATTCACATCTGATTTGTTTGCTGAAGGCCATGAAACTGCTCACTTGCTGTTGCTGCGACTGTTAGGAAGCAACGCATTGCTGTTAAGACTTACATGAGGCCCTTCATGTCTGCTGCGTTTCCCTTTCCTGTTTTACTTAGGGTCATTCATATCGTTATGTACTTATTTCGAGGTTTGGTAGAACTCGATTTTTTTCCAATGGAGGGAGGAACGCGGAAACGTCTTGTTTAGGAGAGGGAGTGAAATTTATAAAAGTAGTTATTTTGCCTTTTCTTCTCCTACATAGTTGTGCAAAATCTACGTTTGCGGGAGGACCAGTCAACGCATGAAGGAACCAATCATATCGGCGTGTTCGGAGAAAATTCTGCACAAGGGAGGACATTTCACTAGCTTGCGTAGCGAAAAGCGAATAACCAGGTTGAGGAAAGTCATAAAAAATCGATATGTTGTTATGTCTGACGTTAACGTTTTTTGTGTGAAAAATCGTAAAATGTTTTCATTACGACCAAAAATGTGTCTCCAAAAGACCAGTCTCACGCAATAGCAAATTTAATGCCCACTATTTTTGTGCCAAAGTAACGGTGCTGCGTTGCGTAGTTTTCAAGTAACTAAGCTTTTTCGATAGATTTATCGAAAGCGAAGACATGCATACTTGCATAGGGTATATGAGAAAGCTAGGTACATATTTTGAGGTTTGGTAGAACTCGGGAAGAGAATACATTTTCCTAGTGGAAGGAGAGAACGGAAACGCCTTGGCAAATTTTACGGGTCTGAACGTTAAAACTTGCACGTAAAACATAACAACCATTATTATTATTGCAGCTGAACAATCTAGAGAGTTTATAATCGCTAAGGGACCAGGCAAGGATGCCCGTTGTCATCGGTGATCTTGTATGTACAAAAAGAGAGTAGCGCGAATGACAAATAGCACGGGTTTAGGATTTTTTTATGTGCTGAAACCTCTCAGCATTAATATGAGGGATTACGGGAATCGTGATTTACATGCGTCACCACAGCCAGTGACTAGTGTGGGACTTACAAACCCACTACCACCCGCCTCCCCCCCACCCCCAGGAAACGGTAACTGCTAGGCATCGCTTCGTATCCATGGGAGTGGCCAGTTTGCCTCACCTCCCTACTCCAGCCTTCCTACAGTCGCCCTAGCCTGCTTTGGTGCGGGGCAGCGACTTCAAGAAGGCCGTTGATACCTTCCGCAGCCCGCCCGCCTGTGGGTGCGTCGAGAGTCATCATCTCGGGAATCTTTTGCTGTATTTGCCTAGCCTGGTCCGCCTGCCTATCACCCAACCGCCTCCCGTCTACAGGTTCCCCCTCTCGACCGGAGCCTGAGTGGACGCTAAGACGAGCTCTCCTGGCAGTCTCTTTGACCACCTTCGCGGACATGATCGCATCAAAGTGGGCAATACCTTCTTTCCAGGCCGCTGCTGAAGTCATCATGTGGGTGACAACCTCGTTGACTGGTCGGCCTCGCACAGCGGCCGCCCCCGCGTCCCGCGCTTCCCGGAGGGCCCCACAATGCAGAACAGTGTGCTCTACATCATCCGGTTCTCCCGAGTCGCATAGTACGCAGGAGTCGACGTGAGCTTTGTTAATCTTAACCATATACGTCTGGAATTGGCCGTGGCCGGTCAGCACCTGGGACGCATAATAAGATAGCTCGCCGTGTCTGCAGTCGTACCATTGCTGACACGTGCTAGGGTTTAGGATGGCAGATGGGAAACAGGTGTATATGTCAAGACACCAGTGCTGCTATTCGCTGACAATATGGTCGTGCTAGGGCGGGGCACTAGCGAAGTTCAACAAATGTTGAATGCATGTGGGGAAGCAGCGGAAGAACTGGACATAGTCTTTAATGAAAAATAGCAAACCTTTAGTTTTTAATGGGGCTAGAGAAGAAAGGAAACTTGTACTGCAGAGGAGGGAATTGGACTCTCTAAGTCAGTAATAAGTACCTTGGGATAACAATGACTACAAGGTATTATTATTTAAAGAAAGAAGATAAATTACGGGGAAAGAAGGTTGCAACAAAAAGAAATGCAGTAATATGTAAGAGCCCCCGGGAGTTAAATTAAAATAGTGCCAAGGAATATATGGAAGGCCATGTACGTAACAGAATTGACTTTTGCTGATACCTCTCTGGTCCACAGCGCGAGGCTGATAAAAGCGTGGATTTGAATGGCGTTATCGTTTCAATTGAGCCAGAGAGTTTCTCGAGGAGGGAGGGAAGATGTTAAAATATAGACAAAGGCAAGTACAAAGTAAGCTAGGATTTAGTATTAGGATTAAAAATGTCGCAAGTAAAAAAACGGGTTAACAGATGCAGCTAGTGAAGGCGGCACTAAGAATTCAAGCAAAGTGGGATTGCGCAGTAGAGTTCGCAGCTAGGGAGATTAGGTATAGTAGTCAGCAATAGGCAAGAGTGAGGGTATCGAAGAAAATTGTGAAACTGAGGGTAAAAAGTCATATACGGGCAAATGGAATCTAGCGATGGGTCCGGATCAAGCTTGGCATTTGGACCAACTGTTGGAAAGGGCCAAGTCGATATTACAAAGAAAAGGTTATCCCAGTGGAAGGCAAATGCTCTCTAGGTATTGGATGAAATATCGATTATATGCATACGTAGGTGATATATGCTGCCGCTCTAAGCGCTCCTGATATAAACGGGTGACGGGTGTATTTATGCATACACATCAAGTGAATAATAAATAAATCAATCAATTATAAAACAAATCACTAAAGTAGCCTTGACAAAAGGGTGTGTGTCGTCTAACTCAATACAAATTATCAGTTAAATATTACCATTATTCATCTAGTCTATCTGGCAAATATAATCGACATTCCATAAACCCGCTACTTGACTACCGCGCATGCTTCTACGTTTTTAAGACATAGCGTTTAAACTCGGTTCTATTTCTCATCTTTAATCCCAGGTCAACCTAGATGTACTGTGCGTCTCCTCCGTGATAGGGCCTTCAAAATATGGACCTTGGTTTCATTTAAAACTTTCGGCCGCGGCTGCGGTGTCCGCCGTGACGGCGTAGCTGAAGGCTGCACAGGACTATTCCTAAATGAAACCGGTCTAGGGAGTTCAAAAACAATGGACGACGAGGAGATTTGAGGATATCACGTCCACGACAGGCACAACACTAAGGAACACGTGTTCTTGGCATGAGTGAGTGACTCCCCCGCTCTAGAAGCAGTTAGACGGTTTAATCCGCTCGACTCATACTAACATTGCATGAGGCTACCTGGCAGGTGTCAGCTAAGGGCGCACGAGTCTGACTGCAAGCATGTATAAGCCTTTTTCAGTTACAGAAAAGATTCAAAAATATATATTTATAACCGATATTGATTGGTTGGAGAGAATTTTGTTTATATATAATATATATATATATATATATATATATATATATATATATATATATATATGAGTTTACAAGAGCAGAACAAGAGCAAAGATGCGGTAACGCCAGTTGTGAATGAGTGACTCAAATTGAGTCGCAGTAGTAGTACTAGTGGAGGTGCTTCACCAGACGGGCAAATTTGCCGCTAACTTGTCGCCAGGCCTTCCAGCGGCAGGGGTTTCGGCCGCAGGCTGCTGAGGTCAAGACTGTGGCCAACGACGAAAAAGAAGAAGTCACGTGCCACTGTCCCCTTCGTGTAGACTTCAACGCCGCTAGCAGCCACCTTAGCTGTTGTTATCGTTTGCTCGCTGCAATCGAGCTGCGGGAGGAAGAGAGCGAAAAAAGGGAGAGGAAATGAGAACGACGACAAGTGACAATTTTCCGGTCGATTTCCTTTGACCGTATTTGAATCGCTAGCACGCCGTTCGGCTGCCAGTCTACCCCCTCCCCAAACCTGTAGGCGATAGTCCTGCTGTTCCCGGACAGCCGAACCAGGGCCCCGACCAGGAGGGATAGGGCTTGGGCCCGAGTGAGAAGTGGTATGTGAGGAATCGGGAAATAGGGTCAGTTTCTGCCTCGGACACGCCCGTACCTCGGACAGTAGGACGACGACAACGATAAGCACTGGCGATCAAGCAAGCGTCTACTTCTCTTGAAGGTGGACGCGTCGGAGTATCCTGTCATCATTGCCGTTGTTGTTGTCGTCAGAGGGGGTACCTTCTTGCAGACCGGTTCCCCTTGATGGGCTCCAGGGCAGTTTGGTCCTCATCTCTGAACGACGAAGCAAGAGCCACCACGAGGCCAACGTTGTGCCGAACTACATAGCAGCATCAACATCAGCAACAGCAGTTGTTCCAGGCCAATCGCTCTAGCCGGCTAGGGCGACCATTGGAAGCGGGCGGGGGCGCTATAGGCAACTGATGAAGGTTGCGTGCTGGCCAGCTGCTGGAGTGTGCCGCTTCAAAGAAAGTCGGGCAGGCAAGCAGTCACCCGCTCTGGATGGATCAGGACGGATCGACAGGGTCAGGCTCACTAGTTCCGCAACCGCCCTCCCCAACTATACACAAAGGGCAAATCCACTGACGAAGCGAACTGGGGGGACGGCTATCGACGACTGTCCTCTGTGGCTGCTGCTAGTCACGCCAGGATCATCGTTACCACCACCATCGTCACCATCATCATCATCATCGTCACTATCATCATCATCATCATCATCATTGTTACCACCACCATCACCAACACCACCATGATCATCCCTGTCATGATCAGAAAGTTTACTAGAAGCACTGCTGCTGTTGCTGCTACTACGACATTTACTACGACTTCTATTGCTGTCGTGCGGTGGCTACACCGCTCTCTTCAACTGTGAACGACCACCTTAGTCAAAATCATCATCATCATCATCGCCACCACTACCACGAACCTCCGCGACGACGTCATCACTCTCAGTCAACATCAGCAATAGAAGCGGCACCGCGTTGGGACCGACGTTTCGTCGGTCCTAATCGCTCAGCATCATCAACAACCCATCGCCATGGCCATTAGCATCATCAGCACGGCTAGCCCGCCGGCCATCAATTATCACCAACCATCAACATGGCCCGACTATCAAGAGCACTACCACCATCATCATCGATAGTATCATCACCACCATCATCATCATCATCATCACTGCGGCCGCCCCCGCCGCCCTTGACAACAACGACGACGTCGTCTGCTACGCGGTGCCACGGCCAGCGTGTAGTATCGCTCGTTCACGCAACATTACGCGCCGCCATCCCATGTCCAGTCGGCTTTCTCTATTTGCCTTCTCGTTGCCGTCCTCTCTCTCTCTTTCGCTCTCTCTACCTTTCTGTCAGTCTCTAACCTTGCTTTTGCTGACTGGGGGTAGTGGCGACTACCTCGCGCCGCCTCCAGCTCACCCTCTAATTACTGTGCATATCTCACACTCCTATCGACCTATTCCAAAGTTTATCTAGCTAGCGATATCCCGTTTATCCGTTCGTTCACTCACACCCATCAAATCACCCAATCAACCACCCATCTACCCACCGTCCTATTCAGGTATGCTTTCAGAGCTGTGTTCGTGTGCTCGGGTGGGACAGGCGTAGGAAGGAGGTATTTAGTTGCTGTGTGTGAACCGAGAGTGGGTGCGACTGTGTGCGCCCGACGATGTGACTGCCTTCATAAATGTTGTCAACGACATCTATCTCGAGACCATGCACGCCCTTCTGTAGTGCTATGAGCAGCATGTGCGGCATGATCATTCTTGACCGAGATGTGTATATATATATATTCATATATATAAATATATATTTCGAAAACTTAAGCCTTTGTAGTACTCTTTCGCAAATAAACCACGTTTTATATCTCTATATATATATACATATTTATATATATATATATATATATATATATATATATATATATATATATATATATATATATATATATATATATATATATATATATATATAGATAGATATATATAGATATATATATAGGCTATCACATATCGCATTTGCAAATAAACCACGTTCTATATCTATATATATATTTTTTTTTAAATGCAGTTACGCACTACTGCTGCGAGAAAGGAGTTTCCATCTCGAGCTGTGTGGGACTCGACCCCAGCGGATGGATGTTACGCCGCTGAGACCCATACCCACTAAACGCACCTCCCCCCTTAAACTTCACTCTCTGATGGCCCAGATCTCCATAGAACAGTGCTATGGGCCATCAGGAGAAGTGGCGAGTGCCCTATCGGATCAATTGGCCGGGGTCACTCACGGGTTCCCCCACCTGTCAAGCGCACTTTGTCCCAGCCCTTGCGAACCCGTTTGATTCAAAGTTGCGCTTTCTTCAGCCGTGCTGGCCTCAAAAAGATTCTGTCTCTCCTTGCATCTTCTGTGCTTTGTTTTTAGCACTTCCTGTGCAACTTCCGCTCCCAATTCCCATGTTTGGGTCGAACACAGGATGTATTCCACGAACTCTTTTATTCCATTTCGCGGGGGGTCCTGTACTTCGGGATAGGTAAGTCCCGCTCTGGATTATCTCTCACGAATCTTTCTAATTGCCATTGTCTATATCTATATGTATATGTATATATATGTATATATATATATATATATATACATATATATATCTATAGATATATATATATATATATATAGATATAGAACGTGGTTTATTTGCAAATGCGATATGTGATATGAATACCGTATATATATATATATATATACGGTATTCATATCACATCATTCATATCACAGTTCTGTGTACGCTAACCGTAATATCAAGTCTTTTAGACTATCGAACGTAACTGTTAGAAAAATAGATATTCCGGTACTCTATTTTTGGCGAACTTTGCTTAATTTAACTGTTTGCCTTCGTGCAGCTAGCATGCGAATATTTCTCCCAGCGGTGACATGTCTAGTTTTTCTGCACCTACTCTTTAACACGCAAGGGCGCCTTTTGTGAGATGATGTTTGACCATACACATCATTAAAACAAATACTAATTTTACTCTCACTGTTTAACAAGGCAATTCTATTGGGGAATGAGACTGAAAAACATAACCTGTTTTAAAAGACGTCCTTAAAGACCGTTCAAATGCAGCAAGGAAGATAAAAGGGCATTAAATAAACATATCTTTTTACGCAAAAATATGAAGGATTCCGGGGGCAACAGAAAGCGATTAAATACTAACGTATTAAACTTAAGGGAACGAAAGAAGACAGTTGCGGGACAAAACAAAAAGAGAGGATAAAGAGAGAGGATCATAGATAACAAAATAACAAAAAGAGAGATAAGAATCATAGATAAGATAGAAATCCCACTCTGCCCTTAACCAATTGTTGTAGTAGATTTATACTAGTGAATTTGCCACAAAGATTGATTCAAAATTAATGAGCATTTATTTGCAGTTAAACCAATAGGACCTTGAGCTCTTAACTGTGTAACTATGTGTGATTGTATATAATATTACAACATAATATGTAATGCTTTTGCCCCGTCACTGGTGGTTAATATTGTTAATACAATAGCGCATAGCTAATTTCCGTGCTTAGTCTAAAAAGGTGAAGTAAGCGGTTGTCAGTAGACACTAAAATGGTTGCATTGAACATACATATAAGACTCTTTATTATCTATACTGGAGGCGCACCTTAACAATTATATTTAAAAAGGGTATTTTTGGCTAATGGTATTTTGCACTCTGCTCGCACATTACCTAGTATATTTTTAAGACCAATACTTACCATCTGGGTATCATCCCATTTTCGAGTATCCGAATAACGCCACTAACAACGTCCGATGTTGTTGGTGTTGCAATCTGTTAAACTACTGCTGTCAACACGAAGACCTGCTTGTAACCCTGCTTCTGGGATCGAGGCACGAAACCACCACGGCGATTTGAACTCTGATTAGAAAGTCGTCCTCTAAATGAGCATGTCCGTGTGTTTGTGTGTATTACTGAATGTTTGCATTTTTGGATGTATGTGTACAAGCATGATGATTGAAGATAGATACATTACTCTTCATGACGGTGGTATCTGCAACGAAGAGACGGCAAAATAAAGCAGAGCACAGCGGAACAGAACGGAGCGGAGCGGAGCGAGTCTGAAAAAAGGAAAAGGCCCAAGCGAAGCGAGGCCGAAAAGGGGAAAAGCCCTTCAACAGATACTACTACTACCATCACCACTGCGACCCATAGACAACAGGAAGACACGTACGCCAAAGAGATAAGGATCGGCCCCGCATTGCGAGTCCCTTTGTGTGAGACCACCGTGCGT
>QVRM01004410.1:0-289153 GCA_003439945.1 Dermanyssus gallinae | reverse complement strand
AAAAATACAAAACCAAACACTGCGTAACGTACACATAACCGCCACATACAGATTAAATAACTTGTCTGAAAGATTATTGGGTTTATGGAATAATCTATTAAAATGCTCGGATGCTTGTGTGTATTCAAAACAGAAATTGGCACAGAAATGAATTAAACAATACACGCATGAAATCGTACGTGAATCAAATCAAAATAGTGGGTTGCGGTCAAAGTCTGTTGTAATTTTGGCGCAAACTTGCTGAAATGTCTGTCTCCAAATGCAGTCACCGCCAAGGGAGAGGCGTTAGGCAATAACTTTTACAGGTGCAGACAAATCCAAATGCGAGTCAAGTGGGACAATGATGATCTAAGTTTATTTAAGCGCGAAAAGCCAATTTCAGAATCAGCTGACGACGCGTTATTGCTTCGTGCAATCTGCACTCGTTCGCAATAGACGGGCGGAAGTTTGAAAAGGAGCACCTTCTGATTAAGCACAGATAAGGTACACCATTGACTGTTTCCGAATCCGTTGCATAAAAATAAATTAAACCCATCACACCTTTTTGGAGCGATAAGGAGACGACAGGAAGTCTTCTAGGAAGTCACGTATCTAAATATGCACTAGATCAAACAGTGCTATATTTTCCAAATTGAATAATAGCCATGAGTCTGATCTAGTCGGATATTTAGATTAAAAACTTTAAAAATAAAATTTCTTCTTAAACATTTCTATGCCCTCAAGAGACCGTCAATGTTCCCAGATGCTACATTCGTATAATATATGCAATATTAAATTTTGATTATAAGTGCATTGCCAATGAAATTATTGTAGTTTATTTAAGAATAATATAAGTTGAGTCTTTCTTAAGTGTATATATATAAATGCAAAACATTTTACATGTCATGCCTTGATCCGAACGAGAGCCGGACGTGTATTTGAATTTGTTTCGATGTACTTTTATACAGACGGGGAAAAGTTTGTCTTACGGCTAATATGCTGCGATCGAAAGATATGCTGCTATAGAAAGAAAGATAGTAAGAGAAAGAGAGAGGAAAAGGTTTGCGTAAGAAACGGTTGGTATAGGCAGAGTGAACAGTCAGGAAGCGGACGCACGGGGTGCGGGTACTTCGAGTTTGCGCACCAACCGTAGTAATGTCCGGTGCCGGTGACGCTGCCAGCAGCATCAACGATAGATGCCACTCGTCATGGTATTTGCTATACGATTCGCGACATCGCCAACGCCGCCACCTGGAGGTATTTAGAAGGTGGCGACCGGCGACGAACAACCGGGCCTTGAGCATGACGCGAGAGGCGAGACTAAAACGGCCACCGACTACTGAGTCACACACTCGAAGTCACCACGTTTCGATGGTGACTCAACTCGAAGTCACAGACAACACTCGAGTGAGTGTTGTCAGAGTGTTGGTGGCGTGTGAATAGTAGCCAGTTTCTCTATCTCTGGCCAGACGCCTAAACGTAGTAAAACAACCATAGCTGCCAATATGTGACATGTCGAAGCAAAAATCGTACTGTTGATGATACGAATAAAACCATGCAAATACTAACTATACGATCCTGAGCTCACAAGCTGAGCTCGACCTACGAATTCTGTGTAGAGTTGGCCTACCTATGAAAGTAACTGAACTCACTTATAGGCTGGTGAATGAAAACGCTACATTTAGCTGCATTGTCTTGTGCGTGCACACCTGTAGTTGCACAGATCCACTTCGCTGTGGGTGGGCCCTACATCTCTATTAGCATGTAATTGCGACTGCTATGCGACTGTTGCAATAAAAAATATTGTTTTAGCATTACATAAAGTCACTTTTATTGTCACATAAAAGGGTGTGTATTTCTATATATCTGTTTCTATTCTGTATCCGTTTGACATTTGATGTAATTGGTTAGCGGACAATTGTGGCCTGTATACGTTTCTCAAGGCTCATGGCATATAGAAATTGCCGTTTTTTAAGAGTGGTTAACTCCACTGCAACCGTAAACAAATACGTCAGGCGGTGAACTAGAGTATTACTGTAAGTCAATATTTAAGTGACCATTCAGGCCAATTTGCTTCTTAGGCTTCCAAGAGCGGACAAGCTTGAAAGCTGTCGTACCGACGTCAATCCTCTAGTATGGGCCCACTGTAAAGGCAGATAAAAACCATTTATTGTTGTTGCTGCTGCTGCTGCGTCTGGCTCTTTTAATAACCGTTTGTTGTCACGATGAAAGACACCGACCGAGAGAAAACGGACGATTTGTGATAAGGTCTCCCCGCTCGGACTAATTGTTCAGCCTGTTAGCTCTGCAGATAGAAAATGATAACAAGAAGAAAGGCAGAAAAAGCACCTTTGCCTTCGAGCAGATTAGCTAATCACCGCCTACCATCGTGTCGGGGCCCTGAACTCGAGCGGTAGGCTGGCCTAAAGATAAACTGATAACCTGACCATTACCAGTATACAATGAGAAACGCGTTTCTAATAGATTGGGATACAAAAAAAATGCTTTAAGTCTACACAGGCATTATGCGTACGCTTTCGACAGCGACAGTCTGTGGTGAATCTCGTGGTGAATGTCTTCTTGTTAATTTCCCTAGAAACGCAGATCACTATCCAATGGCTGAACAATGAAACGTTTGCTATAACGTGCATAAGAATGTTCATATCACGCCTTAACGGTAGTGGCAATAGTAAAACGTGACTACGTGAAATACATTTATTACCCGCTGCGTACTGAGTTCTGAATACTGATTCCTAAAGCTAGACACGTGTTTCGTTATTTGGCTGGCAGAGTGCTGGCTGCGACTCAAACGAAGAGCAGGGTAACATGTCGTTAACGAACTTGGGTTAAATTCATTTGATAATTATATAGGTTGCATATAAGCAAATAAAACTGTTATAGAATGTAAACAATATATATATATATATATATATATAGGTTAATCATTTTATAATTTGCCCTTGAAGCTCATGAATGCTGACTTCCCACTAAAAACGCATCTATTCCAACGAGTCGGATAAGACTTCCTTCCCAAGTGACTTTCCTCTAAATCGGTTGATTTCCTGCGAACCTAGGCGTGCTATTGTTGTCCGACATTACTTTTATATGATTTCCTTCTCTCTCTTTCCTCTTTTGATATATATATATATATATATATATACATACATACGTAGTGTTCTCCTTGACATTTTATTTCCCTTTATGCTTTCTTTGTACTATACAATAGGACGGTACATTATTGCATTAGGCACGCCTAGCTGGATACTCGCTAAGCCAGCTTATGTGTAACGACGTGTCGTGACGGTGTCACGTTCGCTATAACAGAGAGAGAGAGAGCGCGCGAAAGAGTGAGAGAAGGAGAGACGTATGCTTAGACGCATAATGGGCTTCTTGTCGTCCTTCTTCCTCTTATCCTCTCGCTAATCGCCTAATCGCGTTCGAAGTCGCAGTCTTTAGGTCAATCGCGAGTCTCGACCTTTCTGAGGTATTACGAAGGACGGCAGGCAGGACGACCGAGCCGGCCTGAAACTAGCCAGGTACCAGCGGTTTAGATCTTGACGGCACGGTCGAATGCTCGGTTTCTCGGGCTTTGCTACGCTGATGATTTTGCCGTGGGGCGGCGGCCATACAGAGCACCAACCGCAGCCGCAGCAGCAGCAGCGGCCAATGCAGGGTGAAGGGCACGTGGCGTCGACCCTGCCCGGCTCGACTAAACAAACAGCCAGACGCACAGATAGACAGACGAGGGACAAAATACAGGAAGAGACCGCAATGGGGCACAAACGGGTGCGGCCGCCGGGTGTGTTCATTGTGCCTGTTGCGGAGGGCGGGAGAACACGATGAGCAGCGCGTATCATTGTTGGCGGCTAGTTGACACTGCTGATACTGAGATCGTCTTTGGCCGCTACTGCTGCGCTGCTCCAAAAATAGCATCTGAAGTCAACGGGAGGGAAGTGAACTTTGAGGTGCTTTTTTCTAGCAATGTGCACCGCGTCGTGCTGTTGCGGTCGCTGCTGTCATAGAGCGGCGGCAGTGCCATAGAGCGAGCGAGTGGATGGATGGAAATGCGTACGCATTACGGTCGGCCTGCATACGCAGCAATGCCTACACTTAGGTCAAGAGGTGGAGATGAGGAACGTACACGCTTGTGCGTGTCTTTCGTCAATCGATCAATCAATCGTTTGAGCTGAATTAATTGCTAATTATCGATAATCGATTATCAGCTTCCACATATGGCCTTGAATGGCGCCACCTGGGTCGAACATTGCTGACCGTGGCGACGTTTAGAAAGTCAAGACCACAAATCCCTAAAGCTAAATGAAGGCTGGTAACGATCAAGTACAGCTTAACGTCCAGCGTAACGCAAAACAGAATTAGATTCAACTGTGTGTAGCGTCGTCACAGGTAAACCTCAATGCCTGTCAAGCCAGGCGGATGATTGTGAGACCCTACTTTGGCTGTAGGAGCAGTGGAGTCTAACAGCAAGCAACCTAAAACAGACCCAAGACCTAGAGATCAATAGATAGACAGTTAGGTCTGTAGATAGATGGATATCACCTGCAAAGCACGTGCCGTCACTCGAACAAATAACGTGGCATTGACGGGTCAGGAAGTCGATGACACGGGGCGAGGCGGAGCGGGCCAGTACGAACACATAGCCACACAGTAAAGTCTGTCGTTTTCGTAAGCGAGCCGTATGTTCATCGCATGTATCACTGCACCTCAGTTTAGGTACGATACCCTACATCCAGCCACTGTAGTCACGGAAGCCCGCGCTGATGGCCTGCTTGAACCTCCTTAAAGTGGCGGCTCGGGTATCTTGTCGTCATCATTAGTTGCGGCGGCCGCAGCAGCAGCAGCAAGCGTGAAGTGTCACGACCCGGTATCACGTCATTGGGCGAGGTGAGGTGGCATGACTCACCCCGTATCAGCAACGCGGACACTGCAAAGGTTGAGGTGCCTGTATGTGCCATTATATATACAGAAACTATACGAGGCGAGATTGAAGGCCACGGGCTCTGCCTGTGGCGTGTGTGGACAAATGCATGAGTCAGGCGTGAAGATTAAGTCTTTAGTTGATGTCTGTTGCACTTTGGAACCTTCTTCAGACCATGACGTTCTCTCTTTCCATTTAAACTGGATAACTCTAACAAATCATAGTTGATTTGTCAGTTCCGTTATATATATATATATATATATATATAGTATATATATATATATATATATATATATATATATATATATATATATTATATATATATATATATATTATATATATATATATATATATATATATTTTCGCAGCGCCAGTCTGGCTGCAGAACACCCTAAAAACGACGACGGCAAGAAAGGCCCTGAGAAATACGCAGAGAATAGGGGCGCTTAGAATCCTGCAGGCTACCGTACGGTTAGCACAAACGCAGCCCTGGTACTGGCTGGTTCCCCACCTTGGGACTTAATAGTAAACGAAAGGAAAAGGATTTGGGAAGCAGGGGGTGAGTCCAGCAAAGAAATTGAGAGGGAAAAGACGATAAGAGCGTGGCAAGAAGAATGGGACGCCATACCCATAGGCTCACCGGGCCATTCACTTCGCTTGCTCATCCCGGACATCAAAAAGTGGATAGACCGCCCGGCAGGGGAACTAAACTTTTTCCTTACGCAGTGTCTCACTGGCCATGGTGACTTTCAAAGTTATCTCTTTCGTATTGGCAAAGCTCCCTCGGCAACCTGCGTGCACTGTGCGGACGGCGTCGACGATGACCCCGAGCACACTCTCCTAAAATGCAACGGACTAGAGCAGGCAAGGACAACTGCCATAGCGCTGCTAATATTGAAATGGTCCAGAGAAGAAGAAAAACGAGGAGCCAGAACACCAAACCCGCCAAGAAGTAACATGAAAATGTTTGTGGAGTACATATGCAGCACAGCATCAGCATGGAAGATGGGCGAGGAAATGGCAACTGCAGTAATGAAAAAGAAAACCGAGCTCGGCAAGTACAGAAGAGAACGGATAGCGCTTACGACATCAACAGATGACGTGGCTTGTATTCAGACGGGTTCGCAGGTGTTGGGACAAGCACGTCGGACCGGTGGGGGAACCCGTGAGTGACCTCGGCCAAATGATCCGGTAGGCGCTCGCCACTTCTCCTAATGGCCCATAGTACTGTTCTATGGATATCTGGGCCATTAGAGAGTGAAGCTTAAGGGGGGAGTAGTGTTTAGTGGGTAGGGGTCTTGGCGGACCAACATCCAACCGCTAGGGTCGAGTCCCACACTGCTCGAGAGGGGGGAATACCTCGTACTCGTAGCGTGCGTAAAAGCATTCACTCTCCTCCACAAAAAAAAAAAAAATATATATATATAGTATATATATATATATATTATATATATAGATATATAGAGATAGATATATATAGAGTTATTTATTTATATATATATATATATATATATATATATAGATATATATATATATATTTATTATTATATATATATATATATATATATATATATATTTATTATATATATATATATATATCTATATATATATATACAGGGTTTTCCCAAAACGTTCCCGCAAGCAATATAAGCAATTGTAGAGCTCGTTAAGGTAAATATATTTTACAGTAGAACATAGTCTCCGCGAAGTCTTGTCTTCTTCTTCTTCGGAAAGAGAGTGAAATTGCAACACTGATAATTTGCCCCACATAGGGGCACAAAATGTGCAATTGCGAGACAACTAGTCATCCTATATAAAAACTAAGCACTCGTGAAAAAATTCTGCTTGCTCCAAAGAACATATAACGCCGGCTAGAAAAAGCGCTCAAAACTAACACATTCAGGCAGACACACATTTATGACGATCATTTTAGTACCAAACTTTTGTGCGAGCTGTGGTTGCGGAGTAATTAAGATTTTTCGGCAAGATGTCCAGATCAAGTGCATGCAAAAATGACTGTGTGGCGACGTTTACTGCCGCCGACGTGTCGCGCAACAGCCGCAAATTCAAATTGTCACAAAGGCGGCTCCCAGTGCATAAAAACTGGGTTGCTTTAAAAGTCCGTGTCAATTTAACATGCCTTTTAAGCAGCGAACATGTGTTGATACCACTGAGGGACTTAATGCTGTAGAACGACTCGCAGAACTTGTGTTGTTTATGACTGAAAGTCTAAAAGAGCTCGTGGATCAAGGAAAGCGTCTGCGACATTTCGTACGAAAATTGAGCAAACAAAGACCAATATACAATTTTCGTGACCGCAAACCTAAGTCTGACAGTTCAAGAAATATGGGAAAATATTGCTGTGGCACGTGGAAGCAGTAAAAAATTTCATTATTTGACCACAGAAAATGTTTGTCTTTCGTACGACGTGTGCGAGACATGCATTCGGCAGTTACCGAAATGTGCACGACTTGTTGCTCGACAAGGCAAAGCAACCTTCCTGCGTAAAGACGATGATTACCGCAATCGAGAAGTAAAACGTTTACAATAACGTGACCTAAAAGAGATTCCTTTGACTCAAGGAGTGTGCGAATTCTGACTTAAAAGGCAGTTGCCACTAAACTACAATACTACAAAATAAAAAGAAACATGAAAGATAGACGCTGTCTAAGGCTGTAATAGCCTTACACACTGCTACATCAATAACAACGAGTGCTTCCACAACATTAGCTACGGCAACAAGATTATGACAACAAAAGCAATAACAATTGCTACCATAGGTACTATTACCGCGGCTGCTGCTACTACGGATTTCATTATAAGTAAAGTTGCAAAGTTGGAAAAGTGTCTGCAAATGGAACACGGCCACGACAGGAACCAAAGGGCGTTGCGCCCCCTTGGTTCATAGCAAACGCTACTGACCCTTGTCTTTTGTCAAAGAGATGACGCCATGTGTTACCCCCTACCCCCACTCGTAGCCAATTACCCGCAGCAAACTCAGTCGATATACACACATTCACAAAAGCAAAGCAAGCGAAAAATGCACGAAAAAGGAATACACTTTTCCCACCACGAAATGGGTGACTTCACTGTGTACGTAAACAAAACTACAAACGTCTGATATGATACGAAGTGCAATATCGTTCTGACGTTACGTATTTCTTTAGGGAATATTATTAAGTGCATTTAATACATGTCATTTGAATTAAATGTGGTAATAATAATAATAATAATAATAGAACTATAAAAATTCGCCTAACGATTAGGTGGTGAGTTGCATGCATCTATGGAAGTTTATTAATTGCCTCCTTAATTTAAGTAGTTCTGGCTCCTAAAAGTTATTTTTGCTGCACAATACGCAATGAAGCCCGTGGGCCGTCAACATCTTTGTTCAATGACTATTATTTGCTCAGTCGTTTCGCCATTCAGTGTTCCTTGTCGCCTCCGTCCCATATATGTCCCCATCAATATCGCTTATTTTCTTCCTCAAATTTTGCGTATATAAGTCGACAGCGCGATATACAGAAATGCAGTTTCTCCAAATGCCACTAAACGTGTAATTACTAATTACTCGTCTGCTCCTAGTTTATTCCAAAGGAGCTACAATGCATAAATGGCAATCCGCACTAGTGTTAGCACAAAAAGGCGGACTGTCGCCTGTACTGTCAGACTATATGGATTTTTATTAGCCAATCTGCCGCAATGACCGTCCTGTTTCTGTCTTGGATGTGAGTCCGAAAACTGCTGCCGCTTGTCGATGAGGCCATTTCTTAATACGAAATTTTTTTACAAACATTGCCTTAAAATTTTTTTTATTGTCTATAATAATTGAGTCTCTCAGTCATTCGCTCATTCTTCATATATATATATATATATATATATATATATATATATATTGTTTTTCTTTGGTTAGAAGGTTTTAGAGAATGCTTTATGTACCGTCGGTTATATATAAATATATATATGGTCCTGGCCTACAGGTCACGCACTAATATACGATGTCTACAATGGTAACGGACAACGATTTAAGTAAATTTGCCAACGAACTATGTCGTTTCACACCTATATTCACACGCACGTTTTCCAAAACATACTGAACAACACAAGGGCCAAGCTCTCCGTTTCGATGCACAACGTATATCAGATTATTAGGGTCGCTTCTATGACGGGCCTCTATATATATATATATATATATATAATATTGTGATGATTTATTTCCCTTTCTCGACCGACATGTGTCTATGTTTATTTTCAATATAATTTATTATGTATATGTTATACGTATCACGACGGATTAGCTAAGCCAATATGCCTAGTGGTCGCGTATTGTGGCTGTCACGTGTCCGTTTCAATGAGGTCAGGCCGACACCACCTCAGAAGTGTGCCCCAAACGGAGGTAGCGTTTCCGTTGTATATTAATATTCAGACGTTGTTTAAAAAAGGACGACGACCTGTTATCACCGGATGGCAGGTTTAACAAGGCGGATCAGCTGCTTGGTCCGAACACCAGGAGCACCCAGGGTTTCAAACGCGAGAGGGCAGAATTCGTAAGTATACCCAATTGATGAGTATTTTCTCAACTTGCTAGAGTCCGCAAGGTGGGCTGCTTAACCAGCTTCGGATGCGCCGCCACCGACCATAGAAGGGGCTAAGGCGTCGGTAACGGTTGCGTCCCAAACCAGCATTTTGCCTCGCTCGAATGGTGTAAGTGTCATCCTGTCTGGACGTCTGCCGTCTTCCGCGCAGAGGCCTGGGGCTTCAAGGATGCACGGACGACCGCACGACTTAAGGGCTCTGCTAAAGGTATCATTGATAGCGGCATGTCTCAAGCGTCGTCCTGCGCTGATGATGCACGATAGTCCGTGATGTCCTAGTTTATCGACGGGGTGACCGCATTGACACCGATGAGGGGTTACTAGGTCTGCTTCTAGGCGTAGGCCTACTGCTATGCGAATCGTCTCATCACCAAGAAGGGTGCCTATGGGGGCACTGGGAAGCGCGTGTAACCAGGCACCTAAGTCCTTGGCGGATACGGCGTTTAGGCGAGCCCTGGTCGTGTCGTCGGCAGGTTCGTTAAAGAGACGTCGTTGTACTTCATCGTGCAAAAGGGCACTCCAGTCACGCTCGGATAGTACGTTTTCAGGCTTACCTCCGCACCGCGTCTCAAGGTTCTTCTGAAGTTAAGCTAAGCGGTTTTTAAACTGGCCGACTCCCGCTGTATCTAAAAAGGGTATTGCCCTGTTTTCGGCGCTCAGCATTGATGACACTATCAGGCCCGGCCAGGGTCAGTAAATTTGGTACACCAAGGCCTCCTTTAGAAACAGGTAGTAATTGTGTTCAGTAGGGACTCGAGAATAGACAGTGTCAAATCGTTGAGCTTTTGCAACTCATCGGCTTGGTTAGATAGGTTGGCCCCTCGAAGAAGGTGGATGAGTCTTGAGGACGAGAAAGAAGACCTGAGTAAGAAAAGTCCCTGGTGCGCTCCCAGAAGGGGAAGACGAGCAGCGGCATTTTCCAGTTTCAATCTCTAGCGCTCGATTGCTGCTGGGAGCCCCTCGGGGCAAATTGGTACACCTAGTAGCTCCAGATCGTTCTTGACGGTCATCTTGCAGCCGAGCAGGAGATCTCGGAGTGACTGTATCACTCCGTCAGGGGCCTCGATGGTGAGACCAAAGAGGCATTTTCGCATTTGGCCCGATTTAATTACAGTCCAGATGTAACACTGAAGTTAAGGACCCGTCGAATATCATCGGCTACTGTGCAAACGTTTCCTTCTAACAGACCATCGTCAAGGTGATTATTTATTAATCATTTACAGTACGTTTGCACACTCGGCAGTGCTCGACTATATATATATATATAGAAAATATTATGATGATTAATTAATCATTTATAATACGTTTGCACACTCGGCAGTGCTCGTCTATATATATATATATATATATATATAAATAGATAAATCGGGCAACTGCATCGTCGAGCGAACCGCGAAGGAACGCAATTAACTAAATGCAAAAATCTATATAAGCATTCTAACAACATCAGATATTCATATATCAATAAGATCAATCGATCGATTCGTGCAATTTGATGTGCTCATCAAACCGAATCCCATTTTCCAAATTGTGGCAATTCTTGAGTCGTCACGAGCAGCCGTAGCGAAAACAAAAGCAGCTACAGCGGCAGTGGCAGTAGAACCGTTGCTTGTCGGCGCGCAGGACTACAGATCGCGTTCGCTTTC
This sequence comes from Dermanyssus gallinae, assembly GCA_003439945.1. NCBI lineage: Eukaryota > Metazoa > Arthropoda > Arachnida > Mesostigmata > Dermanyssidae > Dermanyssus > Dermanyssus gallinae. The sequence goes on along the minus strand of QVRM01004410.1, from coordinate 277,997 downwards.
GGCTGGGTTGAAGAGCACTGGTGGCCGCTCGAGATGAATCAGATTGCGATTTCGTACGGCGTCGTCGTCGTCGACGTCGTTGGCCAAACGGGATGCGAATCACGCCCAACTAGCCTAAATGAATGCGAATCACGCGCATTCATTGGCGAGTTTCAGGCGAGGGCCAACTCGTTTGCGCCCGCCAGCCCGCCGAAGCGTTGCAACTCGGACGTCGAAGCCGATGATGATGATGACGACGACGACAACGACGCTGCTGTACACAGGCCATTGCCGCCCACAGCCCCCACTGCCATCGCTCGGATTCAGTCACGAACACAGCGGCAGTGGGAGCAATAGCAGCTGCGTGCGTGTACGTCACGCGCGTCCCGTCGGCATGCGAAAGCCGCCGTCTGGAGCTGCCGCCCCCACTGCCGCCTGCGTCGGCAGCCCATCGTAGTGCCCACGAAACGAGACAGCGTGACTTGCATTTCGCATGATTTAGGCCCACCCCCTCCGGGCTAGATGTTGAACATTTTCCGAGTTCCGCACCGGTACAGAGTAGCAGATTTCTCTGCTTTAGTCGCGCTTTTCGCTATGGCTTCTTGCGGTCACCGCCGTTTCTACAAATGCGAGTAGACAATGGTGGTCTAGAATGGTCCTGAGATTCAATATCAGCTCTGAGCCAGCCTCTGACTGAACAGCAGCAGCAACAACAACAACAACAACAACAACACCTGTTATCATGTACCTGTTACAATGTCTTTATTAGGTTCCGTTGCGTTGGAACAAATGTCCCCACCTATTATCCACTACTGCCGATGGCCACATCTAACAACCCACTAAACTGCATGATACATTAAGGCAGCACTCATCCAGTAATAGTATCGATCGAGCACGCGGACCACATACGCAGGCTTTGGCCGAGATGTAAGACACGCAAATTTGTGCTCTGGATATCGCTACTTCGTTCTCTCTTTGGTCCACCCTCTATATACTAGAAAATAACGCAAAATTTGGCAAAACAAACGTGAGTAATGCACTGCATTTGGAGATATCCTGCTTACCTTAATTCAATCCCGAAGAAAGAGCATTTTTCGTTACCACGCGGACATCTGCGTATAAAATGCTCTCTCACATGTAGAAACAAAAGTTTTGCTATATGATATGTCACTGTCTGGTCATATTGAATTTATGGTATTGTTTTCGTTCTTCCCTTATTAAAAAGTCTGCCATTCCGTAGGCCATCACAAGGCTGTGCCGCAAAACAAGCACTTGTTGGTTAGCATCGATCCGAACCGCGTAGATGCATTTTTACTTTTTCTTGGCACCACTAGAACATAATTTACTTAAATGTCAAGAAAAGAAGACAAACTATTGTGCTAAACATATGTTGGCGGACCAAAATTGTCGAGTTAAATTTAATGCGACAACAACAAGCAATTAAATGTATGTGACGTCTTTTAGTGGTGTGACGTCTTTTAGTGAAGTTCCAACAACAACAATAACATAATAGCTTTATTAACCGATGGTTGGTTTACAAAACTGCGCGGACAGAGAAAGCACACTTTCATATATACATTTATTCACCAAGGTTCTAAAAGTCGAGTCAACGTAACTGCTCTATCGCATTGTTAAATGTCATGTAAGTCACACTGTCTCCCGCAGAGCTTGCACAAGCATAACGAGGAAATTTCATGAAACTTCTCTCGAATACAGATCTTCATGTGGAAACCATATACAGCAAATCGTGCAATTAGGTGTCTATTCTCACAGTTGCAGCGCTTCCATGAAGTACACGTCATTGGCTGGGTTTCATAAAAGAGCGGGTCAATGTCTGCCATCTTATTCTCCCATTCAGACATGTACTCGTTGAAAGCTGCCGTTTTCGGTAACACGTGCATTTTTTGTAAATTCTCAACAAATAGCGGAGTCGACGCCAGTAAATAGACTAATCTGTTGAGACTAGTGCGGTGGACTCTTAGCGCCTTTTTTAGAAAAGCGGCCTTGATTTGGTCAAGCGCCTTAAAGTTTAACTTTGTCAGATGCGGCCATATCACCTGTATACCGTAAGAAGCAGTAGGCGCAATCTTCAGGTTAAAGAGATGAATGGCAAGAAGTTTGTACCTCGAGACGAGAACATAACTTCTATGTATGAGAAGTTCGAGACAAATTCTATAGATTTTGAACCTAACCGTAGTTCGTAGATTCCAGCCATTTTCGCTCCACGTCTAAATTTCATTGCCTTTGTTTTATTTATATTTATTTCCAACTGGTTTTAATGGACGTAATGCTGCAAGGTCGCAAGAGATTGTTGCAAATGGAATCGACTGCGAGAGTATAGCACCAAGTCGTCTGCATACATAAGGTCGTCTACCCACGAGTGCCGACTCCGTATCTCTTTAGGAAGGTCTCTCACTAGCACCTGAAACAGCAGCGGGCTAAGATTATCACCTTGGGCAACACCAGTGGTCTGTAAGATCGCCATGTGTTTAGCGGCTCCGTCATCTATAATAACTTGTCCTTCCTGTAAAATGCCTTTAATGAGGTCCAATATATTCCATGAGATTCTGCAAAAAGCCAGCTTTTCAATTATAATCGTTCGTGCGGCCGTATCAAATGCCTCTTTAAAATCTACAAATACAGCAAATAGATAAGCCCCTTTAGTCGAAGTGTCAGTTATATCGAATTTAGAAGTACAGCACATGCTGTCATTGTTGACCGGCCCCTTCTGAAGCCATGTTGTTGCTCCAGCAGCTTTCTGTTAACCTCAAGAAAATGTTCTAATCGACGGGCTAGAACAGCCGATAGAAGTTGTAGATTGCGCTCTTCTTTGCGATACCTCGGTAAGATGATGGTGCCAACGGCTCCCCTCTTCCTTTAGAGATAATGCTAAGAAGGCTGGTTTGCCATTCCAAGGGTAGTTGGGCCGTTTTCATCAACTCGTTAAAAAGTCTGGTGAAGCAAGGCGCAAGGTGAATCGCTTGTTTGAGATGTTCATTTGTGACCAAATCGAGCCCTGGGGCCTTCCCGGACGGTGGTTTCATTATTGAGTCGATAACTTCAGAATTGCTAAAAGGCCGCGGCAGGGCTTGACGGGCTTCAGTGACGCGCTCGTCCCACACTGACATTACCACAGGAGCGGAGCTCGGAACGGTTATGGCACTGGCAAACATTTGACAGAAATGAGCATTTAGTATATCGTTTGGAATAGGACACGCAGTAACGCGCCTGTCTGTCTGCAGCCACTTATGAAGTCGTTGTTGCGCTTCTAGGAGCAGCTTGCATTGTTTTCGTTCTTTATATTATTTTATGGCGTTCTTTACAACTCTCGTATCTAGTATAAAAATACGTCATTTCCAGACGGATTTTTGCTAAAATGTATGCTTGAATCATATAATGTTTGCAAGAAGCGCACTTCGAATGCTGGTGGCATAGGATTCTACGTTAATCACGGTTGGCACTGGGTATATGCTTCGCGAAGTAACAGTCAAAAGGCTAAGATTCAGATTGCGACTTAGAGAAGGCCGCCCGCGATCTGTAGATTGCGGTTGAATTGATATCTCCATTGCAACGGGTAGGTGCCACCTTGCACCGAACGCCAGAGTCTTCTCCTGCACCCCCCTGTACTTGACATTACATGAGTTAGCATTTGTGGCGAAAATGTCAATCGTAGATTGTCCGTGAGGCGCGACGAAGGTCGAAATTTTAGCTGTAGATATGACCCACATACTGTGAGATGCCAAGGCGTTGAGTAGTGATGCCGTTCTTAAACATCTTGGTTTGTCAAGCCGACAGTTGAGATCACCACATAGTCACTTTGTGTAAGTCCACCATGTCGAGAAATAGTACTAATTTCTCCAGCAGTGTTGAAACAGCTTCTAAAGAACTTGAATATATTGCAATGACGATGGAGGTTCATGTTGTTCCAACCGAGCAATATGGCTTAGTGGCAAAGCCTTTGCCTTGCATTCGAGAGGACTGGGTTCGAGACCCAGACCGCCTTCTTTTAAATTACATTGCCTGGTTTCCAATTTAGACAAGGTAAATGCCGGAGTGGATTAAAATTAGCCATGACATGAAAAAAACGTACACGGGCAATAGCCTTACAAAAAATATTTTTAAACAAATGTTAGGACTACGCAGTTATCCTCTTTGTAGCATGTTTTGCGCCATGTTAAACAACACTGCAACTCCCCCACTTGTTCTGCCCAGTTTCTCTGTTTGTACACCCAGACATTCCGTTATATACTAACTTGGGACGACTGTAGGTTTGGTGGCCCATGTCTCAGTAAGTACCAACACGTCATACTGCTCAGCTAAAGGAAGAAGTGGGTAACTTGATTTAATGCCTTCACAGTTACATTGAAAACATTTAAGAAGCGATCTCTTGTCTTGAGTATGTTGCGGTTGATTTTGTACTGGTGCGTTTGTTACTGCTGTGCAAGCCGGTCACGAGCCTTCAGGAGGCCTGTCGCGCTTGCTCGCCTTTACACCTTGGTTACATGATAGCGTGCATCGCGCAAGGAGGCTTCAATAGAGTGTTGCAAAGTGTTTTCAACTGAAGTAGTTCCAGTGGCTTTGCTTAAGTAACTCCTTCCTCCGGTTGCCCTACAGAGCAGAGAGGGAAACAACTTTTCAAATACACTGGTTACCGCTGTTTGAACCGCTTTGATGATATAGGGGACAACCTTCTCTAGTAAACCTTGTACAAGATCTGCAGCAATGTTCATTGAAGGCAACGCTTTTTTGCTCTTTTCCACAGGTTTTGACTTCGACTTTCAGTGGAGTTCCGAGAACCTCAATCAAACTGCTCGTGATTTTATCTCGCATGAAGGTGAATTCGAGCTATTGGCAAGAAAATTTGTCATTTAGATGTATCGTCCAGTTTAGTATTAAGCAGATTGGTTATGGTATTGGCTGTAAGATCATTGAAGCGTCGTAGCTCGTCCGTTTTGTCGGTAACTTCAATACCCCTCAGAATATAAGTTAGGCGTGTGTCTGAGTAAGAACACCACAAGAGGTAAAGACCGCTATGGAATCCTATGCAAACAGTTCCATGCAAACAGTTCGCATTTCGAAGAGTTAAGGGCACAGCCGCTTACCTTCTTGAAATCGATAATCTTCTGTAAGTCACTAACGATTGTGGAGGCGTTGCCTGCCAGTACTCCATCGTCCAACTACCACATGTTAAGCGGGCTTTCGAGCGATTTGATCAGATCGTTAACTGCCAGGCAACCAAAGGTGGACCGAGGGGTATCCTTGTTGTATACCTGTCTCGGACGATATTATTGAGTCTGCCGTTTCAAGGCAAGTTGTACGTCTATACGAGGAGTCGACACTCTGGTACATGTCTGAGGTGGTGGCCTTAACTCTCCTCACCAAATGGTTCCTCCTTAGTAGCAGCGGTGGGTTAGGCAACCTCCTCGATTCAAGCTACGCAGAAGATCGCATAGTTAGCAAAACAATCATCGCATGGTTAGCAAGTGTGAGCCCCGGTCTTGCTGGTTGTATTTGTTGGACGTGGTTGTCATTACCCTGCTGCTACATACCTCTGCTGGAGAAAGCTACATAAATCCAGTACGAGAACGCGATGACGATAGGTGCATTTACACGACATCGTGCCACAGGCAATTTAGCCCATAACGAGCGTCTAAAATGTGGTTCTCATAGCGTGAAAAACGTTCTTGTAGGTTGTCCTTATGATCATTTATCTTCTTCATAGATTCGTCAAGAGAAGTAGTGCTCCAGTGCTACGCATTCCACTGCAGGATACCGGGCACACCTCTGCTGGTCAAACCAGCAGGTGCAGAACTCGTACTCTCTGTGAATAGTCATATTATTTGTGTTTCTTGGGTAATAATTAAATACATGTATTTTAATTTTCAATATCCAACACCTAGTTTATTACACATAACTGCAATTTTAACAACGACTTAAGTTTTTTGTAATAATTGTACTGATAATAATATAATATACAAAATTGTGAAAATTCCTATAATAGCAATCGGTACAAAGGACATAAGAAATCACATTAATTTATTCACAACACTGCATAACAACTTTTAGTTCCGCGCACACAAAGAGGTTCCTGGAGGTTTAAAGCAAAGAGATCAGTAAGGGATCTTGTTGACCAGAAGGAGGTGATGGGTAGCAAATATATGTATATTGCTAACCGTCTGCGTACGTCGCCTGGAGAAAGTCTTTTGTTTTTAAAGCTAGTATCTTAATGCCTGACAAGCGAGATCTGGTCGTCCAGAATAGTGATAGTTCTTGCACGAGTAACACTCTAAATAGGGATTGCCTAACTCAGTATTAGTAAAAACTTCACTTTGTGTACTATAAGTAAATTCTCAGTAAAAATTCCAGTCATGCTAAGTAGTCGTCAGAACAACGACAGCATATGATTTTGGTAATAAGCTGCCCAAGTGAAGTTTCAATGTCATAACTCGTGGGATGGTCGCTTAAGCGTTTAAATTGTATATATTGACAATATTCATATTTATAATAATACTACTAGCTTGCTTGTATCAAATCACCAATAATCAAAACACTAAACAAAACTAATAACAGTAATGGTGTAACTTCTCGATTTTCGACAGAACGACGGTACTGTCGTCCTGACCTACATATCATATACCTGAAATCTCCTCCGAGGCGTAAAAAAAGCACATGTTTTGTGCTTCTGGCCTCCTTTATTCCTCCAAAGCAAGACGTTTTCTGCCTAAAACTGGGTCTACGTAAGCGTAACTGCCTTAAGTTTGGACACTACAAGGTTATCTGCGACAGAAAAAGCACGTGGTGACCAGGAAAACGACAATGTGCGCCACGTACACGGCAGGCCGGAAAACTGTGCACAATTTGTTAACGCAATACGATCTACACGTGTAATACTCTGGGTGAGTAAATCAACGAGGACATTATATAATTCTCTGGGTGAAAGAAGGACAGTTAATTTCTGCAGAAGGTATGCATATCTGTCAGAAGGTTTATATGTGAATCACTTGGTGCCAAAGTTGGCGGTGCAGTGCTCTTAGAACGTTTCTAAAACGTTTAGAAGGGTTTCCCTGTGAGAACCATCACTAGAGTAGACCTCCTACAATGCAGCTTTTAAACGAGTTGCTTTCTTTCATGAATGCGCACGACCTAAACGTCTTCATCTTATACGTAATTTGTTTTTGAGAGTGACGCGAGGGTCATGCAAATCGACTGCACAAAGATTCCAACACCGCTGCCGTGCCTATTGGATGACATTTACTTGGCGGTAGGACTAAAACATAGAATTTCATTAATTATTGTCACAACTTAACTCACTGCACTTTCGAAGATATATACACTGCAGTTATGCCGTATGCGGCGCAAGTGTCTGTTACACGTTGGAAAGTAGAGCAGCGACCGCCGAGGCGTCTGGCAACTCATTTCGTGATACTGAACGCAAGCCCGCAAGGAGAACTGGTATCTGCAGTAGTAGTGGTCACGTGGCTGGTTACATCCTGGAGTGGAACAAACAATGGGATAGTAGCCGTGCACAATATATCTTGTGCATACATGGCGGCTAGAGCATGCGTCTCCACTTCAACCGTACCGACATACTATGTAGATTTAAGGTGCCCAATCTCGGCCACGTTTCGGCAACTTTCCCTGCCAGTTCTGCAAAATGCTGGAATGATTCAGTAATCGGTGGCCTCTGCCTTACTCTAATTGTTTTCACTGCTGATCGACAATCGGCGAGCAAGTAAGTGAAGCGACTATTCGCCGTTCGAGAAAGACAGGGAACCCGCGTCATATATGTGGCAATACCTTTCTCTAGCTAGGCAGCTAGTTTGCCGCCGAAATATGCGTCCACGCGTTACCAATGCTTTAAAACAGCACCGGCATAATATTTTGCTCAAAAAATCGCATAGCAATACGCCGCCACGGTCTCCGGATGACTTTCACCTTCAAATGCATCGAGGAAATTGCCACTTGACATCTATCACCGTGTGAAGCTCATGCCCATAAAATGCACGCTAAGGGTCAAGCATTAGAAGTTGAAGTTTACCCAAAATCGTTACCCAAAGTCAGCGTTAATTAGTGCGAGTAGATACTCAATCGCTGGTTCATAGAAGAGAGCAATTAAGTCAAACAGGGGAGATGTTAAGTGGTGTACTATTAGCTCCTAAGATATGTCGTGCATGCTCCTCTTCTGCCGATATATAATCTAATGTAGATATGAGATTATACTTACGCTCTTCCAAGAGGTCGAGCCTCCTCATCATTATCATCAAACTGGCGCTTGCTTTAAAAGCAGCTGATTGTATTCGGCCCTATACTGTCCTTAGAGATGTCTACGTTCTGCTCACCCGCTTCGTCGAGAATTCTGACGTTTGTTGCCGCGGTAGGCTGTAAATTCCCTGATTTGCGCCAATCTGTTGCTCCGGCTGTAATTTTCCTGATTTACGTCTACCTGTTGCTCCGTCTGTGTAAATTCGCTTTATGTGAACACAGGTTAGATATGATGAGATGAAATAGAGATATCTTTATTCGAAGCATCATGCGTAGCGCACCTATGACCGGGTACGCGCACATAGGCCACCACTGGTAAGTTTTTTCGCGCAGAAAGCTCAGGGACCTCGCATTCCTGACGGATACTCGAGATTATATATATATATATATATATATTTACACACCCTTTAGCAGGGGGGCTTTATTAGAACAGATCAACTTGTTTGTACGTAGTTCGCATTCCTGGTACTGCGCCAGGCAAACATTTTGTTAACAATTTCTTTCCGGGCAACAGTTTTAGCATGTATGTTGATCCCGGCTCTTGTGTTCGTCAAAATAGCATCAAAGAATATGTTCGCTCGATCTGGGAACTTACAAATAGAGACGAACGTAGCCTTATCAATATCATCTAGAACAACACAAATATCATCACAATTTATATCACAAGTCCTCACATTACAACGAAAAGCAACACGTTTAAAAAACTTCTTCTGCAGTTTCCTTAACAAATTTCTATCACGTTTCAATCCTAGATTCCATACTGGAGAGGCATATACAATCACAGGTAGGACATATTGCTTATAAAGTTTGACATACAGATTAGGGTCTTTCAAGACAAAGGATCGCAATATCCAGTGCATTCTCCGACTAGCTGACGCAGCTACCTCTAGAACATGCGGTGTGTAGCTCAGCGTATTACTTGTCAGAACTCCCAAGTCTTTTATCGATGGCTTTGCCGCTAGCTGTTCAGTACCTAATGTGTACTTATGTACAGGATTGTTGCTGCCGAAGTGCAGAACTGCGCACTTATTTACAGAGAGCTTTAGGTCTAATCCTTTACACCAATCCATACATTTATCGAGTGTTTCTTGAAGAATATTCATGTTCGTTTCATTTTCTACAGATATATACATTTTTACATCATCCGCGTAAATGTTCACTCTCACTCCTTCAGATATAATATACTTTAACGAGTCAGTATATAATATGTACATAAGAGGTCCAATAATTGTTCCCTGTGGACAACCGGACGTGACCTCAGCCGTTGACGACAGACAATCATTTACCCTCACTCTAAAGGTCCTATGTTCAAAGAAAGCTTTGATCCAGTTTGTGAGTTTCTGTCCAACCCCGTACCGCGGGAGAATGTTTAGAAGCTTCGAGTGTGTAGTGGTTTCAAATGCAGACTTAAAGTCGAAGTATACACAGTCAAAGGGCTTGCTATCATTAGTTAAAAGAGCCCAGTCATTTTGCGTTTCCAGCAGTTGTAGGACAGTAGAATGGCCTGGTCGATATACGAATTGCTCCCTAGAAATTAGACCTTGTGAATTCGCATTTCTATAGATCGCATCGGCCAACTCCTTTTCAAATAGCTTGCACGGATATGAAACAGAACGTCGATAGTTTCTGCTGTGGCATTGATCAAGATATTTTGCGTAGTGGAGCCTTCTCTATTGCAGAAGCTCTATCAGTCATTCTTTCTTTTTGTCAGTACCACCAGAGCCACTACGACGGCTGAAGCGGCCACAACTGTTGGAAACTGCAGATCGAGGTCCGAGATTCCCCCACAAACTGCAATGGCAACATCAACTTCATAGTGAGGTGGCAGGTAGAACAATGCGAGGCTGGAATTACCTGACCTGAGCGTTAGGTAACTCTCCTCGATATACAACTGCATGCCTGGCAAACCTTGTGGTAGGTAAATGAAAATCATGTCAATCAATGTCTACTGCAATGACCCTTAGGAAGATATACTAACGGGTGAAATCCAGGCACCTCATCGAGGTGCAATTTCTCCCGAAAAACACGTTTTCATGAAACGTACAATGTCAACATCATATAATAAGCGATCTGGTGCTGCTAACCTGGAATATTAGCAGATCACAACTTTGTAGCCAAGGTTTGCTCTCCTCTCCAAGGAGAGGCCTCCGTGTTGCCATGATTTTTTAACCCTTTGGTGTCAGCATTGAGATAAATCATGAAAAATTTTACCTCGTCATGTGGCACTAATGTGCCTTAGAAAAAGCTTACAACTTCTATGTTATTTAATGTAATTTAAATAAGTTGCGCTTAAACAGTTTGTCGCATCCATAGCTTAATTATATGGAAGTCAATATCAGTCTTTGCTAACTGAAATCACATAAATCAGTGACGTTCGCGCGTCTAAGAGTCTATACAAATATCCAGCCGCTTTAGCACACACAACATTAATTTTTGTAGATGGGTTTCAAGGTTGATTTCATGGTCTTCTTAGACGCTGGAGTCTTCCGTGCCGGAAATTGGTGCGATCACTTCGCTCTTAGCAGACCGAATGACGGAAGCGATTCCACGAAACGTTACTTTAATTTCAGGCCCAGACGTTTGTGTACCAATCTAATTTCTCTAGGTGGAGGCTCTGTGCCTTAATTATTTAGTGTACGAAATGAAAGCTCCAGAACAGATAATTACTCCATGAGCCTTGCAGGCCAAACACACCTCGCTGGCAGGAACCTACAGAATTACAGAAGCATTCTACTCGTTGAAAACGTTGTGAGCCCTTTGTCAATCCGTTTTTACAACATTTATATTTTACTGAGTCTATTCTTACAGCGATTCTTTGCACTAGTATCATTGAGATCAAAATTAAGCTGAGTAAGGAAAGAAGGGCAATACCAGCTTCTAAGCGTGCAACGTAGTTCAGTTCTTTGTTCTGCATCGAAACGCGTTAAAGGATTAAGTTTACGTGGTTACTAAGTAAAAACAGCAACTGACAAACCCATGTCATTCACAAACTCACAAGTATGAAAGTAAATGCACTAATCAATGCCATCAAGGTGGGCAGCAATCTGCCATCTCCAAGTCGAATTTTTGAACTCAGAGTCTATATGTTTGGTGTCAATCTTCTCCGGACAAATTGATTTTCCACACGAATCAATTAGAGCCGAGAAGCTATCAGCTTTGTGATCAGATGCAACAGGACCAGGCACTAGAGAAAGGCTCTCAATTATGTCCGGATTAGTAGTAAGTACAGAATCAGGTAATAATCCTGCATCCTGCGTTAGAAGTGTAACATGTAACTGACTATTATAGGAAAAACAACTCACAGCAAAGTGTTTTTGTTATCGGAGTCCGACGGACCGGCAGTTTACCAGTTTGTACCGACTGGTACCGACTGGCTGGTTACCAGTTGAGGTCACCGACAAGCATCACCAGCGGGTCAGCAGTGCAGTACTAGTGAATTGCATTACACATGTCGCAAACACGGACAATACTAGCAGCAGAGCTTTCGGAATTTGTTGCATAACAGCAAACGAAGCGAAGTTTGGTTTGTGTTGACATGAGATCAATTTTAATGTGTTCACCGGAGACAACAAATTTAATGTCTATTGCCCGAACACTTTTTCTGACTAGAACGACTACCCGTCGTAGCCCCATATAATTTAAAAAAAATCCTTTCGGGGCTGACTCACAGCCAATATTTTAACGTCCATGGCACTGCCTTTCGCATTGCTTCTTAGACGGACGAATCCCATAAATACAAATGTGCAACGGTGGGGCGCGCACCTATGTGTCTCCTTCGGTCGCGAGGCGCAGACGCATGCCACCACGCCACCGGGCTCGACGGCTCTATCTAGTCTAACAGCATTAAAAAACGTTTTCCAGTGTCAACTCTACATATTCTCCTACAAGGCTCCATCTAATCTAACAGCATTAAAAACGTTTTTCAGTGTCAACTCCACATAACAATCGGCTCATTGAGCCACGTTTTACATAAGGATAAGCTAACGTTTTTTTAACCAGCTACAAGTCCGTATGGCATCCGAGGCACCCATTTTAACTGCAGAGCATAGGTTAAAATATAGACGGATCAAGTTTCCGTCTTTTCCTCTTCCGCCGATCCCCGCGAGTTTAAGAGACTCGAAGCCAGTAAAGGCAATACGATCGGCGAGCCAACAACTGATAAACCATAAAAGTTTGACGCATATGATATCCAATGAGGACTGAGAAACCTGAAAAACCGAGCAATATGGCTTAGTGGCAAAAGCCTTTGCCTTGCATTCGGGAGGCCTGGGTTCGAGACCCAGACCTAAATTGGTTTTCATGGTTCCCACTTTAAACAAGGTGAATGCCGGAGTGGATTAAAAATCGACCATGGAACCATGGACCATAAAAAAAGGGGAGCACAGATGTCTCAATAAAAAAAGAGATGGTGCATTACCATCCAACCCCCCCCCCCCCATAAAAAAAACTATCAGTCCTATTTAGACTTCTTTTCTGCTTAACCGAGAGCGGTCATTTTGCGTGTGGTTACTTTTTTGTTATTGTCTTTGTTATCGACAAAAAACGGTCACAGTTGATGATGATGATGATGATGAGGAATCAGATGCTACTGTATAAAGGACGATTAACGAGATGAGCTAATCATTTCACCAAGTGTAGACCCGGGTTGTTGAACGCGTAGACTTCGAAGAAGAATGTTTCCTTTCCTTGCCTTTAGATTTACCAAATTTCTCGTTTGATGCAGAACACAGACATTGTTGATTTACCAAGTTTCTTTTGCAGAGCACAAAAGGATTTCCGTGACCGATACCGGTAAGCGCTAAACGCTAAACTGCAAATGTTTATGTGACTATCTAATTTGTTAAAAGCAGCCATATGCATATTAGATAAGCAAGGGGCTGAGCCCGTTGGCGCGGTGAGTGCATTCGCGTGCGCCTTGCGACCGGAGGTGACATATAGGTGCACAGATTCAATCCTCACCGTTGCATATTTGTATTTATGAGGTCCGTCTTACAAAGCAATGTGAAAACAAACCCGTGGACGTTAAATGTTGGCTAAGGGTCAGTTCGAAAAAGTTTAAATGAGCAAGGCATACAAAACAAAATTCAATGAAAAATATCTATGTGTTTGCATGTTGCTTCATAGCATGAAAGGGTATCCTCATACGTAACGGTTATCCTCTGTGTTGCGTTGTATGTTGTAGAAACGTCAAAACTCGATTGTTACGATTGCGACTTTAGATTAAATCCTCATGCCGCCCGATCCGATTACTGGATTAAATATGACACTAGACAAGAGTAGATAATAGCAAAGAAACTAATGAGAAACCTTTTTTCTCGAGATAACGTTTATTGGTTGATATTGAGTCCAGTCCTAAAAAATATTCGAATTCCAGCAAGAAGCGTCCCTTCGGTTAGCTATTTGTATTGGATATAGAAATATTTCAAAGTTTAAGTGGTAATATATATATATATATATATATGGTTTATTTCGCAATAACATTGCATTTCAAGATGGTACATAATTTCAATACAATTCATTCATTTTATACAATTTAAACCCTTCAGTGACCGTCCCACCGGGCGAAAAAGTGCAAAGACCGCCGATACTTCTGGCAGCTCGCTGCGTGAGTGGTAATAGTAGTTTAAATAGTAAATCGAGTTGGCACAAAAAGCGCTCCACTCATTCTTTGTTACGACGTGTAAGGCAATATTATGATGCATGACACGGCCAATTTTACGCTTGAAAGACGGACTTCATTAAAAAAACGCAGCCCCTAATTGTGGATGATGGTTCGACGGTCGACCAAGGAAAAGCAAAGCGTTAATATTAGACATTCAAACGGCTCTGCCATGCATGTGTTGTGTTAAATACATATTGTGTATGATGCATGCATAAATTCTAAATATTCTGGCTTGGCAAGTCTGTGAATGACGTGAATGAAAAACAAACTCAAGAAGAACTAGTCAAGCAGTGATATAGACAACTTTGAAGCGCACGGTGACCATGTCTCTCAAGCGGCGGCAACGCCCGAGTGAATGAGATTACCTACTGCTGCAATTAGAAGACGAATGGTTGCCGGTTTAGACGGTTTAGCACGAGGGCAAAACAGACGCCAGATATTGCGGCGCCTGCTTTGCCCTCGTGCTTGCAGTGCAGGTTGCACGCTGCCTTCACTCCTATTTGACGAACGAGCCTGCTGTCTTTGCGGCGGATAACGCAAACAAAAAGTTTTCTCCATCCGGCCTTAGATCTCACATTTTCAGCGAACAGCACACCGTGTTAGCGTCGCGCTCTACATACACTGCCACGTTGCGAACAACAACGGGCACAAAAACATCAACAAAACATCAACAATGAAGCACCGACCACCAGTTGAAGAAGCCCGAACCAAGATAAGTCAAATGACGAAAGCTTTATGGGTCTACCGTGGCTTGGAGTAACGCTGGAGGCAAAGGCTTGGAGTAACGCTGATATGGTACGTGATAGCCTAGCATAGCGGTTAGGTTGCAAAATTCGCTTTTTTTCTGTCATGGAAGGTTTCGAAAATGCCTGATGCACATCCGTCATTGGCGGCCGTGAGTGCTGACTAAATGAGCCAACAAAACAAAACACCAACTTGTCGTGCGGTCGATTACTGATGCAGTCGAATGAATTTCGCAGCTAATCGAGGAATTTTGAGCAGTCCAGCTATGCATGCATACGCTAGTGGGGATCTCTATGACGTGTTCATAAAACCGCAACTCAGGTCATACAGGATCTTCTCTAGAAGGACTTTACGAGGCTGATGGACGCAACAGCCTGCATACAAAAACGCGCCGCGCAGATTGCTATTCACGACGTGCAACCAACCAACGCACAACGTGCGCCTGACTTGACCGGCCGGCCGCTGTAGGCAGCTGGTCGCTGCCGGCTTCCCAATGGTATCCGCCGTCTTCATTTCGTATGCAAATCCGATTCGTACGTGATAATGTAACAGAATCCTAGGATAGACCGCACCGCTTACCTATGATTCTAGTGCCATATACATACAAGCTAGACGAAACAAGGTAGGTGAGATCGTGCATTTATATTACGTTTTATTTGGACTTAAAGTTTACTAAAACGTATAAACTATAGAACCGCGGTGATATACATTTTGTCTGATGTGCTACATTTGAAACTATATATATATATATATATACATTTTGTCTTATGTGCTACATTTGTAACTATATATATATATATATATATATATATATAAATAAAGCAGAGTGGAAAAAGCATCTCGAGCGGCAGCAGCAATTAAGAACTTGCATATGTTGTCAATACATACCGCGTCCGCCCCATTCAAGATTAAAATAGAACCAATAGCATCATTCGGTTATATCACTTAAATGGGAAGAATTGTGAGAGGCAGAACTACAGTTACTAGATTGAGCCAGATTTTTCTTTATGAAACGGGTTTTGGGGTTAGCCAATTCTTGTAGGAACAGAATAGTTGGTATCCTAGAGGGGGGACCTAAATGACACAGGAACTACAACTTCGACGGAGTTTACCTAGGACGAGAGCGTTTAATGCCTATACTTTGAAGTGGACGGAAAAATGAAAGGAAATCGATTTAGGAATATATACTACGGTAACGGTGACAAGTATGGCCTGGCATGCAGCCGGATATAAGAGCAGACATTTAACTACGGCGTCTGCAGCTGACGGGTTTCATTACGTGTTGTGCAGCACGGAGGAATTCCACGATCGTCAGGAGTGTTGCAGGTGTACGAGGTGCTCTGGCCAGTGCGATAGATACAACGCCGCAGCATGTCCAGCAGTTCAGTCAATAGCTGAACTAGCAAGATGAGAGAAGACCCAACGATGTGAAAGAAGCACTAGTCTAATGTATATGTTTATAATACAAACGGTACTCTGTAAACAGGCGCGGCGCAGCAATAGCTAGCCATGCCGATGCAACGAACACCAATAAAAGAGGTGCAACGTGACGTACCTGCGTACGTAAATGTGGACGGAGAGGCGGATGGACGCATTGTTGTACCAATCAACGATGCGGGCGGTCCGGCCCACCTTCCAAAGACGGGATGCGGGAAGCGCGCCGCATCAAGTCCTGTGGAAGACACTCGCAGAAAAGATATGCGTATCTCACAGGCAGTGACTCACTCGGCGACCATGGGAGTCACAAGCGAGCCAACCGAGGAAGACCGTGACGGTGAAGACGTTCCGGACGAATCGGAGTTTATCACGGTGACCCGGTTTAGGCGACAACGATGTATGTGACTTTATCGCTAAGCATGTCAAAGGAAAGATGGAAGAACCGCGTTTTACAAGAAGCAGAGAGCTCTTAATCGTGGTTGAGGCTGAAGAAGATAGAGCCACGCTGCTATCGCTTCAGGAGTTAGCCAACGTAAAGGTATCCGCGAGGATCAGTGGAGGCCGATCCACAGTGAAGGGTAAAGTCTCCGATGACCCGAAGCCGAATATAGTATCGACCTCTGAACAGGTTATTTTGACATTCGCGGGCGGAAATTTTCCAGCTGAGGTTCGGTTAGGGTTGAAACGGCACGGAGTCGTCTTATATTGGGAACCCATGCAATGTTTTAAGTGTTACAGCATGGATCATTTTGCAGCCAACTGTAAACTTCTTAATCCGAGATGCAGAAAGTGTGGCTCTACGAAGCACCTGAGGAAGGATTGCAAATCCCCCAGGCTCGGTGCAGCTTGTGTTTTAGAGAACACGAAGCCACCTGGGGCTCATGTCCACATAGACTAAAGCGCATGGAATTATTACAAAAATCCTCTCAGAATAGCATTGGGAAGCGCTTGGATGCCCCGTTAGTACCACTTTGTACACCTGTGGGCCACATACAGGCATCTAATAACTTCCCAAGGCGCACTTGGTCCTCGGTAGTAAAAAATGGGATCAAAGTCAACGAGGCGACATCCAAACCTCAAAGACCCGAATTACCGAAGGATCCAGCACTAACAAGTGCTCCACCTGCGACCGTCAAAAATAATTTGAGTGAGCAGCACGTGCCGCCGCTGAAAGTGGAGGATATAGTGCAACAGGTTATTTCAACTATTATGCCGGTGTTGAAAGATATCATCACGCAAACGGTGGCTAGGGCAATTCAGGAAGTTATCCCGAGCATTCTGCCCCCATTAGCCACCTCCCCTTGACTGCAACCCACGACCAATGACGCTGATAGCGCCAGACCTACACGACAGGACAGAAGCGCAGCTCGTGGAACGCCATCTTCCTCATGTTTCAAGTCGACCTGGCATCTGAAGACAACGGTGAACAGGCCCCTTGTGTGCGAGAACCAGCGGATCTAGCAAAATCTAGGGTCCGGGTAGGCCAGGCGGGGGAGTATCCGTTTTTGTTAGACTATTGGTGGAAGAAATGAACGTGAAAATAGTAGCAGAAAATCTGATTGCAGTAACGTCACCTAAACTAGAAATAATGGCCAAATATGTGCAACCGGCGGGGACGGTGTCAACGGAAACGATGATTGAGCGTCTTTTGCTGGGTATAGAAGCGTTACTGAAAAAGGCTCTAATAATTATAGGAGACTACTTTAATGCGATATTAGACAAAATTAATTCGGAAAGAACGGTAGCCTTGCTAGACGTACTGGATAAGATCGGCTGCTGGGTAGTCAACAGGGCGAATGTGTTTACATATGAATGCCACTCCAGTTCGTCAGTCATTGGCCTATTTGCAATAGATATGGAAAGAAGGGACGTAACATTTGCAGGGGAAAACAATCCTTTACAGGAAAGGGCGGGACTTAAAAAGCATATACCGATGGGTATCTGGTGAGAATTAAGGGAAATGTTCAAGAGCGAGGGAGGAGGGAAGGCTCAGGAAAAGGCTTAATGGTAATATCCTGTTACAAGGGCATAACAAGGTATTGCCATATCCCGGTGCCAGGGGCAATACAGATAGATTGCTACGAACGCAGCCTGGTAGGCTTAATTGATTCTGCGATCCTGCCGGTGCAGAAGAGAAGCAACAGGCCTTGGTTTAATGAGCGATGTAGGATGGCCAAGCAGGCCAATAAATTGATGCGGGAATACGTAAAAATCGTTCCGGTTATGCCGCTGTTGGCTTCGTTGGTTAAACAGTACGTTGAGATATCGTATAAAGAAAAGAAGCAAAGGTACTGGGAAAAAAAGAGTGGGCAGCAATAAGGGAGCCTAAAGAACGGCCATATACATGGCTGAAGCGGAAGGGGAGGAAGTAATGTTCAGTAGAGACGGGCAGGCTAGTCGAACATTTTGGGAGGATCTTGGCTGGGTCGGATACAACTGCAAAAGCGCCGCTAGAATATGAAGGCCTCTGGGATCAAACGACAGAGAAAGCTAGGGTCTGGATAATAAGGACAATCACTCTTAGGGAAGTAATGGAAACAATCGACAGACATCGGGCTTGGCATTGCGTGGGAGGTAATTCAAACCACAAGTGTACCGCAGGGCGATGGACTGAGTCCACTACTGTTTCCCGTTCTTCTGTGGTGGCGGGTGGGCTCCCAGAACGATAAAAACGGGCTGGACTCGAGAGTGGGCCAAAATTTCACTGTACGCAGATGACGTAGTAATCTTTGTAGCCTTTTCAGGATAAAACAAGCTATAGCTCGACATTCATGGATGAAATGGGCTTAAAGTTTAATTGAAAACAGACAGTAGCCATGCAATTTCAAAAGGGCGGCCGTCTGGCCAGTGCTTCAAATCAGAGGAAAGGAAATAAAATTTGTAAACAAATTTACATAATTAGGGCTCACCTTATAAAAAGAGGCTGTAGTTTTCGTTCACACATCCAAGAGAATGTTAGGAAGGCCACTATCGCAACCGCGGCAATTAAATGGCCACATATGCTTTCGGTCGATGCAGCAGTCGCCTTTTTGGGATACAGATAGCACCCAACGCCGCATATGGTATTTCACTAATATAGGATAAGGTGGGAGTGGACGTTGCGTTTAATTGATGGGGTAAGGTTTTTCTTTCTAAAGAGGGTTTTTGCGCTCTCAAATACGTGCAGAAATTGGGTGGTCCACGTGTTGGAAGGTGGCCCACTGCTGACAGAAGAGCTGCAAAAACGATGGAATTTAAAGAAAAAGTGCGCCTTTGACGTTTATATGCGAAACTGGCACGCCAAAAATTGCGAGGTAGACATCGGAATTTATGGGACAGCAGCAATGAGAAGCACTGGGTGGAGAGCTAGCGGGGTGAAAGATCGGCATTTGACAACGGCCTTTGCAGACCACGGAGCATACGTTATATGCAACGTGGAGGGCTTCCATGAACCACAAGACGAATGTCAATGCAAACAATGCTGGAGTAATTATAAAATGTAACATAAAAACACTTACCCAACATGGGTGTTAATAAATAATGTATATATATATATATGCACATTTCTGAGCCATGACATACCCCCATTATGATAAACTGGCTCCTTCACAACGCATATTTCTTATGTTAATTACCTATGGAAAGCAAACGTGTGCCACTAGAACATCTAAGTAACGCAGGAGCTATGAACTATAAAGCGCTTAACTAGCTTATTCGACGCAGCTAGTCGACTAAGAGATCATTAGTTGTATAATATAAAACAAACGACGGTTACAAACCGCCTACGATTATCTTAGATTTCCGTGAAGAATTATAGTGTTTCAGTATCAGCCTTAAGATAATCGAACAACGCAACCTGATGGCGGATGGGAAATCTTATAGTAAATGTAAAAGCATGGCTGATTAAACATGCTTCATGTCGAGCTTGTCGTGCTAGTCCATATAATAATGTCTGTCCCACGTCATTAGCAACCGAATGTTATTTGAGACTTTGTGAATTGATAAGAAGAAAAAAGCGTTGCCTTGATGGCAAGCACACTTAGACAAGTAAGCAGTTCATTTCTACAATGCGCGTTTATGTCAATTTAACAAAACATAAAGTTTGATACGTTAATTAAGGGTATTTTGCATATTCTTTGCTTGTGCTATAGTTGTAACAGGCCGTGATTCCTACATGGTGCCAGTAGTTTTCTGTTGTCCTCCAAGACAACGCATATTCGTGAAGATAGGATTGGCATATTTAACTAGCTTATCATCAACGATTGTGCAGATTTTTCAATAAGTTATACAACAAAACTATTATCTCAGCGTAAACGAACCTTAATAAATAAATTAAACTTTTATGGTTGCAAATGTCGTGTAAAACCGTAACTTAGTAGACACAGGTCCCTAACTTAGCCACTCATTCTAACGCCCCCGTTTCTTCGAAATTATGTATATACATACACACAAGGTAAGACTTTGTAGTCCGTTATTGTTAGAGTGTTGGCCTCGTATGGTTGGCGTCAATTCTGATATAACCTCGCAAAAACCGAAACACATATAAAACCGTTTGCCCCAAACATGCAGAGCATTTTTGTGGGTGAGGTCAAAGGAACCCGAGTTTTCAGGGCCTTTGAACAAAATTGTGCTTTGCTTCCATCTCTCTCTAGAAAATTTGAAGTTTTACACGATAGTATGATCATAATTTATATACCATCGCGGTTGTTCTTCGTATTTAATCTTTTAAAATTCGTATTTAATCTTTCAAAGTGTTTTTGTTTCCCTTCTTCTTTCGAAACATTTTAAACGCGTATTTGGGCTCGAGCCGAGTTGCTCCTGCGATTTTTAAATCTCGTATATAGTTTCAAAACGTTGTCCCTCTAATTTGATATCCGTGGGAACAGAAAAAATCGCTCGAAACTAGGTCTGGTAAATTGGAAGTTGCGGAAAGATAGGGAAAAAATCCTTTAAATAATCCAAAATTAGTTACGGTGCATTGTAGTCATGAAGGATCGAAGAGTTGTTTTATCAGAGCTTCAGCCTCTTGCATCGGACGTTCTCACACAATATGCTTAAAAAATTGCAGTTGTATCTCTTATTGGCCGTAGAACCAGATGGCAAAAAACCGTGGAAGACTTCTTTATAGTCGCAAAAGATAGTCAAAAAACTTTTGTGTTCTCTGCTCTGCCTTTCTTCGATCGGGTCTCTTGGAAGCACCACTATGATGATTGGGCTTTCATCTCTATGTCGTTATCATGTACCCATAACTCGTCTCCTGTCATCACTCTCTAAAGCAACTCAGAGTCTTCTGCTTCCGCCTGAAGGTCCAATTCGGGCATTTCCCAATGGGAGTTTATTGGCTGGAGTCTCAACATTTTCGAAACGAATTTCGCTGCCAGTTTTCTGACGCATAAAATATTGGTTAAGACTGTTACAACCAATCCACTAGATATCTATTTCCTATCCATATCTAGTTCCTCAGCAATTTCCTTCTGTTATAGACATCGAAGGCAGCTAAACACAGACCACATGCGCTAATTGGTGGCGGCGTATATTGTCTGAGTTTGGTTTAAACAAGTGAAAAATTAACTTCAGCAACTTTTAAGAAGCTTAAAATGGAGAAGCGCCGAGTCTACTTTAAGTTCTGTGTTAAAAGCCACAGCATATGTTCCAAAATGGTGAACATGTTACGAACTGCTTATGGTGTTCAAGCAGTGTCTTGAAAAGAGGTTTCCATAAAGACATCTAGCTCAGCCACCTTATCCTGAATGTTGATTGGGCTCTCCTGCAGCTCCCGTGATGGTGTTGGCAGGCACTCCGGGTTCGGCCAGTCTGAATAAGATTTTATCCCGTGGAGCTCTGTTGAAGACAGGTCGAAAAGCCACAAAAAGGGGAATAAAAACAAATTCTTCTGCTATGTCACATTTCAAATATTTTCCAGTAGTGTTTGACAGATGGTAAGTAACTTCGATCTGCCGGGGCGGAATCGATGCTACTCCGTAGAGATGATCTTTACGAGACTTAAGAAAACGCAAAAACTGGCCGCGAGTATTGCTGAAAAAAGTTCGTAAAAGCAACTCTTTTTGGCGATGTATCGCCACGAGCTGGGTCATATGGATTTCCTTTGTCTCTTGGGATAGCTAGTAACAGAGCGCTTCGTAAGCACTCGTTGACGAGCGAAGTCTAACAGGGCGCTAAAACAATTGCTTTCTTAACGTAGTTGCTCTGTTGCACGGGTTTAGTAAAGCCTTTCAATGGCTATGAACACTTTGGCCCGAGTGAGTTCAGCGGCGGGCTCGTCAGGCCATCGTGTCATTGGCTCATCTCAGACACCTTTTAAGACTACGATGATTTGCAGAATGGTGTTTGCAGACGCAAACATATTGTTAAAATGGGTTAGATGGGTAGAGGAACCAAGTGGGCGCGATACGTATCGTGACTTCCGGAGCCAGTTGTGCGGATGTTGCTCTATTTCTAGTAACAAGCAAAAGCCTTGACGCTTTAGGTACTCTCTCCGCTCGACCTTATACGTTTGTCGACACCAATTCGTAAAAACAGCCACCGCATGCCGCGGTAGAAGAAGCCAACTGTGCCCGATACGTGGCCTTACAGATATAATTGACATTCGGGGGTGAAGGTACAGGAAATACCTCGCGGGGTCGTTCCCGAAGCCACTAAATGCTGATGTGTTTGGCCAGTGGTGGCCGATGCAAAGCCTCAGTGGAGACGATCGGATGGATAAACTTTACCGCATTGGAAAGTGGTCGCTGAAGTGAGTCCTATTGTGCATGGGATTGTCGTTGGCGATGTAAACTACATGTTTCGGTTTCAAGTTCTTAGCAAACACGTCAATTACGGACAATCCCAAGTTGCCACTCGAACGCTGGATTGGTGGGTCTGTGATGATCCAGCTTTCAACAACGGTATCCAATAAGACTCTCGTACGCAAGGTGTTAGATTGATCCAATCGACTGTTATAATCTTCAGCGCAGAGAACGAAACGAAGCGCTAAGCCAGTGTACCCTAGTGCCTAGACAGCGGGTCGGTTTTTCTACCAATGCAACGGTATTCTCCTTCAGCGAGGGACGAACATATCCTGCTATTATATTGAGACGTGGCCCCTGGATCACAACCATCAGTCTTCTCCGACCCACTCGCTTGGATCCGTGGACGTTCGATACCACACTGTATCTGAGTGAAGGGTACATACACAAATCCTAAAGTTGGTGCACGCAGTGAGAGCGTTTTGTTGGCGGTCTCGCAGTCCTACTTAAATAGGGGAACTGAGAGAACGTTCAGCTGAAAACCCGGGCAAACAATGTTGAACTAGCGTTGAAAAAACTGTTGAAATAGATATTTTGCTCTCGGAATTTCCATACTATTGACAGTCAGCATGCAGGAATATGTTCAGTTGGGGAATGGGGTTGCTTCTTCTACAGCATTATGATGTCGGTAATACCAGGCTTGTTGTTCGCACGCACGATCACCGCTGTGGAAGTAGTTTTTTAGTTTTCCGGTCTAAAAGAAGCGACGGCAGCACGGCGGCCGACGCAGAAAAACGCCGAGAGCCGGGTCAATATTTTCGGTTGCAGTACGCCCTGTTACAACCGGCATTCCAGTATCGCTGCATGATGGTGTCTGCATTTAGATACTTCCTTTTAAAATTTCAATAGATTCCGACAGAAAAATATCATACAATTTGCCACTTCCAGGGCAACCGTTAACTTCTCGAGATATGTCATAGAGTTGTGCAGATTTAGACTGAATGCAGCACAAAAGCATACTTCTAGGGCATTGTGCTTTACAAATTTCACCATTGGCCTCATATGGTATGCAACTTATATGGGATAGGCCTAGTGCAACCTAACTGCGAAAGCTCGACAAGGTCAAGCCTGCATTCCTAAAGACGCCGCTATTTATCAAGGATCTACGACGCCAATTTAAACTTCCCAACGTCGGCCAACATATTTTTTTTTGTCAATATGAAAAAAACGGCGAGGTAGGTTGGGTCCAAACTGTTTTTGACGGGAGCCAAATGAGGCCTCAAAAAGCCAAAATCGCACGAATTGGCACGTTGTAACTCGCTGTGCGGTGCATGGTTTTCATTATGTAGTGTACAGCTATATATATATATATATATATATATATATATATATATATATATATATATGCGGCAAAAGAGCAGGACGCTCCAGTAGAGAACTAATACAACAACTAAATATTGGCACACATTTATCGATTTTCCTTTGAGGAACTAACGTTACACTGATTTGACTAGTTTAGACGCAGGCTAATGGAAACTGCTTCCGAGTTTTGTATATTGGAGTACCAAGCCCGCCAGATTCCCGCCATGCCTAAGATCCTTCTAAATCTAGGATCGCGTGAAATAGGTGATATGATTGTCGTGGAACTAAATAAAGATGCCGAGACACAAACGAAATGCAGCTTACCAATTGTCGTAAACACCGTCGAACAGTAGAAAAGAGCGCCCCAGAAAGTCCAGATTTTCTTGTCCGACGGACTGTAGATTCCCGCTTCCCGGACCAGCGTGCGGATTTGCTCCTCGTATTCGAGTATTCGACCAAGCGCGCTCTGTCGCCACTGTGTTTGGTTGCTGCCACCACCAGCAGAACTGACCGATAGATCGGCTAGCCGATTCACGACAAGGTGGCGAAAATTGATGATCGTCTGCTTTTGCCGTGCCTCAAAGTCTTCCTCCAGCCACTGAAAGAGCTGTGCGCCCGCCGCCGCATACAGCAGCAGGAAACTAAGCAGCAGAACGTGGGAAAACCACTTCTCCGAAAACGCCTTGATCTTCTGGGCCATTCGGATACCGAACGACTTCGTCTTGTCCGCCGTCAGATTGACGACGTGCATTGGGTTGAGGATGAAGTACTGAGGTGGCCGTGTCGGGTCGGACTGAAACGAGATGACGGACATCTGCGAACGGTGGTGCGGTCGCCGGCGCATCGTCGGCGTTCCCGCGCGGGACGAACTCCGCGAGTCGCCCGACCCCCCACCCGGAGTGGGTGACCTCTCTCGATTAGCCATACCTGCAAGGCAAAACAAATGTTTTGTGAACTGAATTGTATACGTACGAAAGGCGCTCGTAGCTGCGTTCTAGTCCAACAGTCTTCTAGGTCTAAGGCCTATAGATGAGGAAGAGGCAAAGTAGTGGTGGATGAGCACGTATGTAGGTGGCGCCGGATCTGGTGGGCAAGCTTATTATTCACTGTAACTTTTTACATCTAGTTCAGATGGCACCGTAATCGGAATATAATTTTAATAGAACTTAATTGTACATGCCTCATATAGCATGGTCTTTCATTACTTGTTCTAAGCACAAGGCGATAGCGCTGCGTATTCCAGCAGCGAGTTTTCATCATCGCTAGAATTGAGGCGGCCAGAGACTAAGATTGTTAGCAGGGTGTCCCTTTTATATGTGTCCAATCGACCTCGATCCGACAGACTAACTGCCTAATGTTAGGATATTCAATCTATTTGCTTAATGCTTATCAGCGCATAGCATCTACGTAGAGACTTAAACGGTTTTTCTCGCGTAAGGTAGTGTGAGTTAAAATCCTACCTACGGGCGGATAGCGCCATTTTTGTTGATATTTGGGTAGAACATTTGAGGCCTTTTTTCCACCGACAATGGTATGATTAAATGGCGGACAAGAATATGTCGGTGGCACAATAACACAACAGTAAGATTAGGCTGCCTACAGTTGTTTTGTGCAACTCCCGGCAAGGACAAAGTACATTATGTTGTCAAAGAGCTGGGGGATGAAGCTCGATCTCTGGAGAATAAATGGACGGTGCAAAATATTTTTAACATTTGGCTTGTACGATGAGCCACTGGAAGTATTTTGCAAAACAGTATTGGGTGACGAAATTGTGACGAGCAATTGGTACAGAAGGCCTGCCAAACGTGGATAGTTCACTGCGCTCCGCAGGAAGAGCTCTAAAGCTTGTCGTAGCCGAATGTGGAGAGATACGTTGTTATCTTTAACATTTACCTAAACAAATTCTGTACGAATGTTCTCGCCGGAGTAATCAGAACAAAAACCCTTCTTTTACATAAAGCATATAGAGTACAAAAGGTCCTACTGTATGCCTCGCCGGTGTGGAATCTAGGCTATGTCCGTGACAATAACACGTTTACTAAACTTCACAAGATTTTTTTCAGGCGCATTGCGTCTCACTGCAACATTAATGAAAATGACGTAAAATGTGAAGATATTGCACCCATGTTAGAAAAAATTGACAAATCCACATTTACTCGGATATGTAAGCCGCCTAAGAGAGCGGCGAAGTTCTTTAATATTGCCACAACAAGGACTCGCGCTGGGCTCAATATCCAGTCAATAACTGTTGCTAAGAAAACGATTGTTAACAGGATGTTTGCGTGGCGTCTGGCTTGTAGGTATAACCATACTCAACCTTCCTCGTGAGTAGCTGCTTTTGGCGAAGTTGTTTGCTTGTAGTGGAGCACTTATCTGTGATTGTAATAAAGCCCCCCTGCTAAAGGGTGTGTGAATATAAAAAACAGGAAATGCATAAGCTGTATAAAATGTGCAGACTTCAGAGCGCATCCGAATCACCACTTATTTAAGAAGCATCCACTTATAATTTTACTTTGAAGAAACTGCATGTGCTTATTCTGATTGTCGCCCCTTTAGGCAAACCTAGTCTCTCGGTATAAGGTGGCTTGCTTTATCGGGGCAAATAATTCTAGTGAATATCTTGGAATTCGTGTACTTAGATCGCCGGTTGTCGGGCAACGGCTTAAGTACCTAAAAGGGCTACATTCCAAGAGCGCGTGTTCTGCCTTCTCTAATTCTATGCCACACTTTACATAATGGGTAAGAAGCCTCAGAATCTCCTTTACTTGCCACACTATTTGTTTTGAACATAAAATATTATACTACGTCGGGTGTTATCCTTTGTACACTGGTGACCTTAAAATATATACTCTCTTTGACTTCCTCTCAGCGCCAAGAACAGTAAGGCACGGGTACTCTTGCAGCTTATGAGTGCTGACATTATTTACCGTTTCTTCGACGTGACAATGAACAGTCGCAGGAGCCAAATAATAATCTTAACAAAATGTTTGCGTGGCGTGTAGCCAGAGAACCCCATAACAGGGACGCTGCGTGGGCTTGACTGCATCCTCGCTTTTCCCCAACCTTTATTCGGTAAATAAGATAGGCGTTTTCTGTTCTACTTAAACTGCGCCCCACGTCCGGTTGACTGTAAGAAGTAGTTTACTCTATAAATACATATTCTCTTTTACTTAGTCTGTCATTATACACTCGGTCACAGTATGTATTTAGCAATACGTAGGTATTACCGCAAGTACCGTTGTTTAGCGATTGATCAAGACAGATACTTTATGAACACGCGAATGAATCGAACAGCGGCGACAGCCGAGACCACAGCCCATGCCACTTCTACAGCGCACTTCGGGTTCAAAGAAAACATTCGTAGGGTACTTACTCTACGCGGTATCTTTAGCCTTAATTAGATTGTTTTAGAAGCTGGTGGACAGCCTGGCATGAAACACACAAGGCAGCTAGCTTCTCGCTTGCATTGGCAAGCAAAGTACTCGCATCGAATATAAAGAAAAACACCTATTTCAAGCTAGTTGAAAGTCCCTAGCTGAATTAATTCCATACCCTCCAAGATCACACCTCAAGCTCGGAACAATCTTAATCAAAATAAGTCTCACGGCTGGGATAACAGACCATTTTCGGACGTTACCTATCTCTTCGTAAAGAAAGTCGTGCGCACTGTTTGCTTTAATTGCCCTGTAAAGATAATTTTCCTGCAATAAACCCGAGGGCCAAAATATGCGAAAAAATGAACACACTACAATCGTTGGCCGCTGTAAAGAGTAACGTCTTTGGGAGCCAACCGACCTCTGCGCCTAAACTTCATGGCTTTGGTCTTCCTGGTGTTTATTGCAAGTCTCTATGACACAAAGAACGCCTCTACCGTACAGGTAATGCGCTTTATGATACCTACGTCGCGATGTGCGATGACGAAATAATCTGCCATTACCACCACGACAGTTTGGTACTGTCGTCGGAAACAACCAACAAGATCAATGGGGAGACGAGATTGATTCAACAAGCAGATGAAAAGAGGCTTTGCCAAAGGTTTTTTATGCAGCCAATAAGGACTGCATACAGATGACCTGGGTTGTGCCAAGCCACGAGTTCTTCTAATTTTCTTAAAGCCGAGCTGCTCAGGTGGAAGGGCCTGTTTAGCCAAGAGTTCAAACCGCTGAATAACCAATTTGCAGAATATCTTCATCGTCATAAGCTCTGTCGCAACTCTACGATAGGCATTTACATATTGTTTATCAGCACTATGTCTAGCCTAAACTAGAAGATAAATCCAGGCGGCATGCCGGGCATTAGGCATCCAGCCCCTATTTATAACTCCTTAAAAACATTACAAGGGGGTTTCCACCAAGAGAGGGAATGACTGGAACCAGTGCTCTTAGTAGACCTAGCTTACAGCAGCTTTAATCCTCCAAACGGAGAACACTATGCAGTATATACCTTTTCTAGCGCATTGCATCGGTTGTAAGCGTTTAAGTAGGTAGATATATAAACCATCCACAGGTCGTCCCCGACCTTCCTCAAGTATCGCTGCAATATCTCTACAGGGTGTGCAATGTCAATCAACTGAACCATGTCATCACGTGCAATATCCACTACCCCCTTATCTCATCACAATTCCAGAGAAGCACTAGCAGAGACACGCTTAGCTCTTTTTTTGTTTTTTAGTAGGTCTCGGAAATGCATAATGCACGAGCGCTACTGGCATCTAGCAGCAGCTAGTGTGGGACTCGCACCCACTAAAACCAATATCCTCCCCACCCCCCCCCAAGGCCCGGGATTGCATTGGCATTACTTCGACAACCCTGAGAGGGGAGTCTCGTGTTCTAGCCAATGCTTGCCCGTCCTGGGGAGATGCGTCGAGATCCCCCAGAGGGCCCAGCTGCTCCCTCCCTTCTCCCTCCCTCGGCTCATCCTCTCGACTGCCCCTCAAAGAGGCCTAGTCGTAACGGGCTCGTCTCGTCGTCTCCAGGTTCAGCTTTTTCCTCATGATGGTGTCGAGGTAACGTCGACCCTTTGTCCAATTCGTCTCGCCCTTCATCATGAAGTCTACCACGTACTGGGGAGTACGCTTAGCTTTGCGCTTGCAGTTCTAGAACTAGTCAGTCATTTACAGGTACTTGGATTTCCAGGCGCGATAAAGCCCTCCTTAGCCATCCTCTCGTAGGAAACGTCCCCGATTGTGGTTAAATTATAATCGTTTGGGTCGGCGCATCGCACAGAGTGCAGACATTTTGTTGTCTCATCGAACCAGAATAAAGACGTCGGCTTCTTTTTTTTCCTAGGACGTTGGGTCAGCTTTCTCTGCTAATGGTGGCGTTGTTACCGCAGTTGGCAAGGTCGCTGAATCACCGTCCGCTCGTTACATCCAACAGCAGTGCCCTTCAGGTTGCCACTGTTTTGTTTTTGTGTGCGGTGTTGTTTCTGTTGTTTCCTCTAGCAGGATCTCTCGTTCTTGCATCGACGCCCATCTTTCCACCTGTCTGAAAAAATGAGTCTACTGAAGCCGTTCAACGACAATTTTCTCGAGGTTTTAGCCTGACCATTCTAGAACCCGCCCATAGCCAAACCCTACTGCTACCAGACTCCAGCCTCACGGCAGGTTTATCAGTAGTGTCCTCGATGTTTCCCGCCGCCAAAAGGATCTGTCCTAGACAAACACAAATACTGTTGTTAAAAATTCTGTTCAGTTTTTAAACATCACTTAAATGATCCAAAAATGCTGTTGAAACGTACCAGCGCCTCTTTATCAAAGAAGTCGTGCGCGTGGTTGTGCGGCTTGCTCAGTGCTCCAGTGAGCCCCTTGAGGAGGCCTTCATACGCGAGCACGGTGCTTCTGCGGTGAACAGGTTGTAGCATCTGGACATCACAAATGTTCTTATGTTAATAGTAGCGTTCGCAACGCGCTGCTCTGATAACGTTCTAGAGTAGCCCTTGAGACCCTTGGAATACCCGTGTGACTTTCCTTTCTTGCCAGCGCTTTCAAGGAAGACATACCGCAGATTACCGTCTAAATAAAATATATTAGAGAATACTAATACCATTGCTAGTGCTAATGCTACTATAATTACAATTGTACTTCTGTCCGTATTTGTCGCTATTGATAGTGCCACTGTTTTCACGTCAAGAAGCGTTAATTTAATTATCCTAGCAAATGCAAGCTTGACCTGTATTTATCTTTAAGCGCTTAAGTAAACATCAGCCGCATCCAACAATAAGTTAATACAAAATTGATGAAGCAGTAATGACGGGTTGCTGAATTGCATTGCCCGAGAAGGAGAGAGAGAGAAACATTTACAAACATTTTTTTTTAATAAGATATATGTTCTGTTTTTATTATATAACGTTTTTATGTTAGCACTTTGGAGTGAACAATTGTCTCCGCGTTAACGTGTAGTTACGGGTTCTCTAACCCAGTTCATTAGCCCAGTAACATACAGATATGTAGATTAAAACATATTTTGCGCGATTGTGTGCGCTCAGCCCGTCTTTCTTACCTTCTGCGGTCTCAGCTGGCCAGTCGATTCGCCAGCTGACCGGGTATCTTCTCGCGTGCTCTCGGTCGGCAACTTCCACTAGCAGAACGTTTGCAACTTGTGCAACGGTCACAATACAGTTTTAGCTCACGAACTCAAGCTCAAACACTCTTATTTGTCGACGAGGACGCTTATGATGCTATTCGCTATGTGTGGCGGGTGGTATGACTATTCATCCAATTTTCACACCAGCACACAACAACGATGGCACACAGGTAATGCCACCGATGCGGCCACGCGCGCAAACTCTAAAATGGTGGCGGTTTCGGGGTAGTTGTCGTTATCATAACCGCTAGTGTCTTCGCTTGGGCACCGTTGGCGTATATTTACACCATTCTGAACCACCAAAAGAGTCACAGCGGACGGATCAGCTCATTCAAAATACCGCTGACGTTCATCAAGATTGAACTCAACCGTCGACCACCACCACGGCCACCACCACCACTACCACTAGCAGTATTGCCGCAAGACAGCATATTATACCGCAATCCACGATGGTTGAGGCAAACTCAGTGCATCGACCGTATTCACACCACGTTTGCACACCCTTGCGACTACGCACAGGCAAACACAAGCACACACACGCACACACAAACGACACGATACGCTACGCAACAATACCAGCTGCAGCAACAGCAACGACTGCAACAACAACCAGAATAATAACAACTTAAACAAGCACCGAAGCACAAGAACGAGGGTAAGGTGAACGATGATGCCCAGTAGGCCAAATCGGCGTCGAGACGCGTTAACTTGTGGCCGTATGTGGGCCGTCTGTGATGTTGCTCACACGGCGTCGTATGATGATTCACTTGTTGGCAAACTACTAGTTGTTGGCGGTTATTATTATTGTTGTCGTGATCGTGATCGTGGTCGTCGTCGTCGTCGTCGAACTCGACCGCCGGTTGTTTGCTCTGGTCGTGCCTGTCGTGGTCGCTATCCTGGTTGAGCCAATGAAGGTGGTATATACAGCGGTGGCGGCGGCAACAACTGCTACAGTGACGATGTTGATGGTGACCACAAAGATCGCCAACACAGTTGCTGCTTTTGCTGATGCTGATGCTGCTGCTGGCGGCGTATTGTAGACACCACCGTGTTGTGGCAACAACAGCAACAACCACAACAACAGGAAAAGCAGCAGCAGCAGCAGTACCAACAACACCAGCAACAATAGCAACAACAACAGCAACAATAGCAACAACAACAACAGCAACAATAGCAACAACAACAACAGCAACAACAATAGCCCGAGCCCGTGCGCGACGCGGCCGGCGAGCCTCACATCCAGCCGGGCTCTCTCCTCGCCGGCCACGGCAGGTCTGGTCGTCGTTGTTGTCGCCACTGACAACAGCAGTAGCTATGCTGTAGCAGTAAGAATACCTGTTGTTGTTGTTGTTGCTATTGTTGTTGTTGTCGTTGCTATTGTTGTTGTCGTTGCTCTTGTTGTTGTTGTCGTCGTTGTTGCTATTGTTGTTATTGTAGCGGTCGCAGATATCGTAGTAGTAGTAGTAGTAGTAATAGTACCAAACGTAGTGCAGTTCGTTCGTCGTACTGGTGGTGAATGGTCGGGCAAACAGCAACAGCAACACAAGTAACGCTCGTGGTCGCCGACAGACCAACAACTCAACGGATGGCCACCACCTATCATTCTATCTAGCTAGCTCGGTCGGTCGGTCCTGCTGCAGGACCTGGCGGCCGAATGAACCGGGCAAGCGGGTAGGTAGGCCCGCGGCCTGCTCTGGTTGGTTGGGTGGCCTGCTTTGACTGTCGCCAGGAAGGAGGAGGAGACACCACCCGATGACACGAGAGAGAGAGAGAGAGAGAGAGCGTGTCCACTGAAGGCAAAGCTAAGCTAAGCCCGACAAATCTAACCGGAATGGCGAGACGATGAGCCCGCTCTAGAACGAGAGAAACAGAGAGCGAGAGAGAGAGAGAGATGAAAAACGAGATAAAAGAGAAAGAGAGACCAGTTAAGAAAGGCCACCAGGAGCCACAGCATAGGAAGCCAAACGAAAAACAAACGAAAACTCCTGCCCGCGCACAACATAAGAGGAGCATTGTTGAACGGCGCCGACACCTATCGGGGTGCTTAGGTTTTCTGTTGTCCATGTTTTCTTGCAACTCTTCTAGTTGAATCGGTAGTTATGTTTTTCGTCGTCATCTTGTCATAGTGTTGTAGTTACGGTTGCTGTTGTTGTTTTTGCTGTTGTTGCTGTCGTTGTACTTGTCCTAGTTGTTGTTGTTGTTGCTGTTGTTGTGGTTGTTGTTGTTATTGTTGCTGTTATTGTTGTTGTTCGTGTTGCTGCCTTTGCTGTCGAATTTGCTGGCACTACTTTTTCAACTTAGTTGTTGCTGCTGCTGCTGCTGCTGCTGCTGTGGTGGTGGTGGCGGAAAAGGTAGTGATCGTTTTGGCGTTGCTGTTGATGGCGACAAATGCCATCAACCAGGCCAGGTGTTGCTTGTCTGGAAAAGACAAATGGGCTTCCGCGGGTTTCTTCGTTTGCTCAAGCGGGAGATCAGTAAATGGATTTGGTCTAAGATGCTATATATATGACGTGTATGCATATTGTTTTCTAATGCGTTTAAGCTTTTATGTAAAAAAAAACCTTGTATATATATATATATATATATATATATATATATATATATATATATATATATATTTACAGGGTCTCCCAGAACATTTTCAAGAGCTATATAACGAATTGTAAACCTCGTTAAAAAAAATTTTCAATCGAACATGGTCTCTGAGAACTATTGTTTCGAAGTGAAAGTTACATTACGAAAATCCAAAACGTTAGTGTTATTGCCCAACACAGGAGCACAAACTGTGCAATTGCGGGAAAGCCTCCTACTCAAAAAGTAAGTATACCTCGTGTTCGTGAGAACATTTTGCTTCGTTTGAGCAACATCTAACGCCAGCCAGTAGATGCGAAATAGTCGTTTAGAAGAGAATTCACAAAAATAATTGGCTTATTTTGATAGCTTTTGTGTCCAATACCTCAAAATCATAATCCTACGACCATTGATTACGTTTAGGCATACATTGCGGCGATCATGTTGCTTTCATACCTACGGATCCGACCGTAAATGTGGAGTAAGTAATTAAGGTTTTCCGGTGGTCATGTCGAGATTGAATGCATGCATAAATTACCTCCTCCATCGGATAAATCACTCTAGGTCATTTATGCACACACTCAATCTGCCCGCCCAAAAATCTTAATTACTCCGCAATCACGGCTTCTTTCTGGGGGACCCTATATATATATATATATATATATATATATATATATCTACAGGTAGTTCAATAAGTTCTTAGAATGAGCTTTTTAGAATTCGAATTTTGGCACGGTTTCACCGCTAATAGGAACTGCAACTTTTCGACTGCTAGCACTCAATATATTATGGTGATTGGCCGTTGCGATTTCGTTTGATAGCTTTTCCCGTGTAACGTATCGGCGTGATTTTTAAAAATGGAGAAAAAAGAGTTTCGAGTGGTTATCAAGCATTTTTATTTCAAAGGTTGGAATGCGACCCAAGTAAAAATTGAGTTAGACGAGACGTACAGTGACTCTGCGCCATGTTTTGCCACTGTTTCCAACTGGATTAATGTGTTAAAAAGAGGTCGCAGGAGCACCGAGGATGAACTACGTCCAGGAGGCCAAAAAACGGCATCTGATGAGGAAAACGTAGAGAAAGTGCGAAAAATTCTTGACACAGATAAGCGAATGAACATTAAAGAAATTGCGGAGGCATTAGGGATTAGTTTAGGCAGTGTGCATTTTATCCTACACGAAAACTTGAAGATGAAAGAGCTTAGAGCAAAATGGCTGCCGCATTTGCTCAACCAAGGCCAAAAGGACGCGCCTGTTTTGGCTTTACAGCGAAATTTGGCCAAGATGTCGAACAATCTGTCGGATTTTTGGTGCAGATTCATGACCGTCGATGAAAGCCGGGTTCATCACTACACTCCCGAGACCCAAGAAGCATCTTGCCAATGGTGTGCACCTGATGAAGGACCTCCGAAGAGGGTGCGGACAACGGCATTGACCGGAAAGGTGATGGCTACAGTTTTTTAAGACCAACGTAGAATAATGCTGGTCGACTACCTTGAGAGCTGTAAAACGATCACAGGAGAATATTATGCAAGACTGTTGGACTGCCGTTAGCAAGAACTCATCGTGAAACGGCCCGCTTTGCAGAAGAAGGTTGTCCCGTTTCACCAGGGCAATGCTCCTGCACACAAGTCCCGGCAAGCATCGGCAAAACCGGCCCAACTGAGGTTCGAACTTATTGAACAACCCTCCTATTCTCCAGACCTGGCCCCCTCTGATTATTTCCTCTTCGGACATTTGAAGAATAGTCTCGATGGAAAGCGTTTTTCCAGCAATGAAGAGGTTAAGGCTGCTGTCAATGCCTATTTTCTGTCTAACGACGCGGAATTCTACTCAAGAGGTATGAAAGCTCTGAAATCTCGGTGGGAAAAGTGTATTGAGCTTCTCGAGGAGTATATCGAATAAGAAAAATTTAAAAACATGATTTGGAAAATTCTCGGTTTTCATTCTAAGAACTTATTGAACTACCTATATATATATATATATATATATATATATATATATATATGTACTGATACATTAACTAGTGCACCCTAGATTTTCTAACATAGATGTTTTTTGTTTAAGATTAACAACAGTGTTTAGCTAATGCATATAAAGGCTTATTCTCTTAAATAATTACGGCAAGTGCTTTACACAAGTTTAATTATACTTACAATTTGTAACAATAATTGGGTAATCATTAGGTTCTTCCTCCAGTATAAATTACATTGGCTATAGTTATCGACTTATCCTGATATTACCTCACGTTGGAGGAAAAGTTTGGCGAATATATCATGTGAGAGCGTTGTCTCCCAAGCCTAGAACTACTATCAGCTCAGTGAATTAACTATCCTTGTATTCGATCAGTGAAGTAACAATCGCTGTATTCAAAGCCTACATGCGCTTTTGTCGCCAGGCACATATCACATCTCACGCCAGTAAGATTTATTCCCAGGCTTGCTTGTGGCCTCTAGTTTAGAGCATACGCGCTTAACATAAAGCTAGGGGGGCGGAATTACGTATATATATATATATATATAAATGAACTTTCTTAAACGCGGATTGTGGGTTCGGTATCGAGTAAGTTTAGGCTTCAAGATAAGTGCCAACCAGAATTTTTAGTACTCTTTGAACGTGTTGAGTTGACTAAACTAGAACTCCGAGCGGTCCTAGCTGTAATATGACATCCTTACACGCATGTTCCTTTACCAGAATGTGCTCTCCGACCACCGAGGTGTGTCTATCGTCAAGTTGATCTGGCTCAGACAACGTTACACCATACTTTAGGTATCTCTGATTCTAAAGAAAGTTTCTTTCCCACGATTACGATTTCGGGCCACCTGATATAAATAAAAAAGAAGCAAAGGACCACGAAGGCATCTTGGGTACAAGACTTACGGGATCGGCACGCGTAGCTGAAAAAGTCCAAAGGAATGTCCTGAACCTAGTGCGTATCCTGCCTTGGGCCAGTGAAGTGTCGGAAGCCAAAAGGGTGTTGCTAGTGACAGTAGCCAAATCAAGGGAGCTGTACGCGCCATGATCTGGGCAGAGGTGGCACTGCGGACGGAAAAAATAGGAGAGCACTATGGTAAACCTAACTGATGCTGGCGTTCAGGATAGGGAAGCCCTGCTGGTCCTAGCCAAGATGCTACCATGGAATTTGCTCGCCTCCTACAGCTTAGCTCCACATGCTCGATTAAAGGCAGCTGAACAACTAACGGAAAACGTTTATACCACCCTACAAGTTATGTGCTATCGATGGCTCAAAACTAGTGAAACTAGTTGGGGAAAAAACACGAATGTTACTGCCCACGCCTCTTCTAACGTCATTTCTTTCTTCATAAACTGCGCTTGAAGGGGGGGGGCTAACCATCTTCCATGGGTCGGCATGTCCGTGTTGAAAACGACAAGGTCCTCCGCCGCTATCCAGCCGAGAACTGCGGGTCCCCTCCAGGTGATTCTGGCTGAGCCTCATGCGCTAGCCGCAGCGTCAAAATCTTCAATTATGGCAAAAGAAGGAACACTACTTTAGTTAAAAGGGGAGGACAAGTCGTATGAAAGCTTGTTGAGATTGTCTAGTGGAACATAAGGGCTGTAGTAGCAGAAGTAGAGGAGCTCAACGTTCGCTATATTGATCCAGGTAAAACTATAACTGCTGCCTTGTCCGGAGATATGGAGAACTGGCAGCAACGTTCCAGTATGATGCTTGACACCTTGTGGGTGTCTGCAAGTCCATTTTGCGTCAACCGGGCATAAAGCCCGCTAAACAGCAGCAGGTTTTATTCCAATTAATTGTTGACCTCTTGGAACATATTGTAACGACCTCTTCTAAAGTCTTGAATAGCTGACGTCATGTATGGCGCTAGGAGTTGCTTGCGTCCTAGATGCCTTTGAGCTCCGGGGCCCAATAGAAGATGTTTGTACCGTCTTGCGGCCCTTTTAGATGGACAGGGAAGACCCTTCGGCGTCAAAAATGGCCGGTATCAGGACATGTATGGGCGTAAACCGAGTACCGCGGTTGCGGGGCTCGTTAAGTTGCTGTATTTTAGGCAAGCGGTGACGTTGGCTGCGTGCCCCCGCGTCGTCGCCGCTGATGTAGCATATGGAGGTTGCCCTCCATTCTCTGGAGAGGTGCCTTAGTGCTGCGCATCTATGGCAGCGTTTGGCTTTAACTGCCACGTTAGCACACGAGACGGGGCACTCCTTAGGATCGCTGGCATGTTGGCAAGCCGATCTACTCCGCGCGAGAATTACCCAGGGTAGATGCGCTTAAGGTTCAGGACCATGGCGACAGTGAAGGAGGTCACTTGGGCCAGGGATGTCCACTGACAGGTTGCCAGGTAAAACAGTTCACGCTGACGTCCGTCTCCCCGGTCGATTTCAGGGCTCGGAGTATGGAGCTGGCAGCGAGGTGCAGGCCCTCCGCCCGGGACAAGTATTCAAGGGGTTGGCCGACTCCCCTCTGCCAATGCCGTCGTTGGCTAAGTTAAATATTTCAATTACAATGTGCTGCAAAGGAAAGTAAACATTTTTATAAAGCCAGAGCAACGCAGATGTGTGTGTGTAGTAGTCCGGATGTCGGTAAGACCCAAGTACAGGATAACGAGCATTCAATCCAAGTTAAATGAGTTCCTAGACTATCTTTTATAATGTGAGAAACACCAACGAGCAGACGAACAAAGTTCCATTTCGACCAAAATGAAATACTGGTCATTTTTATAGAGACGCGCTTGCCACTGTGTATGCCATTGCCAGGAGATACAACGACGCACACAAATCCGGTGAAATTTCTGAGAATTCACCGAGAAAAATTAACCACCGGCCGAGGCCCATGAGAACTTTCAAAATCGTGAAACATGCAAAAAGCTGATCTCTGATGAATCTGGAACTTCGCTTGGGAAACACGCGGATCTACTTGGTGTGAGTGACGGCACAATGCATCGTATTGCAAAGGAGGATTTGCACTGCGCTTCGCATGCAAATTTCGACAGGTTTGTCTGACAAGATTAAGTTTGCCGTTCTTCTCAGATAAAGGCATTTTTAAGGTTGACTCTAAATTGAATAAGATTGCTCACTGCCCTGAAAAGATGCCTGTGATAGGGACGAATAGGCAACAACACCAAGACAAAACACAAAAAAGCTTCAAAACGTTGGAGTATCGCAAGATAAAGGGTGCGTAGCTTCAGAAATAACAACAATAAGCAATTGTATTACTTTTGCAGTATTTCTGCACTTTAACAATCAAGCTAATAGATGTGCTATCAAAGTGATCGCCATGAAATGTGAGTTTGCCTGAATCTGCTAGTTTTGAGCTCTGTGAGCGGTCTTAAAGCAATGGCATTCTTCTGGTCGGCGTTATATGTTCTTCCAAAGCAGAATTTTCTCACGAACACGGCGGTGCGCTTAGTTTCTGTATAGGAAGACTGGCAATTGCACATTGTGTGCTCCTATGTCGGGTAAAAACACCAGTGTCACAAATTTTAGTAATTTCACTCTCACTCTGAAACAAGACTTCTCAGAGACCATGTTTCATTTAAAAAAATATTTGCTTTAACAAGCTTTGCAATGTATTATATTGCTCTCGGAATATTTTTGGACCACCCTGTATATATATATATATATATATATATACTTTTGCTGATTCACTTTGAGTTAAATGATAATTTAGGCATTTGCCTCATATGTGAGCTCCAAACACCAACTAAGTTATCTGCCTTGACGCACAGACATTAAACAACCTCAATACGTGAGAGCAAAACTTTGAAGTGTCATCTGTGGCCAAATTCGTTTTACGAATACATGTATAAGAAACATGTATTGCAAAATGTATAGGAAGTTATGTAAGCTAGGTATCTCAGCAACAATGTTTAAAGTTTGCAACAACAATCTTCAAAAAGATGTGTGAACTATTCATTCCAGATTCGTGTTCTGCGGAGGTTGACAAGAAAATGATCCCTTTAATGAAGGCATGGTTATATTGTAATTTTATTCTCTTGTTTCCTACATTTATACGTATTTAGGAAATCTGTCCTAGACCAAAATCCGCTTTCTGTGGAAGTGTTTAGAAAACACTGCACCAGCGGAAACCAACTTGCCTATTTAATTGCTTGAAGACCTAAAAAAGACGATTCAGTCTACCCAGAACATTTATTTTTGTTTATTATTATGTTTGCGACTAGATGGATAATGTTTTTGCTTGTAGGGGCATTTAAGTGCATGGCGGTTGATATGATATATCGATTATATATCGAACTCCTCGGCTAACTAGGTTCAGTACCAACTGGTAATTTTCGATAAGATACTAGGGCAGTGCCGCACGGAAGTTTGCCCCACGGCTTGCGAATGGCTTGCTTGAGCTCGTTTAGGATCCCCCAGACCGGCTTTGACAACGATAATTTTTTTTAACTTCCGGCAGAAAAAAATATCCATGAGGTTGAAGTCCAATGAAAATCAACGAAGTTATGCCGGTTGGCGATCTTCCATGCCATGATTGTGGCCCCTACTGCGATCAGACAGACTCAGATTCTTCTACGACCCGTAGCCTTACGGGCGCATCGGGCATCGAAGGGCGGTCGTTTTGGCGATTGAAGTTTGACTATACGGCTCTATTCCAAAATTTGGAGAAGCTCTACAAAGCCCTTCTTGAGCAGTTGGAGAAACTTGATGATTCCTACCTGCGAAAACAAGAATGATAAAAAAAAATCAACTACTAAGTCATTAGCCTAATAAACCAAATACCTTCTACGTTAGTAAATGTTGTCGTTACTTTAAAGTGAGCTCTCATAGTTGTTGCCGCTTTTATAAGCCACTCTGCCGTTTTTATATACCACCACTATAAATAATGCATTTATAGTAATAATACTGTAAATCAAATCTAGTATTATCATTACTCATAGTGTTAATAATATTATTATATTCTAGTGAGCCAGATTAGTATTATAAGTAGTATATATGTGTAAACTATTATGTCTCATAATATTCTCTCTCTATATATATGTATATATATATATATATATATATATGGATATTGCGTTACCAACACTCTATGGTTTCTTCATCCAGTTAGCATCACGTGGGTATTTTAGTGGTCGCTAAACTATGAGCGTATCCGAAAGAGCTACTGGTTCTAGCTTACGTGTCCACCCTAAAAGGCCAAATTAGCTTAATTATTATAAACCATATCGCTGAGCGTTACGCTGGAGGTGCGAACCCGTCTCGGTTTTCATAAACGGTGGCCACCACGGGGACGACGACAACGACAAATCCATTAGCTGGGGATGTGATTGCGTTCCGCCCGGTGCAAACGCATCTAATTTCGCCTGCAGACCAGCACAACTGTGCGCACGATAAAGGCAATGTGGGCCTGGCAGGAAGCCAAACATCATCCCGCGGATGTTGCTGTAATTGCGAACTAGTCTGAGGCTCGACGAACTGAGAACGGAATCCCGTCCTGCACTGTCTCCCCTGTTTGTTCCGTTTCTATCTTCTGTTCTTATCTGAAACTGCACTGCCTCACGACAACGACGACGACGACCGAAAAAGCCACCATGACAGCATGACGTTGCCACCATCACGATGAAGCCGACTCGATCTATAAACAGAGTGATGCAGCGGAGCCTTGAGACCACATGAGCCTCATTTCGCTTTAGTGGCTGCTTTAGGCCTTCTAGGCTTTACGTTAAACGATTGGATTTAGCGACCGTGTACGAACAAAGACGATCATCTCTATCTATTTCTATGATGTATTCCCTCTCTAGAACTAATAAAGCCTCCGCGGCTGGCCTGACGACCTATGAATAGCGATCTCATTTATTCAGGCTATATATATACATGTATATATACAGCATTTTTTGTGGCCAAAACGCTAGCGTCTGATCAAGCTCGGTGAGAATATCATTTTTGCCCATGGAAAGGGGGAAATGCGTCGTATAGGAGTGAGATCATTTTTTAATGCTTTTTTTGGAATTGTGATTTTAGGGTTGGCTGTTCCGACTTATGTTTACAAAATGCACGATTGTAAGAGAACACATTTTTCAATTGAAAAACCAAGCGTACCGGCGCATTCGGGAAATCATACCCTACCTTAGTTAGCGCAAGGACTATTGTGATATTAAGAACAAAGAAGAGTTTGCAAAACTATAATTTTACTTTTCCATGGTTGAACTTTCACGCCCAGGTTTTCAAAATTTGTCCATTACGCGCGCACAACCAATAAGCCCAGACGAACGTCGTGCATCTTTAGTGAATCATTTTGATACCAAATTGGTAGAGCTGACGTCTGTGGTTGCAAAGTAACTCCAATCTCCCTATAGCCATATCGGGTGTGAGCACATACATGCAGCTCCTATGTTTGCTTTCTTTGTCAATCAAGTCACTCGTCAAACCTGTAAGAGTTCAGAAAAACATTTATTTACTTCAAATCTTGCTCAAACAAATGCCCGCCAGCACACTGAGCTTTTTGTCTGAAGGATAGCAGTCTTCGTTAAGCAGCGCGGGCATAGATAGCGTCGGTTGGAGGCAATGGCGAAGCAAGCTAAAGACATGGCGGGAAATAGAAGATGTCGCAACCCCAGTAACGAAGACGCGGAAAGTCACTAAATGCACGGGCAATCTGTGATATTGTGACGAAGTTTTAGACACATCATGTATCAACAGAACAGCCAACTACTGGCGCCGTTGATGTCGACCAAGCAGCATTCGGTTCAACGTACACCGCGACGCCATCAGCAGCATCAGGCCTACGTACCTGACCTACGTACGCTGTGATAACGCGCAGTTTAAACAGATCAATCAGCGACGAGAACAGGTGGAATATTCGAGATGCCGAATGCTCGCGAAAGTCCGATTCCATCATTTAACATTATTACTATACGAGCGCTACGCCGTTCCTTGAGTGAATAAATAGACCGAGAAAGCATAGCCTAAGATCAATTCTTCGCCCGGCTGCGCTACGCGTTAGACGTACGTCGTGTGTTATTGTTCAACGTTCGTAAGTCCCTCGCGTTGTAGCAATCGTCTAGCTGAGTCTGAATTTTTCAATTAATTCCAGCATAAAGTGCAGGCATTTCTACCACATGTATCGTGATGGGCCGATTTACAAATGCCTTTTTTTATAGTAAAGCAGGCGGTAACGCAAGTCTAGCACACCATCTGTACTCAAAGCGTTTTCCACACCGACGGATATCTGGCAAGAACATGTTTCAGAGACTTCATCGTTTGATCTGCGAAACTGGATCATTTCAAGTCCGTCATCACGAAGCCGGACGACCCCGCGGACAGTGAGAAGCCCAAATACGCGTCCTTCCGTAAGCATTAGGTGGCTAGAAATGTCGGTGTAAGTCGTGCCACTGTTCACGAGGTGCTAAATGAATCAGGGCCCCATACCGGTTGTAGCGAGTTTATGCCTTGAGGAATTCTGATTACCAGCCACGCATTCATTACTGTCGCTGGTTTCTGCAACAAGCAGCGGCCGAATTTTCCTGCTCTTGCTCTCTTCACGGACGAAGCGTCTTTTACACAAGATGGTGTGTTCAACGCACACAATGCTCATTGGTGGGCTACGGAGAACCCGCGTATGACCCGCCCGCATGCACACCAGCGTCGCTTCTCCGTGAATGTCTGGGCTGGTATAGTGGGCAACTATTTTTTCGAAGTCCATATACCTCCAGATAGGGTAAACGGACCAACATACTACATGTTTCTGAGCACAACCTTGCGAGAATACTTGGTAAACATTCCACAGAGTATTCGGTTCCATTGTCATTGCATACTCTGACATGCTACAGTGGCGCAATTTGTTACAAA
The DNA here is from genome assembly GCA_003439945.1 of Dermanyssus gallinae. Lineage (NCBI taxonomy): Eukaryota > Metazoa > Arthropoda > Arachnida > Mesostigmata > Dermanyssidae > Dermanyssus > Dermanyssus gallinae. Next base: position 234,886 of record QVRM01004410.1, on the reverse strand, counting down.
CACAATTCTAAACCAATCCACGTAATACTTACTTCTATTAGTCAAGAACCTTTTAAAATTGTAGATAGGCGATGCTACGAACTTTTTGATCTACTGAGTATATAGATATACACATATATATATATATATATATATATATATATATATATATATATATATATATATATATATATATATATATATATATATATATATATATATATATATATATATGTGTATATATACGCAATATTCAAAACGTGAATTATTGCAGGAAACATGCATACTAGAATGTTTTAGTTCGAATTAAAGATAATAAAAAAAAATACAGTTTAAACAAGACTTGCTGTCAGCCGTGTTCAGCCATAGGATTAAATTTACGACGTGCTGGTGAGTGTAGCAGACTTCTCGACCTGCCGTATAAAATAATGCAAGGAAGTAATACGGCGAATACTCTTTGGCATATTCCCCATATTGCGGACAAGCGAGATATATATATATATATATATATATATATTTATATAACGAGGAAATGCAGCGTCTGTTCGGGGCACATTGTTGAACTGGGCTAATCCTGGGTTAGAGAACCCGTGATCACACGTTCGCGCGGTCAACTCCAAAGTGCTAACATAATGAAATTATATAAACAAAAAAATACTTAAATAATATATATATACAGGTAGTTCAACAAGTTCTTAAAATGAAAACCAAGAATTTTACAAATCTTGTTTTTAATGTTTTCTTATTCGATATACTTCCCGAGTAGCTCAATACACTTTTCCCACCAAGATTTCAGAGCATTTATACCTCTTGAGTAGAATTCCGCGTCTTTAGACTGAAAATAGGCATTGACAGCAGCCTTAAAGTCTTCATTGATGGAAAAACGCTTTCCATCGAGACTATTCTTCAAATATCCGAAGAGGAAGTCATCAGAGGGGGCCAGGTCCGGAGAATAGAAAGGTTGTTCAATAAGTTCGAACCTCAGTTGGGCCAGTTTTGCCGATGCTTGCCGCGACTTGTGTGCAGGAGCATTGTCCTGGTGAAACAGGACAACCTTCTTCTGCAAAGCGGGCCGTTTCACGATGAGTTCTTGCTTCAGGCAGTCCAACAGTCTTGCCTAATATTCTCCCGTGATCGTTTTACCGCTCTCAAGGTAGTCGACCAGAATTATTCCACGTTGGTCCCAAAAAACCGTAGCCATCATCTTTCCGGCCGATACCGTTGTCCGCACCCTCTTCGGAGGTCCTTCGCCCGGTGCACACCATCGGCGAAATGCTTCTTGGGTCTCGGGAGTGTAGTGATGGACCCAGCTTTTATCGACGGTCACGAATCTGCGCCAAAAATCCGACGGATTTTCCGACATCTTGGCCAAATTTCGTTGTGAAGAGGAAACACGCGTGTCTCTTTGGCCTTGGTTGAGCAAATGTGGCACCCATTTTGCTCTGAGCTTTTTCATCTTCAAGTTCTCGTGCAGGATGAAATGCACACTACCGAAACTGATCCTCAAGGCCTCTGCTATCTCCTTAATGTTCACTCGCTTATCTGCGGCAACGATTTTCCGCACGTTTTCCACATCAGTTGCCGTTTTTGGGCGTCCTGAACGTAGTTCATCCTCGGTGCTCCTGTGACCTCTTTTTAACTCATTAATCCAGTTGGAAACAGTGGCAAAACATGGCTCCAGAGTCACCGTACACCTCATCTAACTCAGTTTTTACTTGGGTTGCATTCCAACCTTTAAAATAAAAATGCTTGATAACCAAAAGCATTCAAAATCACGCCGATACGTTGCACGGAAAAGCGATCAAACGAAATCGCAACGGCCAATCACCATTATATTTTGACTGCTAGCAGTCGAAAAGTTGCCGTTTCCAATCGCGGTGAAAGCGCGCCAAAATTCGAATTCCGAAAAGCTCTTGTACGAACCTGTTGAACTACCTGTATATATATATATATATATATATATATATATATATATACCTAGTATATATATATATATATATACGCATATATAGTATATATATATATATATATATATATAAATTCTGTCAAAAATGACAGCGTAATAGGCGACAATTTTGAGCCAAGTAGAGCGTCCAGTAAACTGCTCTTGTCTTGTAAAACAAATGAGTGTCCGTTCTTGGACCGAATTGTTGCCTATTACAAAAACTTGGTCTTTTGCGACAATGCGATCGGTGTCTCAGGCCAGCCTTCCCGGAAGACGCCAAAGAGACTAACCCATTTGCACAAGATTTCGTTTTATGCTTAGTGAGATAGGCACGGCATCGTCGGCACTACTTGAAGAGAACATTTTTAGTGGCTCAGCGATACACACGAGCGACTACTGTGATTAGCTCGACCGAGTTTTTGCCGCCCACTAAAGGAAGAGACACAGTCTCATGAATAGAAAGGGCGTTATCTTTCAGCAAGGCAACGAGAGGCCACATAAGAATTTACCCAGCCTGCGTCAGATAGCAAGCTTTGAGAATAGAAATTTTGCCGCATTCACTGTGGCACTCACTTAACATCGCACCGTCGGACTACTTACTACCTACCTATGTAGATGTCTACAGAACTATTTAGAGGGAAAGAAATGCACATCACCACCAGTAGCCAAATACACGTGGAGACATTCCCTGAGATGCAGACACCAGAGTTATTTGCCAGGAGAATGGACAATCTGGTCTAGAGATGGTGGAGGGTTGTGGCTAGCAATGAAAAATACATTACACCTTAAACAAGTAAAATTGATTTAGTCTTTTATTTTTAGATCCAGTTTTCCAACACACAAACATATATATATATATATATATATATATATATAACAAAGAAGGAGAGAAAAAAGAGAGATTTTCGAGTCCACGGTCCGGGAGTTTTTCGGGGTATTATGGCCACGCTCATTGTCTGACCGCTACGTGAATAAAAACTGTGACCTATTGTAGGATAGCAGTGTCCGTTAAGCAGCGCAGGCATAGACACCGTCGGTTAGCGGCAATGCCGAAGCAAGCTAAATACATGGCGCCAAACGGAAGATGCCGCCACCATATTAGCGAAGACGCGGGAAGTCACTAATGCGCAAACAATCTGTGAGTATATAATGAGGCATGAGAATAAATGAGTCAGTAGTCGTTGGTGCGAGCCAGGCAGAGGACGTGTGTTGTTTGAGCGAAAGACTAGCGAACTCGTAACGGTCCCCGCCCGGTAATGGGGGTGGTGGACACTACAACTGGCGTAGTCGACAGGATCCGGAAGAAAGAAGAGGCAGTGCAAGAATGCACACAGGTCTGCCACCCCCACCTCCGGTTCTGCGATCCGTGGACCGGACAACAACACCGTCGAGGAAATGGCACCAGGCACGGAGCCGGAAGAAGACGGCGAGGTGACTACGTCAAGATGGTGACGAAGCTGTTCAACGGAGATGTTCAAGGAACACAAGGGAACAGCCGTTGCCGACGACGAATTCGGCAGCCGTTGCCGGTGAAGACAACGGTGAGTACTTAGCGGCAGTGCGGTGACTGGTGGTGATATGCAAGCTTGACGTTCGAACCCTGGTGTTTAGGAGCCACCTCATTCTGGGGCGACAAGGCCACAGGTGAGAGAAAAGCTCCTCCTCGAAGAGGCCTTGCGGGTCGAACTGGACGGCCGCGCTACACGAGGAGACGTGCGTCACGGGTGCCAGATGGATCGCAGGACGGTACGGGTAGGTGATGAGGAGCGGGAAGCTGAAGGGCCGGCGGAACGAAGCGGACAATGGCCGGCGGCAGAGCGAGAACACGGAGCGGGTGGATGCCAGGTGTACGGATGGAAAAGCCACGAGTACGGAGCGGTCGAACAGGTCTCGGCGGGCACGCTACACGTGGAGAGGTGCGTCACGGAGACCAGGATGGATTGCAGGACGATACGAATTGGTGAACAAGGGCCGGCGGAACGAAGCGAACCTAGGCTGGCGGCAGGGCGAGAGCACGGAACGGATGGATGTTAAGCGTGCGAATGGACCAGGCACGAGTACGGGGCCGAAATGTGCCCGGCAAAACAAGTGAGGAGCCGAAAGTGTGGCAAGTTTGGCCATTTCGGCTGGAAGTGTACCAACGCGGCAGAATGTGCAGGCGATCGGCGTGGAGGAGCGGCAGTGCTGAGATCGTTGGACCAGCAGCGAATGCCCGAAGGCGGCGGAGGATGCACATGAGGATGAGCGAGCGCGAGTGGACGAACCGAAGGAGTACGCAGACGGAAGAATAGCGGCAGTCGAAACCAGGCTCGTGCGGTCGTGCCCGGCGACTGGGTCAGTATACGGAGGCCGGCCGCCGCCGGGTGCGCCACATGATGAACATAAAGGACGTCCACGGCGGGTTAGACGCACACCAAGACATTAATGGGAGTTCGAGAGTAAAGACGGGATAGAATTCAAAACAAACCTATGAAGGGGGGGGAGAAAGTAGGATAGCAGTGTGCGTTAAGCAGCGCAGGCATAGACAGCGTCGGTTAGCGGCAATGCCGAAGCAAGCTAAATACATGGCGCCAAATAGAAGATGCCGCCACCCTATTAGCGAAGACGCGAGAAGTCACTAAATGCGCGGGCAATCTGTGAGTATATAATGAGGCATGAGAATAAATGAGTCAGTAGTCGTTGGTGCGAGCCAGGCAGAGGACGTGCGTTGTTTGAGCGAGAGAATGGCGAACTCGTAACGGTCCCCGCCCGGTAATGGGGGTGGTGGACACTACACCTATATTACTTACAACTATGATATTGCCCGTTATTTCAGCTAAGGCCATCACATTATCCTGTTGGCCGAGAAGCCGGCTATAGGTAAGACTCATGTACAGTTGTTTATGGAAGTGTTACAGAATATCCTGCAAAACATTACTGACACTCCTCCGTCATATAGCGAGATATAAGCATATAATTTTTATATCGCCTGCAAAAAGTATATGGTGCACTCAGGTAGATAAAAAGTATCGACAATAAAATTAAGCGCAACAGCAGACTATTAAGCCAGTGGCCCCTAAGAAATCTCCAAAAAAAACTGAACGGTCCCAAAGAACATATCGACCACATGCCGGTGGGTTGAGAAGGCTACTAGTAAGAGCGACAGAGTACGTACATATGTCAGCAAACGAATCTGGTTCATAGCTAACATTTATTTCTCTAAGAAGAGCACAGTATAAATTATTTCGCCGTAAGTGACGTTTTTTTTGACGCTATGTGGCAGTGACTAACTCTGTACAGGATGAGCGATTTTCAGAAAAGCAAACGATAAGTCCGTAACCTAGTGAGGACTTACACAGTTTATAGGCGCCTCTCAGACCCCTTCCAAGCACTAAAGACATTTTTTTAATAACAGTCTGACATTTTGCCTTTGATAGTAACAATCTACGATTATTTATTTTCAAACTGAGATGACAATCATACAATTCGTCATTTTTAGCAAATATGACCAATATGTGGGGATTTGTTTAGCCACAATAAAACGCACATAATTATTATAAATAGTATGTCGAAATACTGCCATGTGAGGCATTTATAGCACTCTAATTATAGTGGTGCAACGTCTTATAGTAGTACAAAAACCTAGCTCTTACTTATGAGTATCGTCATCACACATTCGACACCGATGACAGGGCGATACATCAGGCGTTTCACACGGGTCTTAAGTCCTCAGCCATCTCCAGATCGCCTGCACATATAGGATCTGCCGACTCGGTTGCTTTTTATTTAGATTGATTTAATTTTTCCACAAACGTAATATTTACCAAAACTAACAGATCGTAACGCCAGGTGAATAACATATAAGAAACAAGACAGAAAACAGGTTAGCATTGCAAAGCTCTTAGCCCAACGACAGGATGACCAGCATCTGCATATAAGCAAAAAACCGCAAGGCTAAAATAGCAAAGATTTGCCTAACAAGTCCTAACAAAGTAATAGTCTCTCTGAATGACATGCAACAAACAGACCGACATTTTTGACTGAATGTTTTTTTCAAGAGAAACCGCAAACATAATGGTATGTGCCAAACAGCGGTAAGTTGTTACAAAGAACCCACCTGTTCCCCAGACGCAAACTTTGAGCAGAGCAGGTAAGTGAGCTATAAAGGATCTATTGCAGGTGCATTTTCGAGAGTTGCCGTAATGGGGTAGACTCGAGGCTTATGCGCAACAAAGTGCAGACGCCACCCGGAAGACGAAGTAAACCGGGTTGTAAAGTTGAAAATATTGATAGGCATATACGCGCACACAAATTACGTAGGAACGCCGTTGCTCGCTTTACGTCAAAGTCACAAATTTCCTTAAAAGTATTCGGAAGTTTCGAACAGCGGTTGATGATGTATAATACCTACTATAGAGAGCGGTGCTGGTCTGTTTATGGGCCCTCTTTTGTCATTTGACGTGCTCCCCGCACCGTCTGAAAGGAGGCTTTAAATCCGATATTTACCTATACAGAAATACTTTATAGCTTTGTATATGTATAGCAGGTGGCACATCAGTGATACATAGTGGATGGGTACCATCTTACAAAGCCATTTTTCTCCGAATTTCTGTCGACACACTATCAGTTTCTGGCAATAGGAACTCTTATGTATGTACGTATATAATATATATATATATAGAAATAATTTATATAATATATATAGTATATATATATATATTAGTATATATGTATATATATACACATATATATATATATATATATATGTATAATATCTCACATATATATATTTATATATATATATAATATATACATATATATCTATATATATATATATATATATATATATATATATATATAATTAATATAAATATACTATATATATCTGTATCTATCTATATATATATATATATATATAGAAACAGTAGAAAGACCGATTACATTTAAACAGTTTTTTGCATTACTTTTTCAGCGACTGCATGTCTCGGACTTTGCTGAGCAAGGACGGTGATCTTAATTTGGCCATCAGATCACCACTCTGATATACCCTAAGAAGTGCCGTGGCCTGTTTGAAACTTGCAAATTGTCAATTTATAGATCTAGCAATGCAAAATGACAAAGTTAGCCACGCTTATAATTCCATATTCTGAGCGGATATCTAAAACGGAACTTGGCCATCTCAAAGCTGCACAAGTACATCGTCCTAGACAGCAATGTTTAATAAAAAACAATCAAGGAATAATAAAATTCAGGTCTCATAAAAATCGTTGAACAACTGTCTGTATCATGCAAGGTCATTCCAAGAGTTAAGATTGGGTGCACGGTCTAAGCAGCGCGGGTATATACAGCGTCTGTTGGCGGCAATGCTGAAGCAAAAATGAATACATGGCGATAAACAGAGGATGCCGCCACACCAGTTGCGAAGACGCGGGAAGTCACTAAATGCGCAGGCAAATCTGTGATATATGTATAAGGAGGCATGAGAATAGATGAGTCAGTAGTCGTTGGTGCGAGCCAGACAGAGGACGTGTTGTTTGAGCGACAGATCAGCGAACTCGCAACAGTCGCCGTCCAATCGTTAGGGTGGTGGATACTACAAATACGATCATTCCAATGATGATTAGCTATTTGCATTTTAGGCTACGGTATCAAAAAGCACTTTGATATGACCACACTGTGTGTTTGACAATCGGTCTCGATATACCCGATTCTTAAACCACGACGGCATCGAAATTTAACATATTTGTATGCCACCGACACAGGGTTAATATTATCGCAATGGCTAGTACATTTTTAACTTGGCACATGTTTTTTTAATAAAAAAATATTTTGAAAATTGATTTGTTTTTATGGCTTTCTTTGGTGGTATAATATGTAAAGCGCAATCATACGTATTAAAAATAACTTACAGATAGGAGATCGATTTGAAAAGCTTTAATAAAGCTTAATAAAAAAATTATTATTTGTGGGCACCTTTGTGCGACAAAGTGATAAAAAGCTAGGTCTGGTGAAGTAGGAGGTTACTGAAATATAGAATATACATCAATTTTTTTATAAAACAATCCGAAATTAGTAATGATGTGTGCGCCGGTGCATTATCGTGATGGAGGATCCAAGAGTTGTGTGCCCAGAGTTCAGCCCTTTTGCGCCGAACATTCTCGTGCAATCTTCTTAAAATTGCTTACGGACCCTGAAGCCAGGTGAAAATGAACTTGGTGCTGGATCTGCTCTCTCGAATTTTGATTGACCGACTCTCTTGTTGAAAACACCACTGCGATGATGGGCTTTAGTTTCGATGTCGTAACCATATACCCATGACTTGTCTCCTGTATTCACTCTCTGAAACAATCTATTTACATTTCTTCTGCCTTCGCCTGAACATTCAACTCGTATATGTATGTATATATATATATATATATATATATATACGTAGTGATTTCGCGAGTTTTTACACTTTTTTATGATAGAATACAGATCAAAACACTCTTTCTGGAAATATGATTATCTTTAGATTTCGATGTTATTTTCACCAATTTACATGCATGCATCTATTGAGGCGATGGATTAATGGATCGAAACACACGTCCAAAACGCGTCTTTCCATCTACCTCGACATGACATCATCCACCAATTTGCGTAAATTAAAAAACCTTTTTCCTTCAATTATATTTTACTCTTGAAAAGGCGAAGAAATGGCACGGTTGGTGCCAACCAAGTAGGGTGACTCAGCGGAGTGCTTTGGCCAGCGTGGCTCATTATTTTCAGCCCGGCGGGCTGTCGTGTTATCGTCGTGGAGAAACGATCGCATAGGGTACTTTACAGCTCTTCCTGGTGGGCGCAGTGAGAACATTTATTTGGTAGGCATTAGGCTGCAGTATACCAATCGCTCGTCACCGTGTCGCCATCCCTTTCTAGTTTGACTTTCGCCACGATTCCAGTCCTGGAGATGAAGATGTCGATTCGCTCCAACGCTTTTTTGGTGCGCTTTAGTGGTACAAGTTCGCCAAATTTAAATAAACAATGACTGTGATATTCGTACGCTAAAACGAAAATGATCGGGCTACAGTTACGGCAAAACAACTCCACAAATGTCCGGTGCTCGAGTTTTATTATTATTATGAGAACAAATGATATATTTATCTAGTTTATATTTGCGTTTTGCTATTGCGCGCCGCAATTTTAAAGTCTCGTTTAGTTGAGTCAGACGACTGAGGCGACCATTGAGTTTAAATTAGTGACAGATAAAAAAATAATAACACGTTAACTCCTTAGCTTTCGAAGTGCTTAATAACATGAAACACAGCAATTAGTAAAACACCCCACGCTGTTTTGCCGAGTTTTTGGGTTGATCGTCGTTGTCGTCGGGCGTAGTGATGTAGGCTCCGTGGCCAAGTGGTAAGGCGTCTGTCTCGTAAACAGAAGATCGTGGGTTCGAACCCCGCCGGGGCCTGTTTGTATTTTTGATTAAAATAAATACTTGAGCTGGTCATTATTATATAAACTTCACAATCTAATTTATTTAAACATACAAATCAAACTAGCAGAGTATGACAATATACAGTTTTAATCATATAACATTCATAAATCGAAGTTGTTTGGCACGCTCTGCTGCACAGGTCCATTGCAAATCACACTTTAAAACTACATATATATATATATATATATATATATATATATATATATATATATATATATATATATACTTTACAAAAACCACTTTTATTATTAAGGTATTAATAATAGTAATTAGTATAACATATAGAATAAAGTTATTCTGTATTCCTCAATTTGTATCATTTTATTTAAGTCGGACCTGGCACAAATTGCGATGAACTCATCAATGTTATCGCGCGTGAAATGCAAAAGACTTTAGCTAGAATAAAATTACACATTCATAACTTAAAAAAGTTACCGCCACACAAGGCCCCGGCGGGGTTCGAACCCGCGATCTTCTGTTTACGAGACAGACGCCTTACCACTTGGCCACGGAGCCACTGCGTGCGCCACAAGCAGACCTGCGAGCGTAACCAGCCTCAACAGAGAGAGAGAGAATGCGACAAGCGAGTGCAGGCAGTCTTTTGTATCGTACGGACGACGACATCGAGTCGATATTTCCCGCATTACGGCATTTGGCTGGCATTGTTACACAACAAGCGAACCGGTCGAGCTACACGTCTGGTCGAACCTTGTACAAAACAACAGCGGTGGTGAGGGCGGGCGCTCGACCCCGACCGCAACACCAACCACCCAATGGAGAGGAGGGCCGTTTGTTGATAAACGAAGCATGGCGGCGTCCTTTCCCGTTTTGGCGAGCCGCACTCACTGAAAGAACGACAGATTGCTGCTGCTGTTACTACGACTGCTAGTATTAGTACTACTTACTGTGGCTTCAGCCACGAACCATACAAAGACAGAAAAAGCGGCAGCAGATTAACATTTATTATTCTTCTTATCATCATCATCATCATCACCATCGTCATTATGATATTTTCATTGCGGAGTGAGTACGAAGTATGCGAAGTACTTCTCTTCTCTGTTGAAGATCGGCAGCGGTAGCTGGAGCGGAATGCTGCGCCGAAAGACTAAAGAAGCAAGTAAGAGGGCAATCGAGCGCAAATAGAGAGAGAGTAGCAGTCAGTGTAAAGCAGCGAGAGTTGGTTGGGGGAGGTTCCGGCGCGTAATGCGTAAACTACAACATTTCAGGTCCCGAGGCTCGAGCCGGACTACCGAAATTGTTTAGAAGAGAAAGTTGTTTCGCGAGATCATCTGCGTGCCATTGCCGTCAATGTGCCGCCGCCGCCTCCCGCTTCATCTGTATCTCAATATACTCGTAATCTTCGTTAAGTTCATCATCCCGTCGGACCCGATGTTTCTTCGTCAGGTAGTGTTGGCTCGGCGCTAGTGGTGGTTTCGGTGGTGATGATGATAGTAATTCTGGCCGTCGACTAGAGATCGTCGAAGTGCTCGCTTGAAAGCAGCAGCAACTCAATAAAGAAACGAAGGCTGGACTCAGCTGTGCAGAGCTTTGACTCGACTTAACACGGGCACCTCTCTACGAACGCTACAGATACTTTATGACGAACACCTACTAAAAGAGTGATGGCCATGCAGAGCCTCTATCGAGACATCCGGGACAAAATAGGCAACCTCCGCCGAGTCGAGACACGCGTGCAGACAACCGGAGGTACGACCAGAACACCACATTTGAGATTAAGTATTAATAATAATAATAATAATAATAATAATAATAATAATAATAATAATGAAGGAACCTTTATCGGAATGCGTCATGTAAGCACAGACGTATTTTAATCTCTTCAATCTAGTGTTAGCACTAGAGCAGAGAAATAGCGATAGTAGTAATAGGAAAAATATTCTTCTTCTGATAGATACGTGATCCGCTGTCATAAGGAAATTTACTTTCACGGTCTTCACGGACAGATTTAAATAGACCTGACAAGCGCACAGGCCCACAATCGAATTAACCTCATTTCGTTATGAACACTATTTAATTTGTACGTGCGTTTGAAGTACACGTTATGCATGTTATAGTATATTAGTCACCGTTAACGAAAATGTTACTTTACTATTGCCATACCTGTTAAATGAGGTTTTGACAGCTTGTTCAAAAGGCCGACAGTTTATTATAAAGTTCTTTCTACCTGTTTAGATAAAATTCTATAGGGAAGCCCTCTACTATGTAAACCGGCGGCGTCATCTGGTTGTATGAATAGTTAAAACTTTAGATGTATATATATATATATATATATATATATATATATATATATATATATATATATATATATATAAATAAATATATAAACCCATATTAACCAGACTTGCGTGGGTTGCAGATTGGATGAGAATAAGCAGTTTTTTCTAGTGGAAATGAGGAGAGAAGAAAACGTCTTGCATAGCAATGACAGTGAAATTGATTATTGATGTTTTACCGGTGTGGGTGGACGGGCATTAGTTTGCAAGAAGCATTTGCAAGATAACGAGTTGCTCGATAGAGAACTGGAAACTGGATGAAAGAAGCGTCCAGATACCGACTGAACTCCAGCCACTAACGCCTGCTCCAAGGGGAACCCGACACAGGGAGGCAGGGAAAAACGATTTACAGTATTTATATCACGAATCGAACCGCCATCAATCGCACATTTTGTGGAGTAATGTTCGACCAGCTATATCGGTATAACAAAAAAATAATATTATCACTATCACTTCTAAACAAGACGCTTTTGATCCCCATTCCATTGAAAAAATGTGAATTTTAACAAAATCCACAACACCCTCAAGTCTAGCCAATATGGCTGGGATGCTCCGTATATACATATTCGTTCGTAGCTGAGACCGTATAAGGATGCTTTTCGATGTGCTCCGCCAAAAAATATAAGGGCATAAACAATCGAGTGACATTTTTTGATAGCGGTGTTTGTTAGAACGAATTCATTGTCATTTTGTTCATTTTACACGTGAATGGGCCGTTTCCTTATAATTCATCTTGTCGTATGGTAAATGTTTGAGCAGGAGTGAGGACGAAAGTATCGCTGCTATTTTAGCTTAGGGATTAATTGTCGCAGTATGCAACTTCAGAGCAGGCAGTTCATTTTATTAGATAGTTAGTTGATAGTGATGCTTTGATTAGTTGTGATGTGACAGTCTCCTCCATGCTGCGTGTCTTGTTTGTTCTTGCGATTAGGTGACGTCTTTGTTGAGACTCGTGATGAGCCAGATGGCGGTTTTTCGAAAATATCTCGACCAGTACCGCGAGGTCAGGAGAGATGCCCCGGTTTTGTCATGGACTTCAGGCCCGATATGCAAATGGCACTCATTTTGCCCGGGCTCTATCTCGGTATGGTAACTGTTTTTGTTATGAATATTTGATATTCACTGCAACTGCACGAACGCTATTTAAACAACTCTATTTCGCAACTTAAAAAATTGATGCAGTGCATCTAACGATTTAGTTAACCTGCTATATCAGACTCACCAGTCTTTTTAGTTACAAATAAATTTATTTTGAAACGTTTTTCGCTCACTGTGCGATACCTAATGCATATTTTTGAATGTAACCAAGTTTTATATAAGCTAAGCGGTGAATGAATAAATATAACTCACTTTTTCGACTTATATTTTTTTTAAAAAGCTTTATATATATATAAATATTGTAGTAATAAATATTACATACACATTTATTGACGTTTCCGCTAGACCATTATGGCCTTTGACACGAACATGCCAAATGCATACAACGCTATATCTAGAATGAGGCTGGGACTCAGTATGCTTGATACCATAATGATTTATCTGTGCCTTAGCGTAAACGTACGCATATTATCTTACAGCAGGATCCATTTTCGTAGTCCTTGTGTTATTCCATGACAACGTTTGGCGCAGACGACAGTGTTGAAACTCAGGACACGGATATTTGCTAGGATATATAAACATGTTTTATTATACTAATGCATTTTGTTATAGTAAGAATTGACACTTTTAGCCAACAGTAGCTGCATGCTTCCTAGTTAGAATTGGGCCCTACTTATGTGCCAGCGTTAGAAGCTCGTATGTAGTTGGTTTGGAGAGGATAGCCTATAGTATGTAAAGAAAACTAGCCATTTACAGAAATGGAATATTGACAGCGGCTGTTTGTTCATTTGATTGACTTTGGAGTTATATTATGGGTAAAGCGCCGTTTTTAAGAAGGACATACGTTTCGCGAAATTCTCTTTGCTTTTCTTACAATTGGACAAAAATATCAAAGCTCTTATCTCTAGCTACAAGTCTTGCGTGTCAATGGGAGTAGAGAATTCAGGATGTCTGGGTTCTATCGTTGGCCACAGGCTCACAGGACGTGGCATCGGAGCGTGAGCTGATGAAATCTCACGGCGTTGTGCATATCATCAACGCGGCCTCGGGGATACGTAATCATTTTCCTGACGACTTCGCCTACCTCAAGCTCGACATCCTCGATACGCCCGAACAGGACATCCGATCGGTGTTCGAGCCATGCTTCAAGTTCATTGACGACGCACTCGCCATAGGCGGAGCAACCTTCGTGCACTGTAACGCAGGTCCGCTGATTAATATAAAAGTTTTCCCCCTTTCCTTCTCTTTTTCGCTTTCCTTGTCAAGAAAATAATTACTCAACAGCCCCAGCCAAAACGACCTTTTCTGCTTTGTCTACACATGAAGCGTCCTGTTTTATATCTTCTCTGCTGTTCCGCTATACTTGATTACAAGGGTGCTAAATTCTTAGCGCTCAACAGCGCCCGAGGCACTAAACTTAGGTCTACAAACTATCTATTTCACTTCTATTCGTTTTGCACGTCGACGATATCGGCTACGTTTCGAATATACCGTTTACAATTTATTTTTTTTAATTATTCACACTTTTGCCTTATTTGTGTTTATTGTCTGCAGGTATTTTACCCTTTTCCTCCTTGTACCTTCATTGTCACTACATGTCCTTTCGTCATTACATACAGGATAATTTATGTGAAATGCTAATATATAATTTAGTCCACATTTGCCTTAAAGGCTTTTTGGAGCTTTTTCCGCGTTGCCATATGTATAGGTTAAAGGATTTCACGATGCTCCGAGGTGTAATGACGCGCGACGTGCTTTGGTGCCAGTGCAACAGATTCCACGCCGCAGTATGTCCAGCAGTTTAGTCGATAGCCGAACTAGCAAGAGGGTAGAACATCCAGTTATGTGCAATAAATACGTCGAGACGTGTTGTCTAATGTATATAATTCACGCAACCAGAGTATTAAATAAACATGATATGTTTGTAGTACAACCAATGTATATCAGCAATTTCGACTTTTTTTCATTAACCCTACAACATGCCTCCTACTCCATCTTTATATTACAGGCGTGTCTCGCAGCAGTACCATCTGTATCGCGTACTTAATCAGCCGACATCGGATGCGCCTTCGAGATGCTCTTCACAAGGTTAGGATGACTGTCATAGAATAGAGAGAGTTTTTATTTACCATTCAATAAATGGTGGGAAGAAGCTGGGATGCAGGGAAGCCTATGAAGACGGCGTTGTGCGATGATCAGACTACACGCCAAGCAAACATATTATTGGTTACATCAGTTTTCGGGCTACACTTCCGTATACATTTTTGTTTGGTTTCTACGATTGTTCATTCGCATACTAAAGAGAAATATCTTCGCCGGCGAGTATATGTATATATGAAACATTGAAACATTTGGAACAAGTTAAGTTGAAAATCTGACAGAAAGTTGCTCGCTCAGTTACTCAGCGTGCTTACCATAAGAGCATATACGCGTCGCCCATAGGACCAATCAAAAAAATCATTGCGACTGGTAACGGGCTATCCTTAATATGAGGCTAGCCTTTTGAACCCAATCGTAAGGGCAAAAAACACGAACTATAGCAGTTTGTGACTCGGCTTACTAGCTGTACTCAACTCGGCCGAGAGTGGACGTCGACAGTTTTCACTGCAGAGCGGACAGTAAAATGCAAATATTGTTTTATCATGTTTACGTACACAGTGCTTTAATGGAGCTTACATACAATGATTCCTCTGTGCCATGTGTGTCTGACCCGCTAGCAACTATCCAACGAAAATAACGATTAAATATCTACGCAGCGCAAGCGTGTTTTGCTTATATGAGCTTGACATTGTTTGTGCTGTATGAGACTGAACAGCGTCGTCCTAAACGTACTTGTCATTGATTCGAATAAGGAATAGCGAATGGGTTCTAACAGCGCTGAACTCCAAATTGGAAAGTCGGGTTGACAACTCAGTTTCAGACATTTAAGGTTGCGCACGCGTGTTAATAACATTGATTCCGAAAGAGGATTTCTAGAGAATATACGATGGTGCAAACAAAAGTATGTGCTTACGCGGGATGTATATTACGATAGAATGGGCTCCTGTAGATATTTGTGTAATAAGATCGGATACGCTTGTGTGAATATCTGATTAAAGACTAAACACGACATGCGTCATGTCTTTTTTATAAGCATTGTTAGCGTGTCAGTCCTGAAACGCAGTTGACGCTCGGCGTACATTCAGATAAACCGACACCTATATATACATATTTATTCATATAGTGCATATAGGTAACTATGTAATAATAGTGAATATTTAGTGTATTCTATTTAAAACTCTTCATCATACACTATCCGTACCCAAAATTCAATTTAGCTTTTAGTGTGGAATTAGTATATATGTTCATCCGACGGTAGAAACAGGGATTTACATGAACCAGATCGTATATTTAGACATTGATATATTGCAACAGTTCTATTAACGTCAACGGGTTTGGTTTTTACTTAATAAACTCTCAATTTAAGGAATTTAATTTAGAAAACGACGTAAAATCAACGTCAAGCCATTTTTGTGTATGGCATAGTATGTGTTTATCTGGATTTTCGGACCGTTGGCAATCGTCATACCGTCTTGTCGACCTGACCTGACTTAATGGGGCAATAGATCAATTTTGATTTGATGACTTGCTATCTCCAGGGTAAATGTTGTTACATCTCTTTTATCTCTTCGGCTATCTAGCGCGCTTCGTGGCCGCCTTTATTTAATAGGTATTGGAATTTCAACTTTTACCACCCTCGCCTGGGATTGAACGTCATCTGTTGAAGCTTCTTGCTGAACGTTTATTAACCTGGAGCAATTAAGCAGCTGATTTTCTGCTTCTATAAGCTGTCTCACCTAACCTATAATACCACTCTGACTTCTCAACGACTTGACTATTGTGTAAGGTTTCTTGTTTAATGTAATTAGTCTAGGGTTCTCTTAGCAAAATTGCTCGTACCACATTGGCAAATCATATTAACAGATTATTTGTCTGTTCTGCTGACTTTAGGTGCAAGCAGTCCGGAAGATTGCCCGGCCTAACGATGGATTTATGCGACAGCTGCAGGACTTTGAAGTGGAAACGCTTGGCGTCCTGCAATGATGGTGGTGTTGCTGAGGGGACATGCGTGTTTGTATTGATGTCTATGTTGGTCCAAGATTGTAAAGTGTAACAATTGGTACAGCTCACTGGACCAGATGTGCGAATACAAGTCTTTTTCAGTTCCGTTTTGTTAACGACAATGGCACACTATTAACTTGTGTTATTTTCACTGTTTTATTTGCTGTCGTCGTCTGTAACTGTCTTTCTTTTTCGAGGTTTCAGGGAATGCCTGCTATGCATTTTCTGGGGCTGGCAGCTATCGGCACCTAGCTTAGGGTTATCACCACCCCCTCAGGCTGGGATTTGTATGACATTACTTTGAAATCCGCGAGGTGCTGTCTCTGGTTGCCATGAACCATCTATTATTATTGCTATCTATTAGCGGAGATCTTTATTTGCTGGATATACATCTGCGAGTGCCACGATACTGTTGGCAAAACACGTTGTCCGACAAGCTCGTGTGTAATCCGGCATTTTACTGAATAGGCCTCGTTTTATATGACACACGTTTTCTTGTATATATATTTTTGGCCAACAAACTTGATTTTTTCACTTACCGTTTTACCCTGCCCCTCAGCACCGACCCGAGAGCTTTAGAGACCCTTAGAGACCGTAGTACTGTCTTCAGTTTCCCCAACTGTACCAAATAATAAGACCCGAATAAAGCTTGTTTGTTACATTATTTGTCGTCGTTGTCGTTCGCATGCTGTTTCTATGATCTTGACGGAATAACTGGTACACTTACACAAGACGCCACTGACAGCAACTCGGCTCATCGCAGCTTTAGGAGTTTTTCTCAACATAGTGCTTACTATATTTTAATGGTGAGAACGCACTCAGCCACATCCCCGATGTTACAAGTCAGCCACATCTCAGATGTTACAACAGTCGCATACCCCAGTAATTTTTTGACAAATTTAGCGCACAACAGGTAAATCCGTAATCTCTAGGGCTAGTGTCAGTAGTACCGATTCGGCTAATATGTGACATACTTTAAAAGTACATGTTGTCTAACCAGGATGTGTCGCTTCCTCTTCTTGATTTTATTTCATAATCTGAGTGAAATAACTATAATTGAATTATTTCATTTCATAATGTTTGTGTCATTGTACTTATGCAATCAGCTTTACGATTCGTTGTATATGCCTTGTTGTTACTATTATCTAGCGTTGGGTTTTGAAGCTATTGTACGGCAGTCTCTTAGCACCCCCCCCCCCCCAATAGCTTGAAAAAACCTCTTACATTTATGGCTGTTGTTAGTGCTCTTCGCCGTTGTCATGTCTGCTTCGCGGCTCTTTTTAGGCGTGGACTTGTGCGCCTTCCCAGTGGTCAGATCGACTACGTGTCGCAGCCCTTCTACGCTAAGTTCAATTGGTATTTTTTGACAGAAATTTGGTTCTTATGGATAATTTGATATCCATTTTCATATCTTCTACTTTGAGTACAGTTCAATCGCCGAATGTATTACGCTGTCTCTTTAAATGGTTTGCATATATCTAGATAGATACGATGTTTTGATGTGGGTTTTGCGAACCCAGGATCAGAAGACGCTTGACCGTTCCTCAACTATTTAAGTCGCACCGTTGCAAGTTACAGATAGTACAGAGGGACTCTTCCCTAGTTGATTTTGTAAACTATTGAACGGTTATATCTATAGTGCACATCGCTATACCATAATTTACTCTTTTTTCTGTCTGTGTGTTATTGATATCTATTCATCATATCCATCGTCGGCGCGATGAAATAGGTTTCATTGACGGCGGCTACAAGTCAACTTCTTTGATTCCGGAACGACGCATAGGACCGATATTAGCGTACTAGGTTTATTGTTTTCATAGATACTAAGCAAGCCGTATCATCCGCAAAAAGAAAAGCTGTCTCTTCGCTCAATTATCTTGAGTACTTTGCCTCTACACTGTAGATTATTATTAACACCATCGGTGCAAAGCATATTTGTCATCATTTTATCTAACCGATGCGTGGACGACGGGGCGGCGAGAGCATTTTAATGTTTTCTACATTTTCACCAAGAAAAATGCACTGTAAGAAGTGCTGTAGGGAATCCAGATAAAATTATATTATTGAACATATGTTTCTGATAGCTCCGCCTGAGCATCAATACCTTGTTACCGGCTAAAGTAAGTTTTGAGTTTTTCGAGCTGGACAAAACCTGGTTCCACCACTATACCACAATGCTCTAGAATCGAAAAAGCAATGGAAACAATGGCAGCACACGATGAATGTGCGCCAAAGAAGACAAAGACTGTTTCGTCGACCAGGATGGACATGGCTACCGTTTTTTTGTGGATGTCCAATGAATTACTTTCATATATATATATATATATATATATATATTTGCAGAAGGGTGAAGCAATCAGTCAACAATAGTAACATCTTAGACGGTTCACGTTGCATTTTTTCCTAACCAGTAAAAGTATTTTCAAACTGTGATAAGAGACTAGAAACTAAATGTACAACAATTTATTGGACTAACATACGTACAACGATTATCTGTCATCTCTTTTTGAAAAGCACGTGTAAACTTCATAAGCCAGCACAGCGAATATCGTCACAACGAAGTACCTGAAATTCACACGTGACAATTGTTAATAAAGCAGAACAGTTGGCTTATGATATCGAAAGCACTAAGATTAATTCAAATTGAAAATGTTAACTTGAAACGTTCTAATTTACCATGATATTACTTTTATAGTGCAATTGTCAACAATGTATTAATATATACAATAACTTATAAGCATTCTAAGCGCTAGACACATCTTTCTTTCTTTTCGCCAGAGACGAGACGGGAAATCAAATAGGAATGTTGATCGGAGTTTCCCTTCCACATGGCCGTCTACAGGCCGACAGACAGAACCAGGTTATTGCTGCTGTACTGTACTGCAACTAACTACGGACCAAACCGGGTGAATTTCATCCTGAGCCCTCTGAGCCTGCTGCTCATCTTCTTGGCGCATTTTCTTTAGCATTTCTCGACGCCAACTCTGGTGTCTCATCTTTGACCCGTAGTGTTGTTCATAGAACTCATCAAAATTGTATATCGGAGAGCGGCCCGTTGGTGGAGGAGGTCTCGAGCGGTTCACGATGATGAACTTCGTGCGTTTGGGCTCAGAGCCAATCATCCCTAGAAGCAACAAGATCACCCCATGTTAAGCCTCTCAAAAGCAAACTAAACGCAGAAACGGAATGAAGCAAAACGTAAGAATCAGATATAAAACGCCGAACCAAACGAAATCATTTATCTTGCCCTTTTAGTATTCTCTGTTAAGTAGTCTGAAGCTAGACTACGACGAAGAGCGTACTGAAGACCGTCGTTCGGTTTCCCGGCAAATATAAGCTAGGACTTGATTATTATCTGTAAAGGGCCACATGAATCGCTAATTCATTCCCTAAAGTTCCACCTTGAGTTGAAATTTCGTTATCAAACTAGCAACGTAGAAACCCGTTTTTGAGTGCACGTCTCACTCGCAAGCGATACAAAAGCTGTGCTTAACTATTATGTAATAGGTAAACGAAAAATGGGGTGTATACAAACTACCCACTTAAGAGTCTTCAGATCTTCAAATCTGTAGTTTCGAAGAAGAAATTCGATGTTACTACTAATGTGAAATGCAACAGACTCAGAATTACTCACCGAGCACATTTGTATCGTACTCCAGACGGCTTTGAGCATTTGACAACACCTCGTAAGCTTCTGATAACCTCCGAAATTTATGCTCCGCGTTCGGATTGTTCATATTGCGGTCTGGGTGGTGCTTCATCGAGAGCCTGTAGTTAGGAAGAACCACATAAAGAATCTTTATTTTCTGTCTCACCATTTTTCTGAGTGGATAAAGCGTATGGTTTTTAGCTCACTCATAGGTCTGAATAAATCAAGGCGATCAATCAAGGAATAATAGTAACGCCAGCGATGTTCGTGTGACGTAAGCGTAAGTCAACAGGGCACGGCCTCAACTCTACTGACATACTATGTGTGGTAGATGACACCTGTATATATACAAGAGCATCCATGTGTACGCCAATGATCATCTCACAGCCTCCAACTCGACGCTGTTCTATAAACTGCGTCAAATGAAACGACAGAAATTGATTGCCGATGTAAGGTCTATAGACTGTCGGCTTCAGATCAAGTCTACAGCCAAATCGCCCCGGCGGGTGGTGACGCTGGAGACGTTAGATACGATGTGACTATGACGTTAAAGTACGAAAGGAGCTGACTTTAGTAACTTCAGCTACCTTTTTCTGCGAGAGTTTAGTAGTGGAGGTGAGTGGTGTGGTGGAGGGAAAATCTCTTCTGGTTGGCGCATTCTATCGCCAGCCGTCTGGCAAAGCCTCCGATTTCATAAATGGATTAGAAAATATAATTTTAAAGATTAACAGCCAAAATATGCTCCTTCTTAGATAATGCAAATATCGATACTCTTTGCAATGACCAAAACTCTCGTGACCTCCAAGAAATACTGTGCTCATTTAACTTTAACGAGTTCGTCGGTGTACCGACGCGAGTTGCCGTAGTGGAGAGGAGACCGCTCCACCTACAGCGCCAATTGTATCGATCACATATACTCCAATATAAGTCCCGAAGTTGTCATTCAAAGCGGATCAATCACAACAACATTCTCCGATCACCAGGCCACGTTCATCTCACTACCGACCACTCGATCAACATCACTCGTAAATCGAAATATAACTACGATCAGATAGTGCTAGAGCTCAATAAGACTGATTGGTCCGACGTGTACGCTATAGATGACATCGATGAAGCATTTGAGTGCTTCAATGCACGAGTAATGACGTCCGTTAACAGCAACAAGCAGGAACTAAGAATTACAAGTAATCTTGGGGCACCCAGGAAAGTCTGGGTCACTCAGGAGTTGTTGGCACTGATAAATTAAAAAATGCGGCATTTAAAGGGTTTAAAGCTAATCCAGATGATCTGTAAAGCGAGTTGTATTTAGGAAGTTAAGGAACAAAGTAACCACTGTTTCTAGAAAGCGTAGGCCTTAATTTTAATGGAGAACTATGGTGTCCGATGAGACTACAGTGGCAAACGTGTTTAACCAATATTACTCGACGTGTGTGACTACCGACACGGAATGCTCTGATAGATATGTGATACCTGAAAATTTTCCTCGTGGAACAACAGAGATCTCATTTCAGCCGGTCCATACTCTAACGATTGCACATATTTTACGCAAAACAAAGATATGCTCAGTTGCACCTGAGCAAATTCCATTCCAGGTATTGCGAAGAGCAGCCGAAGTTCTTGCTGACCCCGTATCATATCTGATTAGTTTGTCAATTGCGGCCGGTAAATACCCATTGAGAATTATCAAATACCCATTGAATACCATTGAGAAATGCACATTCGAACCACTCAGGGACCATCTTGAACAACATAATGTACTCAATCGCCGACACTTTGGATTCCGCCTTAGATTGTCCACCACCGTCCCTGTGATGAGCTTTGTAGATGACGTCCGTCAAAGTCTTGAGAAGAAGAAAACGGTTGCTGCTCTTTTTGTTGACTTGAGAAAGGCGTTTGATACCGTTACATCGACTGCAAAAAAGAGCCTTGCGCGTGATATTGGGATATCCACCATGGGAATCCATGCGTTATAAATACGTAGAGATGTCGATTCTGCCTTACCCTCTGCAAATGGAGATGTCTGTCGTAACTGAGCTCAAACGAATCTTAATGGGACTTCATCCCAACCTGATCAATCTTTCCCATTCGACATCCACCATGAACCCAGGGGGATCACACACACAACTTCTCATCTTGTCTGCAGCTTCATGTAACCAATGTCGTTTCTCAATATCAAATCTCGGTGCCACATATTGGAACAAGCTCCCCCCAGATGCGCGCGCAACCTCTTCTTTGACAATATTCAAACAAAGTGCTAAGCAATACTATTTAGGCAACTTACTCTAATATATGTCGAACACGATA
This sequence comes from Dermanyssus gallinae, assembly GCA_003439945.1. NCBI lineage: Eukaryota > Metazoa > Arthropoda > Arachnida > Mesostigmata > Dermanyssidae > Dermanyssus > Dermanyssus gallinae. The sequence continues at coordinate 212,060 of QVRM01004410.1, read as the reverse complement.
ATAATCATAATGACAATAAATAAAATTATCAGAAAATATGCAATATAAACACTCCATACTCTAGCCTTTGATGGCTTTGAGGAGCTGTGAGCCTCTGTACAAATGTAAGCCACTCATGAGAATAATAACAATAGAATAAAGCACTGACGTGTAGATAGATACATATCCCCTGCGGTCTGTTCACCTGTAGAAGGCGGCCTTGATGTCCTTCTGCGAGGCTGTATTCGGCACTTCAAGCAAATCGTAGTAGTTCGGGGCTTTGCCCTGTGACATGGAACGGAACGGCTGTAAGGCCGCCGTTGACGTCGTCTTCATGAAGGAGCGTGGGGTTACGCCCAGCATGAGCGGTCCGAGATGAAGTCCGGCTACCATCGATGTCGTCGTCGTCGTCTTCATTTGACGCCGTTTCTGCGCTGAGATGCTTGACCACCTGCCAGCGCATACGAATTGCGCGCCGCCATACGAGCACAGTGAGCGGAACATATGTGCGGCACCCTGCTGCTCTTTCTTCTCGAGCTCAAGAAAGATTCACAGTCCGGTCTTCGCGCAGGACGAACGCCACTGCTTTGCTCTGCGTTGCGTATCGCCCACCTCGATTAACCGCATCGGCAGCGGTTCCGCACGGAGAGCCGTGTTCTCATCCCTGCGGCACCTAGATCGTCTGACGAGCCAAGAGGCGACGGCGACACTCACACACACACCCAGAGAAGAAAGCTCAACGGGCGTTTCTTTCCGTCTTTTGGCTCGATCAATAATAGTGGTGATAAATATCGAACAAAGTCACCCAGGACAGCGCCATCTTGGGATGAACTCATAAGGCCTAAGGCGCACGGCGCACACCAGCGGCGGCACTCAATAATAATAATAATAATAATAACAAAGGTTTAATATTGATATCACAATTACTGATATATTAAATATAATACTTACAATCTTGCGTATATTATTATTATTATTATTATTGCTTGAGTGTTGGTGACTGCTCAACATCATCCTGGCGTTGTCTCCCTGTAGTTCCAACTGCTTTCTCTGCAGCAGCAATAATAAAACTAGTCAAGACCAGGCTGACGACACAGGCAGATTTCCACACTGAGCCTAAGAGCAGATGAAACTAGCTAATGAAAGGGGACTTGAATGGACTAGACCACACAGGAACACATGATTTCCTTAACATGGGAGGTTGCTTATATGTTTCCTCCACTGTATCGTACTCGTTACCAATGTACTCCAAGTCTAGATGATATAGGATCCGGGATGATATAGATCATATAGACACGGGCTCATTCCCTTAGTCTTTCTAAGTTCGAACGGCAACATAAACGATGTCTTCCACAGTCATCAACCTTTAAGTCGTAGTGACACAGGTATCGTCCAGACGCTTACCTCTGTTGGCTGACTTACGCTCCATAGTCCATAGTCTGTATCTTTGGCCTAAGAGTAAGATCTCTTCACTCTCGCTGTTAATTGACCAGTGCTTGATAACTCAAATATGTACTAGATTTCTCTCTGAGACAACCTTTCACTGAGCTTGTGCAGGCCTAACGTTGCGTTTCTGTTGAGCAATGCACCAAACTCTGAAGTGCAGTGAAACACGTTCAATAGGTTATAGACAAATTCTGATTGTCCACTTCACTACAGTCTCTCTACCAGAAACGTTAGGTGAGTAATTTCATTTTAATCGAAAACACAAGATATCTCAATTAGGTGTGCATTTATAGATGGCATGTGCTTATAAACTTCAACTATAAAATCCAACCCGAACAATGAGCAAGCAGGAAATCATAAGCATGGCATCAACCCATGCCGCCCCATAACTTACGATCGAACTAGAATATCCGGACGGGTATTTATATTTAGTGCCGCTGTTAGTTTGCTCTTTTTTATTTGATTGGTCTTCAGACCAGGAAAAATAATTAAATCGGGAATCTCTGCTAATTGGCTGTGTACTTTCCTGTTGTCCCCGCCCCCTCTGAGTTTTAGGCACCATACATACTTCTCATTGAATTTTCTTAATCTCAAGCTTTGTTCAAGGAAAAGCGAAAATAATCATGAGGAACAAGAACGAATTGTAAGCAAGACGCTGCGCCGCTCAAAAACATCATAGAAAGGTATGCTAATGGTGGCCGTTACGAGCCGACTACGACAAAAATATCCAAGAATACATGAATGGTGCGTTCGCTCGGCCGTTATTCTCTAAACGAAAATCGGTACCATTGAACCACTTTCCATCCTTGTTTGGCCGCTTCGTAGCCTTTTCCGTTAGTTAGTTAGTCCGACGGTCCGCCCGCTTTAAAGACCTCCCGCTGCCCGCGCGAAGCAGTGATTTTCGTCTGCGTCAAATTGAAGTTGTTTCGGCCTGCTCTGCTCTCGACCGGTCGAAAAGCTTTCCGTTTGAATGAAAACTGCATTAATTTGGCACCAAGTGAAATAGTCACACGTTTTCTATCGTATTCATTAGTGCAGCGAATTCGGCCGGTACCCCCTGTAGGTCGTCATCCGTGTGTACATCTGCCTGCGTCTGCACATCTCTGTCGACAAGTTAGTTCCTGTACCCTAATACTTGGTAGAGGTAAACCGATTTCATGCCGGTCACGACTCTTCTCTAGTTGCTATTCGATGTTATCGATCCTTATTGGATATCTATCGTATTTTCATATACCTTCTGCACATATCTTCTGCATCCCGATTGTGGATGATACCGATGGTTGTAAAAGCCTAACTACGAATTAAGAAGTATAAAGTATACGCATAGCTGGCCGTATAATTAGCCGTTATTCGATGGTACGTGTAATTGATATATTTGTGTTTCTAGTTTTTCAACGACAGTGGGGAAAAAACCTTAGATGATATCTCAATATGTGCAGCTCTTCTACGGTGCGTTGAAGATATGCGTCACGGCGATTGATTCCAGGCCTGCTGAGGATGGAGGATGGCCTTGAATTGAGAAATATTTTGCTATTTTGTTGTTGTTGTTGTTGATGTTGTTGTTGTCTGCTAACTGGTGCTGAAGTGGGTGGCTGGGTTGGGTGTCTGCAGTGCACTTCTATTGTTGTTAATGTTACCCGTATTGTTGTTGTTGTTCTCGTTGTGGTTGTTGTTGTTGCTGGCAGTGGCGGTTGCGCAGCATTTTACCGGTCAGCATTAGTGTCTCCATCAGTGTCTCTCTGTTAGAGCCGTGTGAGGCAGTAGTAGTGTTCGGTACCTGTTGATGTGTTGTTGAATTGGAGAGCAGCCCTTAAAAGAGAGGCGTTGCCGTCGTTGTTGGATTGGCGATTGCGCTACACCGGTTCGCGTTCTCTGTGCAGGTGAGCGCTCTGTGCAGGCAGGGTGAGGTTTAAAACCTCGTAGACGTATCTAGAAGTCGTCGTATCGGCTTTTCTTGTATTGTCGGCCACTGCCCTGGCCGTGGCCTGGTTCCCGTTGTCCGGTCGTCCGGTTCCGGTGTATGACAGTTTCTTTCTGTACGTTTCTTGCTTGCGTTATCAGGTGTCGTGACGCGGGCCGACAAAGTTGCTTGGTCACCACAACCAGCACGTTCGTCGCGTTCGAACCACCGTATTGGTTCGCGTTCGTGTTGTCAGGCGCTGAGTGGCGAAGCCGGTCAACGAGCAAGTGAAGAACACCCCCGCCGGCCGACAAACAAAATGTCGACCACCTCGCAAAAGCACAAGTCGTTCGTGTCCGAGCCGATGGGTGAGAAGCCCATCACCGACGTCGCCGGTATCGGCGAGGTGTGTATTATTTGTTATACGACGATGTGTCCGAACCAGCGAACGCCCCAACTATGAGAAGTACAACAAAAGATTCGTCTAATTTTTGAATAATGACAATAGTAGTGTAGGAGGTGGTAGGTATCGTAAGCTAGAGCTGAAAACTTATTGGTTAATGTGTTTTGAATATTGTTTGAATATAAAATAATTGGGGTATTGGTACACATCTGTGCTCTCTTTGAGCTGCTTAATTCTCAACGCGGGAAGGAGGTCACAAGTAATCACTGAAGCAATGCTGTATATATATAAGCATAGAAAATGCACGCGAATTATGGAGTTAGTCTCCATCGCTCTCTCGATATATATATATATATAGTGTTCCCAAATTAAGTACACTCATTTTAAGAGATGGTGAAATCATTTTGTCTCTGTGTAGTAGGAAACGGAAATGTTTTGTTTAGCAATGAGAGTAAAATTATTGACATGTATGGTCGGACATCAATTTCTAACGGCGACTTTGCGGGTTAACGAGTTGTTCGGTGGAAAAACCTTACATACCGCTGTGTTCTACTTCTAACAGATACTCATGTTGAGTACGTAAAGGCAAGGACAATTTGCAAACATTAAGGTCCTGGGGGTCTTCACATTTCTAACATTTACGTTGAATAACTTGAAAAGTAATTTGTACTTAGTATAACGGACAACGCCTATAAAACAAGGTCGAAGTAGAATTTTCCACTGAACACGACTGTATGTCTGTTTTTCCGCCGAACACCGGATTCACTCACAATGGCGTCTTTTTGTACTGATGTCCGACCATCACTGATAGTATAACAGAATACAGTGATTTTACTCACACTTCTAACAAGGCAATTCCGCTGCTTATTTCATTGGAAAACATATTTTTTGAACTAGTTTTATCCCCCTTAATATCAGAGCACTTAAAATAGGAACAATCTGTATATACGGTGCGCAGAACATTTATACCAAATCCGAGGTTACTGCAACTATTATTTTGAGCAAAAACAATGAGGGCCCGTATACGAATTAACACGGTAGGCTGTAATATGATCCAAGCTGTCATTGCGATTCTCGGTCGGCTAAAGGCGTTTCCGGCCAAAGAAGATTAGGTATAGAATTACGAATACGGTGTTTTACTTTTATGCTTATTTTCGCATTTTAGATAGTTTTTCTAAATGTTGTTGTTTATCCAGGCGAAACGCTGCTGGATGTGCGACAGATTTCTCACAATTATTTAGTTGTTAATACGATATTGGATTTTACACTCAGAAATAATGGGTCAGTTCTATATATATATATATATATATATATATATTCGGCTTGGTTTATTTGAATGGCTTGAAATTTTAAGCGCATGATGTACATGACGAAACATGAGTATAGTGTTGATTTCATTGCAATCTCAAAATCGGTTCATACAAAAAATAAAAAAGTGTGAAAAAACAGTGTTGCAAAATATTAGCAACAATAACATGCTAACAACACAGCTCTTGTTTGTAAAGGATAGTCGATACTACAGCTAATATTCGATCCCAGGGATCAAATGTCTAGCTAAATCAATCGTTATATAGCTGCAAAATATTCTACAGCTTAGTCGTTGTTCGGAACTAACGACGAATCTTATGTTTAAACCATGGGTCGTACAAAAGATCTTTCGGATAACGAAAAGACAAGAATTGAGGCATATGCTGAGCTCGGTCATACAGTAACTGCTATAGCAACCAGATTAGGACGGCATAAGAGCACCATCAGCAGGTTCTTACACCATGGAGTGAACCAAAGGTGCAGATCTAACAGTGGGCGTAAGCCAGTTTTGACTATTCGAGATCGGCGAAGGATCATACAGTTGGCTACTCATGACCAAATGTCTTCTTCCAGGATCTACTTTGGGAGTGCCAGTGCACCGATCCACAGTGTACCGAGTCTTAAGTTCTGACAAAAACGTGCGATACGCGAAAAGGAAGCTTATGCCGCGACTGCAACCGAAGCAGATTGTCGCACGGCGTGAATTTTCGCATAGATACCAAACTTGGGATAACGAGTGGAAAAACATCGTCTTCTCGGATGAAAATAAATTTAATCTCGATGGCCCTGACGGCTGTCAGTACTATTGGCACGACTTACGGAAGGAACCTAAATGGTTCTCGAAACGTGTGGCCGGTGGTGGCTCTGTGAAATATTGGGGCGCGTTTGGATATAATGGGAAGTCTGATCTAGTCGAGATTGTGGGCCGAAACAATTCTGACATGTACCAGCGCATTGTCGGTTCCCAGTTAGAAGCCCACTTCAGAAGAATTGGGGGACCTGACGCAGTTTTTCAACAAGACAACGCCACGTTTCATACCTCGGCTAGCACTATAGCCTTTTTTCAAGAACAAGGAGTGCCACTTTTTGACTGGCCGGCATTAAGTCCAGACCTGAATCCTATTGAAAATCTTTGGGGACATTTGGTAAAGCAGATTTACGCAAATGGTCGACAATATAATCATTTGTCGGACATCAAAGAAGCTGTCCAGCAAGCATGGACTAATATTCCACTTTCGTACTTACAACAGCTCATTAGCTCCATGAAAGACAGAGTTTACGATTTGATTTAGAAGAAGGGACGAAAAACCCGTTTCTAGAATAAAATATGTAGTTTCAAATGAGTCATACAGCCCTGCTAAGAATCGAATACGCTGTAAGGCGCTATTGTTGCTAATATTTTGCAACACTGTTTTTTCACACTTTTTTATTTTTTGTATGAACCGATGTTGAGATTGCAATGAAATCAACACTATACTCATGTTTCGTCATGTACATCATGCGCTTAAAATTTCAAGCCATTCAAATAAACCAAGCCGAAATTATCACAAAAAAACATGAGTTGCTAATTTTTTGCAACACACTTTATATATATATATATACATTTATATATAAATATATATGTATAAATTAATCACGACCCTATTTATAAGGCACACTGGCGAAAACTGGTGATGAAAAAGTAATAAGTATATTTTTAAGTATATATATATACATTATATATATACATTCATAATTATAAGCTGCCGAAATAAATATCCTTTTATGTGTTCTGGTCTTGATATTAGTCAGTCATGCACATCATACGCACACGAAGAATACGCAGCCCAGGTTATGCATAAAACGCTTTGTTATAGTCTTGACAAGAAGACGACTCACGGCTCTGAATGCTACGCTTGGCACTGCAATTAGGTCAAATAACGTTATACTAATATTCTCGTTACTCGTTAATATTTAGCTTAGTTCTACGTTTTATTTCTGTTGCTATTTATACCATGCTTTGTAGATGGGTTATTTGTAACTTTTGACGTTATTGTTTCCGTTTCAGGTATTGGGTAAGCGGCTAGTGACCAAAGGATTTGACAAGGCCTACATCCTTCTAGGTCAGTTCCTTGTCCTCAAGAAGAACCAGGAACTGTTCACTGAATGGCTTAAGGACATCTCTGGCGCCAACTCGAAGCAAGCCACCGATTGCTTCCAGTGCCTGAAGGACTGGTGTGACGAGTTCCTTTAGATGATTCCGTTGAACGTCAACGTCTATCTAATATATCTCTGCGCTATGGAGATCAGCGAGAAAGACTAATTTGCGGCTTATCTAACTATATGTACACAACATATAGCCATATGTGCATGTTCAGACAGAGGCACACATATAAATATAGTCCATAAATATTTATACAGACACATTCATAAAGAAGAACATACGTTGCTCCTTGGAATCCTACTTCAAATTGGGGGAGAGAGACAGTCATTTGCGAAATATACGGACTTGTGAATAAAATGTATATTTTCGTAATCTGAACACGATATAGTAGTACCACTATATATATTGCATATGCAGACTAGTTGTATCTTAAATGCGGCGACCGAGCTGACAGTCTTAATATTAGGGGGAAGTGTTTATTCCCCCTGGTAGTTGGCTTTGGTGGGCTTAAGTGCTGACCAGCCGATTATACCCCATTATGATGTCTCGGCTGCCTGTTATATGCTCTCCCCTCTACCTGCTATATACATTTTCCGTCGAATATATAAGTCAATCAATTGATTAGTAACGAGCGCTACCCAAGTGTGATATTGGTGGTAGTTATTTTATCTAGTTATATCTAGCATTCGAACGGTGATGGTCAGTGCGATTTTTGAACAATGTGAAACAAATAAACGAGTCTTTTTTACACGGCATCTTCTTAATCAGTGGATTTGAGGAACTAGGGTGGGGTTGTGTATTGCCAATTACAGCCAAGAATGTTTACATTGCGTATATTTTTCACTGGTGTGGCATATGGTGACCAACAGTGTTGAAGAAAACCTAACTAATCGAAAAGTTTGCTGGTCTGGGGTGTTGGTTACAGGCGTTTCTTGCTTTTAAATTATACGCTCTGCGTACGGCGAAGGCCTTCGCACCTGCACATCAGAAGTTAACACATTTGCATCAGCAACACACATTTACTATTGTTCGTTAGAAGCTTGTTATTTTATTGAATAATAATAATGATGGTGCTGACAATTATTAAAAAAACGTGTCAGATCAATTTATTAATAATTAATGTTACGAACAGAAGTGCAATTAAAAATGTTGAAAGGATAGGCGTTGCGCCGGTATCGAGCCCGCAATTCATAGTATTGAGAGTTGCCCAGAGAAATCCATGTTAATAGTCGTAGAAGTGCCATTAATTGAAAATCCATTAGACTCAACATTCCCCTCGTTACTTAATAATCGAAAGTAAGGCAATCCTTAGGCATGTCCTTCCAGGCTCAATTCGCAGGTCTCAAGTTGATTAAGCCCAGAGAGGGGGCAAGCTCGAGAACGTGCACCAAGTCACGGCCAGTAGATCGCACGGTATCTGCTGAGCGTGTCTTCTTTTTTATCTTTCCGTCATCAGAAAAAGTCTGCATTCGGGGTCTTGTAGGAGAAACTGATGATCGTTTGACGAAAGCGAGGTAGCCAAAATACTGGAACTCGTTGTGCCGTCAGTCTGGAAGAACAAAGAGATTCTAGAACTGACAGGAAACGTGGGCCAGCCGCGAACTCTCGTGGAGGAGATGGCCGTGGACTTCGGTTGCGGGTACGATCCCGGCGCGATACATAACCTGTCTACGCGTTTTTTTAAGATTTGCAGTTTTGAATCAAACTTATAACATATATAAATAACATGTCATAGATAGACTCAAACTGTTTGCAGGCGAGTAATTTTGGCGGCTTTATTTATTCCCTTTTGGCTGTTCACTTCGTGTCAAAGTGGTGTATAGTACACAAAGTGGCCTTTTGCGGGACAAGATGCGGAGATTTGGGATCTAAATTAGGTGACGCGCAGTGATCTTGATTGTGAAATAATTATTTAACTGTGTCAATCAAACATCTGATGCAGATTTGTGTTTTTTTATTGCAAATTTATTCACGCATATTGCGGAGACAGCTTTATCAGCGTTGCGCTTGAGCAATGTTACAATGAGAGGTTTTATTTTACGAGGCTTTGGGTGTCATCTTAAATTAATCTGCAGGATTGAGTCGAGGGGTCGCCAGCGACGCTGCCCTTAGGAGTCGTAAGCTTAAGCCCGGCGAGATACATGTTCTTTCAAAGCGAGATTTATCAATACTTGCACAACTGGGTTGATGCTCTAACAAAAACAAACGATGCATTAACGTAATTAAGCGGTCGTATTGTGGACAGGTATGCACAACCATGTCACAAGGGCATTTTTCTAAATTTTAGACAAAAGCAAGTTCAGAATCGGTTTGTGAGAGGAGCTGCAAGCGCTGAAATGTTGCTCGAAACCTGATAGCACTTCCGACCGTCGCTGGTTTCTAGCGACAGGTAGCATACGGTGTAACCCAACAAGATGGCAGTCTAATTTTATTGTTAGAACAAATATTCCAAGAAGCGTTAGCTCTATGCAGCCTCTAAAACTATGAGACAAGATCCTGTGAATCACATTTGCGTGTGTCTAACTGCTCGCTAATTCAGTAAATGCTAACTGATAATGGATATTGGAAAGTAAATCTTACTACAGTTTTCTCTAGTCTTAGAAAAACTTTGAAAACTTAAGATTTTCTTTTTTAGTATATATATATATATATATATATTTCTTTAACCGTCAACGTAGGCAAAATAACCGTACATTTTGAGAAGAAAGCCTTTAGCTCCACGCTTAGATACTTTTGACACGGGTTCTTGAGGTGGTTTTAGTACCAAAAACCATTGACATTACGATATGCTCTTAACACCTCGGCGTCTATTATAATTTCATCCGGAGTCCGTGCGTCAGGCATGAAAACCCATTGCGAGCCTCAATACATATAATGTACTGAAGATATTTTAAACAAATATGTTTGTTGCTAAAAAATACTCGCACATGACTTTTTTCCCCTAGCCGCGACTTTACATCTGGGCAGCATAGCAGCTCCACCCAATCACCTTGAAACAATGCTGGCTTAATTTTTCAATCTTGAGTGAGGTCTTTTTTATTATTGCGACCTGAACTAAAACAAAGTTACGTTCTTAAAGTCCAGAATCTGGCGTTAGAGAAATACTGGCGAGATTTAAATGTCTTGACGCGAACAAGGAAGCCGGGTTTGTGCACGGAATAAATATCTAAAGGATGCCCACCCCCTAGTCCTACGTTGAGTGACGCTTTTTAATATGCCAAACGGCACCTTCTTTGTACAATGGTCGAACGTTATTTTACTGGTTATATCAGGGGCAAGAAGGAAACTTACTCTTTACGCCCCTCAGCGAGAAATCAGATATAGAGTGCACGAAACACAACAATCATAAGCTAATCACAAAATCTGTATGCGTTCACGGTTCAGGTAGGCGTTGTTGGCACCATTTTAACAATATATTAATACCAATACGAGATATATTCCTCATTCGTACGTTTTATGTTTTGTTGTTACCAGAAAGCGCTTGAGAATAGTCCATCCACGTATTGCATTGCGTATATATATAGCTTATCATTGTTCCTAAATATTTTTTAATTAAATTTGCGGATGTATAGAAATCACCTTGCATAGCAATGTGATGTCTCCACAAATAAAAAAATATATCTCCTACATACAAAAAAAAAAATATATATATACGTATATATATATATATATATATATATATATATATATTATATATATATATATATATATATATATATACGTATATATCCTAGAAAGAGGAAATGAATAGCTGATGGTTCTGAAACGATCAAGCAGATCTTGTAGAGTCGGTCTAGCTTTATTCGTGCAAGTTATAAGGAGCTCGGTCCTAACGCTGGCAACAACGTGAGTGAATTTTCTGAGCCAGTTGCGTGCAGTCATTAGGTTGCGGCGTTGCAAATGATTACACGTCGGATAATTGAAGGTACTTGAAGAACTCAAAAATCAGGTTAGCGACGTTGGTTGCATGAAGCGACGGTTGTCTGACTTCATTAATCGGCAGGCACTGCGAGTACAAGATTTAAAAAAGAAAAGTAAGATACTTATTATGGCAGGGTGTCTAGCAAGTTATTATTATTGTATTGCCGTATATATATATTTATACTTGTGCGTATATGTACGGCTTGGAACTACATATAAATATTTCATTTTGCATATAGATTTAATGTTAATAAATACTGTCGGGAACATGTTCCTACAATAACTTACACATGCATATTATTTTTTGAAAAAACATATATATATATATACAAACTGCCTGCACGTCGCAATTGTTGCCCGTGTGAGTTGTGCTCATATACGCCGGAACAATCAATCAAGCAAGTACTCAATATTGAGAAACGCTTTCGAAGTAATGGTATTTGTGACAAACAAGTTGTCATACTTCTTACAATGCAATACAGATCATGTAGACAACCGACCGATCATTGCATAATCATTAAATGTCAGTAGGCTCATTATGTATACATCATCATCAGGTTGTTTTATTGACATGCTCTTTTGCAGGCAATCTGTCACAATTTACACATTACACCAAACCAATAAATGCGTGCGCAGACGAGCGTATGCGGGGACAACATAAGCGACGTGCAGATCACATTGTAAGACGTCGAATAAAAGCGGAACGAATATCCGTGACGGCCACTTTTGCTCGAACCGACACATAATTAAGGGTGCCACGGACGAAAACCGAGCACGATATATATATATATATATATATATATTTATATATAAGCCCTGGTGCTTGCGTTATCATTGCTCTTATTGCTGTCTCTGGTAATCCAATTTCTGCTATTCGTATTATGGAAATCGAACGCGTCGGCGCAAAAAATCCATCCGAAAGTATCTGTCTTGCCGCCAATGCATCTGACAGCGTGATGAAAGTCTGGTGAAATCCACGAGTAGAACAAAACAGAATGTAATGAATTAATTTTATTGTATTACCTACGTGCACAATGTATCTTGCGTACGCACGACGACTAGTGTATGCCATTCCGTGCCATAGCTTCCTAACGGCTTTCGCCACTCCCTTCCCGCAAAATGTTGCTGGAAAAGCTCAAAGAAAGGTGACTTTAGCATAATTCGAATTGCTTCTACTGCTGACTCGCAGCAAAGGGCTACTAGTCAACACTGGTACAATTTTAAGCTTAAAGAGTCAAACTGCAACACCAAGAGACAGCCTTTGAAAATCTCCCACCCTTGTGGTCACTGCAGTTGCATTTGCCCGCGATATGCTCTAAGTAAGGTCGTTCCCCTAAAGTGAACCCTGAAACTTATATATGGAAGGGAGTTGACAACTCCAACGTGAGGCACCACAGATGAATTTATCTGTTGCAGCCAATCGACCTCCCTATTAAAACTTGATGAATTTTGTACTCCGTTGATTTGCTAAAGGTTCCTCACCGTTTAGGTAAGGTTAAACCGAAGTAAATTCTGAGTCTGAGGAGTGGGGAAGATGTCGGTTTTAATAGATGGAAAAAGCTTTTAGTGTCGCCGACAGTGCGCTGGACGGCCCCGAAGGACCGGTGTGCGACTCCTTGGCAGCAATTGCTACTGCTTCCGCAATTCGTTATCGGACGCTATCTGGGCCCGGCGCCTTTCCATATTTGAGGTGTACGGCAGGCTCTCGCATATCTTACAGAGTAACCTCCGGAGGTCTTCTTCTTCTCCTGGGGCCTGCAGGCAGAGGGCGCGGTCGAAGGATGTGTGTTAAGGAAATAGTGCTTCTATTGCGTTCCGCGTCTTGTCTTACGTAATGTCTGCCCTGTAATTGAAGAGGCTGAACCCACTAGCCATTTTGTATGGGCGGCCCCATGGGCCGTCTTCAAGGAAAGCCCTCTAGGAGGGTCCCTTGTTTCTAAACGTTCATTTGCGAAGGAGGGTCCGCAGCCTCTTCGTGGTGTCGGGCACCCTCTCTCTCAGGCGCAGATTGCCCGGCGCGGGTCTTCTGGTCCTATCAGGGGCCCAGAAGGATCTCCGCAGCTGCGATGTTGGTGGCTTTGCTGTGATGGCGGTAATCTAATGGAATTTTATGAAATTGTCGTAGGTCAACTCCCGACCTGCTGCTGACCTCTTGAGGAATCTTCTAGGCATCTTCGCTACGGTTTCAGTTCATGAGAGGTGGTGCATGTATCTATAATTTTGCTGCTTTAATGGATGGCCAGGCTGATCTGGTGTCAAGTCTACAGAGCCCCTTTACTATCCGGTACCCGGATGAGGCAGTCCTGAGTGGTCTCGCGGACGTTGTGGCGGAGGAGGTTGCTTACAGTTCGAGAAACCAGACTGACACACAACGTTTTTAAGTGTGAGTACTAAGCCAAAAGGGGCTTTCCCCAAGAGTAAGAGAAAGCTATTCAAACGACCATGCAAGCACTTCAAGAAATAATTCACACGACACAGGGTAACATAGATGTTCTGAGTGCTCTCGTCCTGTGTAAAGGAATCATTCGGATTATCCGTGCAAAACGAGAAGTGCTCTTGTAAGAACCTACGTTTGACGATGTTTGACAACTACGCACCCGCAGGCGGCTTTTTGTTTGTGGAGGCGCAGTCTTTGTCCACTAAGATTTAGCCGCATGTTGCGAGCATCGCTAAACTTCGAATATGCCAAAAAGCTTACAGCTTACGAGGAGACTTCTAGAATCATTCTAGCTGAGATGTTGAACACTACTTTAGAAAGGAGCCTTCGGAAAAAAGCAAGACTTTCAATAGTCCTCTCCGCGGCCTGCTATGCTGCATCATTGAATCAATTTAGTTCTCTTGCGGTTACCATACATCTATGGTCACACGGCAATAGCCTTGTCTGGGATGTATGTCTCATGCAGGGCAGCGCAATCATACCTTCTTCCCAGCTCGAGTCTGGATGTCAAATGTGGATGAGCCGAAAAACACAGAGTTTTGAAAAAGCGAAGAAAGTATCTCGAGCTGTCAAGGAGCTACCACTTCATGTCTTTTTCATGGAAGACGCTGGGTCCAATAAGTGTCGGCACCGCAAAAATTTGAAGAGATTTCGCACGTAAGATATTACAGACAACCGACGCAAGACGATGTTTCTGAGGCAAATTAAGTAATTTGCTATTTATAGAGGGAACGTGGATTCTATTATAGGTGTCATCGGCTGATACGAAATTTACTGTCCACAGTAAAAATATTTAATCCACACAACTGTAAAATTTAAACAATAATCATGGAATAGATCCACCATTTCATTTTTTGAGACGTCTATGCGTCCATGTTTTCCAATCTGCCGATTATAGCCTACCCCAGCCTGTTTTTTTCTAAAGTGGAAATAATTGAAAAAAATAGAGTGGTCGGTCTATGTATCACGACCATGCAAATGCAAGGTAACAGTTTTGCTATTAAGCCGCATTGCACCGTAATATTATTAACAATAGTATTATTAAATAGCAGTCCGCTTACCTGGATGAGTTTGGCAACCTCGAGTATTCCAACTGCAACTGCGTTAGGATCCGGTCTAGAATTCTGCAATGATTTACATACAAATGTTTCGTACAGTAATACAGTAACAGTAAGCTGTAGCAGTAAAAGTAGCCAGACAAAAGTGTACCTGTCGAAGCGAGGCTCTAGAAAATGTAATTGTTTTGAAAATCCCCTGGGAATCTACTGTCGGACAACAATTTGAGATACTTTTCAGCTGTCAGGCTGTCATTTAATTCGTATCATTCAAGCGCATTTAAGCATTCTTCCTTCAGATTCTTTAAATAGAGCGGCTAGGATGGCAAAATGATAAACACATACTCTAAGTTTCCTTCCCTAACCGAAGCTTAAAGGCACACTGTGAGATGTCCCCTAACCTCACAGAGATGCGGCAGTACCTCAACGCGTTTCTAGCCTTATAGTTATAACCCCTATAGCTTCAGCTGACGTCTGTAATCCAGCCGGATGTTGATTAATCATGGGTGTTTCCGGGTCCGCCTGATCATAGGGGAGTGAATATATATATATATATATATATATATATATATATATATATATATATATATATATATTATTACCAACATGTAAATAATATATATATATATATATATATATATATATATATATATATATATATATATATTATTACCAACATGTAAATAATGCCAGAGGTTTGAAAAATTATTAGTGTTAAATGTACTACGAAATGTGTCGTTACTTGCGTGCGTTTACAGGAGAAGGAGGCATGCCTTTGAGGCTGCGCCTTCTTCTAGCAGCAAATTGTGCCAAAGATATCGGCATTGCATAAAAGTTAAACACTATATTTCCTAGAATAAAAATTATTAAAACAAGAAATAAAATGCATAGTCGTCTCGGGACACTGTTTTTCGCGGAATTTAAAGCTAGCTCCCCGCCGAACTTCCATTCAGGATCACTTGGGCTACTGCCATCCGAGTAGATGAATGGCTCAGACGCTCACCGTGTGCAGTTCGGCCATTCTTACATGCATCGTTCTTCGCGCGCACCTACGATTATCAGAGCGATTACTGTTTCGTTTGCTGTTAGTATCATCAGGCTTGTTATCAATATATATATATATATATATATATATAGTAAAGAAAAATCCAGTTTACCGTGCATGTTAACGATGAAAAGTCCAAAGTGCCATCCGAGATATCCATGTCTTCAATAATGCTTCTCAGTTCTCCACTACCCGTAAAGTTCAATAGGGTATTTAGCAACGAGCCTTCGAGTTTATCTAGCACGACGTCAAACTTTGGGCTCATTTCGAGGCACTGAAAGTTTATATTATATACTAGGATTAGTAATTCGGCTTACATTGTTGCTTTTATCTTTAGTAGTATTGAGATAATTTATTTGTCTTCATTATAGTGATTACTTTTTATTTTAAAAAAAATTACGTATTCTGCTACTGTGACAGCAGTCCCCAATATTGCACAAGCTTAATCGAATTCAATGTGGATTTTTGGGAACGCAAAAATAAACATATTGAAGTTTATTTTAGTACAAAAAAATAGTCGTTTTACTTTACAGCCATGGACCACCTAAGAAGCATGAACCAGAGAAGACAAATAGAGAAAGAAATGAGTAAGATAAAAATAGATAGAATCTGGAGACATTACTGTCTGCTTTTGGGAAAGGAAAATGTGTGCCATTTGTTTGCATGCCACAGAGAGTTCTCATTCAGAGAGCCGTACCAACTGCGCCCTGACGCAGTAAAAACCGTGCATGTTTTATACGTATGCTTGACGTCGTCGTCGTCTTCCCCTGAGTCACAAATAATGAGCACTGGTGCTGAAGCCTGTTTGATAGGATGCACAAATGTTTTCCAGTTCCGAGTTTTGTGTGGCGTTAGGCGAAGCCCATGTGCGGAGAGCCAGATGGCGATCTTGCTGGGCGCCAGTTGCTATCCCCTCCAGTTCAATGACAAAATAGCCTCCATCATTTTCCTAAAAACAGTGGGGTGATTCTAGGGTGATAGGGAGAGTACCGTTTGTGCCCGTCTCCATTTCGTCTCCGGCCGGACTTTCTTGATAACCTTCTTCACTTCATCCATTGTGATGAGCGGGTAGTTTGTTTCTGACGCCGAACGTACTTTTAGCTGGTGGGGGATTTACGGGAAACAGCCTGCTGGTAACTTTTTTAGGTAAATCGTCCTATGACACATTTGACACCGTTGTGGTTCAGTGAAGTGCAGCGGGACCTCAATTAAGGTGCTCCATTAAATACACAATGCATCCTCAGACGCAGCCTGCAGTTTGAAAGAGGATATGGCGTTGTGCTGAAACACAAGGTAGCGGGAACCTTGTGTTTCCCTGAACCCAGTCTAGTACCCTGTTGCTTCTCTACTGACGATGAACTGCGTTAAAAGAAAATCGTAGAAATCCTGATAAAATTTTCGGAAGTGGGAAGTCGGAATGGGAAACGCGCGGAAGAAAAGAAATAGTAAGAGCGAACCCTGAGAGGATGTTGATAAGAATGAAGCCAACATGGAACTACAAAAGATAGAAGGGGCCGCAGTCACCGTGAAAAGAAAACCCCCAACATAAAATAATGGTGGAACACCCCGGAGGAGGGGAACACACCACTTAACGCAATTACAGAAGAATATTTTGAGAATGCACCATTAATTTTACAGGCATCTTCTTCTCAGAGAGATCTCACCTCACTCAGCCCACTCTAGAAGATCCACCCTGGGATTACCTAGAGCGTTTGTAGCATATACGAGTCAATGCGAAATAAGAGCGGACTAGAATCGGGGAGCTAGTTATTTGGAAAATATTAGCAAGCAAAAAGCACACTAGCAATAAACGATTCTCACGCGTCATCAGAAGTCATTCATCCTGACTGGCAGATAGCAGTCTAACGTCAACCGCAAGATAACGAAAAGCAGGTCGGAGAAAGCAAACATTCTGGCTTGTATATTGGAGGCGTTAAACGCATCTGTAATCAGTGACAGCGCTAGTTGAATCGCAGCAGAGGCGAATTGGTGGCACGCCGGATCACTAAAGTTCATACGATACTCGATGCGCAGCTCGATGGCTACCCCTTTGGCCGCCACTTCTTATAAGCTCATAATGCTAGATATGAAGAGCTGGGATGACGGAGAGGGAAGTTTATGCGGGTAAGGCTGCCGGGGTAAAATTATGATTTGGCGCAACAATATAGATAAATTATCCGAGACGATAGAGATATCCACCAGACGGTTGTAGAGCGCAACTCTTATTTATCCACCTCCACAACAATGTATGTTGTATATATATGTATATATATAACACAACAAACCTGTGTGCTACCGCATAGGTTGAACAGCAGATAATGGGCACAGTGCACTAACAGTATATATATATATATATATCAACCGAGTTTTTCCTCGTGGCACTTTATAGTGACTGAGCGAAGGTCGCAAACGGGACTACATTAGCGTCGGAATGCGCCTTCAAATAAAGCAACAATGGCAAACTTAAGCTTCATAGGACCGCGACTTGAAACGCCCGGCAGAAGAAATTCGCCGGACAGTCCTCACGCTCATTTCTCAACAACCGGCCATCGCTCATACCAGCTTTTCCGTTGACCCCAAACAGGTTCCAGAAGTTTTAACGGAGCAAATAATAAGAGCGACGGAGCGGTTAGCACCGGCGAAGTCCCCGAGCCCGGACGGGGTTTCACCGGTCGTGGCGCGATTGCTGACACGATCCTACCCCAGGCCTCCTGTGGAGCTAGCGTCACGCCTGCTCCGCGAGGGCCGCTTTCTCGCCCAGTGGGAACGTACCCATCTAGTCACGTACCCCCTCTCTCCTCCTGCGTTTATCCACACACTACCCGTCATAATATTGGCGGGTGTGCTTTAATGTACATTCCGCTCCGAAAAAAAAGACTTGGAATGCATATTTGACGGCGTCTCTTTAACGATCTATTACATACGTATATTGTGGCTACCTCTAGCTTTCTATGATCCCATCCGCTTACCCTAAGTACTTTAGCGAACATATGAGTGTGCACATATACGTGCACATAGCTGCGTAGTTGAGTTGCGTATAATCTGAGTTTGTATGCGGCACTTCATTCGTGCTCAAATCTTACCTGAATGACGCTGCTCCGAACCGGAATCCTAACCTGTCCTTGGTCCTCACAACCAGTTTGAGAGAGCGCCGGCTGCATCTGGCAGGCATAAAGCAGCAGGACACAAACGTTAGCAGCATAAGCATGTGCCCATGCCTACGTCCGTCGCTCTCACCGGTAGATCTCCGTAGTTCCGTACCTAGGCAGTATTCTTACGTATAGATATTTCCTCATTTAAACCTAGCCCCTTTCTCTCTCTGGCCTAGCTTTAGCCTCCAGCTTTCGCTTTTTGTAGACTTGTTTCAGCCAGTGTGACGCCTTTTTCATGGAAACAAATTCTCATGCAGGATACTCCTAGTCTTAAATGTACATGCCATTCTGTTATCTCAACAAAATACCTAAAAAAGGGGGATGCAGAAATATATATATATATATATATATATATATATACTCGTATATATACAATTTTTTTTCGAAACTAATATAGAAAATAAATCGCAAAAAATTAAGTTGAAAATTTTGCTTTCACCTTTAGCACCTCAAGAGCATAACCGTCATAACACACATGCGCACGATTATTTTGGTACCAAAATGTCTATCCAATCCATGGTTGCGGAGTAATTAAGGTTTTCTGGAGGGCATGTCGGGATTGACTGCATACATAAATGACCTACTCCATTAAATAAATCACTCTAGGTCATTTGTGCGTGCACTCAATCTCTACATGCCCGCCAGAACCCCCAATTACTTGGCAACCACGGGTCGGATCGCCATAGATTTGGTACCAAAATGATCGTCATGAAATCTGCATTTGTCTGACTATATTTGTTTTTAATGCTTAAGAAAAGTCGCAGGGTTATGAATTTGAGGTATAGAAGATACGAGCTAAAGATTGAACTTCAATTTTTTCTTCATGTCCATCGGAAAAAGCAGGAAGAATTTTCTCACGAACACGATGACATGCTTGGTTTCTGTATATGAGGGCTTTTACCGATATCATGTTCCATTGAAAAAAAACTATTTGTTTTAACGAGCTCTACAATTTTCTATATCGCTTGCGAATTTTTTTCAGGGCATCCTAATATTTATGTATACACACATATATGTACCAGTAAGTATAATGAAAGCAAAATGAGTCTCGTAGAAAATTATCGACTCACAATGACCGCGCCGACCAGAGTAACGTAAAAGAAGTGGTGCATTTCTGAGATCCGTTTGAAGTTCACGTAGCATTCCCAAACGGCACCGAATGAGTTCTCAAATGAACTGCCAATCCTACTGCCTTCGACTAGAAGGTGTATATACCTTCTACTGTTGCTGCGGTGAGAGCAGAATTATATCAGTCACTGTCAGCAGTTATACACTGAGTGGAATTGAGAGAGAAGGAGATGGGAAAGTGTCGGAAAAGAGTCACCGACTCTCGTTTGTTGTTCGTGTTTTTGCCGGTGTATGACAGACAAATGATCGCTGAGGGCTGTGAAGGCTTTGTCATTGAAATCTTTGCCAAGCATGCCTGGCCAAGAGATTTGCTTGCGTTCGGCCGATCCTCGCGAAGGATTTATACCCTCAAAGCGCAAATGCCTCAGACAGATACGAGATGCCTGTGACACTCGACGGCAAACGCGTGTCACAAAGACCTTATTTTCACCTTATCCTCCCGTAAATCAGGAGTCTCTTATGCTCTCTTCTCCGTGCGCTCGCTATCGGCTTGCTTGAAGCTTGCATCTGGCGTTGATGCTGCCGCCTTTCACATATTCTTTCACTGGCAATAATACACTTCAGGGTCATAAAAAGACCATTTGTTTGATCGGATATGACACATTCGACATATGCGTCAATGGCGGCGTGATTTTGAAAGGGGGCTAGTGCGCCCGTCTTCGACGTCACCTACCGGGGTGTCGCCAGTGTGATCCTTGTGGTTGATCGAATATTCTTTAAGCAATGCTCAGTGAGAATAGATGATAAACTATACCGCTAAGAGACCGCGTTTATGCTGCCACAAGGACTGTTGGCGAAACCTCGCTGTTTGCGTATGCTGCTGCCTAACGCCTCTAGTATAAAAAGTACATGCGTATTTAGATGTGCATGTCAAGCGAATAAAGAATTCGGCCATCCATCTCTTTTAGCCATATCAAGTACTACAGTGTTTACACCATTGCTACACCTACTCACCCAGGTTTTTTCAGTCTTGAAAATTTCAGGGTTGACCTTCCATTCTGGAGGAATTTTCTGTAGGCCGGTATCTTTGATCGAGTGCATGTTGGAACATATTGGAAGTTGATATGAGGAACTCCATGACTTGCTTGAGAAACACCGGCTTCAATTGGGAAACGGACTTAACTACTAATAAGCTAAGGTCATATGCTTTCAACTGAGCTGAATGGCATAAAATGTCACCGATGTTAGCTTAATCTGGTCTCAGCTGAGCACTGTCTTTACGAAGGGTTGAGATGGTTTCTCTAGACCTCGACTCGTCATTAAGGTTTTCCTAACCGTTTAAAAATGTGACCTATACACAGGTTTCCAAATGCTGTACAAAATACTAAGAAATAACACGTTTGTAAGCAGATTGTTTTTAATTCTAGATTATTTTCCATCCCTTACGGGCTTGGAACTCACCGTGAGGCATACCTTCAATGCACCAAGAAGCGGCCATGTTGAGATATCTTGGTTTTACCCAAAACGTCAATGCGAAGCATGGCCGCTGACTCTCAGCGTTATATGATCTACCATCTATTCTCGATAAGCATCGTTCGAAGAAAATCAGATCAACAACATGGATCGAACCTGTGACATCCCGATAGATGACAACCATGACTTGCGCACTAGTCCCCTAGATCACGCAGCCACTGTAGATAATACCTAGATTGGGGAAGCTTTGAAAGTATGTCGGGGGCGGGGTGTGGGGGAGAAATACAATTGGAGGTCGTCATCACGTCTGACACAACAAGCTGCATGAACCCTTGTCGCGGTTGATTTTTAACTAAAACAAAAATCTGGTCTTCAGTCATAATTTGCCTCTGTAGCCTTCCAGCGAAGCAGGCTGCTAGAACCAAAGCGTATCGTTCCGTGTGTTCACACAAGGTCATCCGGGTAGAGCTAGACTTCCGCATAAACCGATTCGTTTTCAAGATTCTGATTGAAAGTTAATTAAGGGAAACTTGCAAATAATATGTTGTCGTCCTAGGAGACTCTTGCTGTTTCAAATTTATTACAGCTTGCAGCATTTTGATTTCGTTCTATGAAAAGGTGGAAACAGTTGTTCTCCTTTTGGCCATTATGGCAAATGACTGGCATTTAAGGTCCTCGCGAACAAACTGACTAATGGTACCCTAAGGCAAATAAAATATATATAAATAGAAATACAAGCATCGTCAAAAAATGCACCGCTGCAGTAAATTCTGTACCTACAAAGGCACATAACACAAAATGCATTTGCAAATCAAAGCAGGTTATAATCTCACTCCAGTTCCGTCTGGCGCGAAAATTGAATGATAGCTGATTTTCGCTGACATTTGAGAAACGCAAGTGCTCGGTCCCCCATGACTGATATATATATATATTTGCATTCTATATGAAACGAAGCTTTGCTGTGTCCCCATTATGAGTAGATATTTGTCAAGCTAGTTTAAATTAGTATGGTTTAATTGGTTTAAAAAAACAACTAATTTAATGCGGCGGGTTCTAACTCCCCGGATGATCCAAGCACATGGACCTCAACCATACTTTTGCACACCATGTTTATAGCTTTCTCTCTGCCGGAGGAGTTACCGCATCGGCGTTTGTGGCTTCGGCAAGGAGACCCGGCAGGACATGCATTCTTCTGCTTGGCGTCTGAACAACTCACCGACTCTTTTACGTCTAAAACTACATTTAACTATCTGAACGATGTGAAGCTAGCTAACGTTGATAATATCAGCTGATACCGGACAAGTACAACGCTTTGCGGCAGAAAGTGGTTTGATGCTGAATAGCCGCAATGTGAGGTATTTATCTGCAGAGGAGAAAAATCGCTCAGCCCTACACTAAATAATCTAAACGCAAGCCTACCAGGTGCCAACCCTTTTGTCTAGGCGCAGCTCCAATGGTGAAGAGACCAATTTTTTTAGAAAGTTTTGCTTTAATTTCTCAAGCCAGTCTCCCACAATTATATCTGGAGCACATGTGTACTCCCATTGCGAAGCAGACTGACATCAGAAGCCCAACACAGCTGACGCCTCTTTGCTACGTTGTCCAGTGTCGTTACTACTTCGAGATCATTTATATATATCGGCCCTGCGCCAATTGCTAGCAGAGGTTTGGGAAACTCTAACCGAGCCAAGAAGACCGTTATATGCGGTATTTATAGATCTTAAGGCCGCCTTTGACCTAGCGCCGAAAACCATAATGGGATTATGGAAAAGTTAGCCTTGAAAGGAGTTCCGAATCAGCTGTTAAAAATTCTGGGGGCCATTCTTCGGGAGAGCATAATATGCATCGACAACGGCATAGGGATTGTGGGCAAAGTAAAGCAAACTACAGGCGTGGCTCAAGGCGACGGACTTAGCCCGTTGTTTTTTTCGGTATTATTGGGGGGCTACCTAACCGAGACAGGGGTGGACTCGAGAGTGGGCAAGTATTATACGTTAATGTATGCAGATGACATTGCAATCTTGGTAAGAGTCTATTTAGAGGCAATGTAGTACGTTTTGTAAACAAATTTACTTATCTGGGTGTCACTGTAACGCCGAATAGTAGCAGTTTCCGAAAACATATAGAAAGCAGAGTGGGAAAACCAATTCGAGCGGCAGCCGCAATTAAGAGCCCGCAAATGTTGTCAATACATACCGCATCCGCTCTTTTCAAAATTAAAATAGAATAATATAGCAACATTCGGTATATCACTTATATGGAGAAAATTGGGAGAAGCAGATCTGCAGTTACTAAATAGGGTCAGATTTAATTTATGAAACGGGTTTTGGGGTTAGCCAATTATTGTAGGAATAGAATAGTTAATATCTTAGAGGGGAGGAGTTTAATTACACATGAATTAAAACTTCGATGGGGTTTACCTAGGACCTTGAGGCTTATACTTTGAAGTGGACGGAAAAATTAAAGGGAATCGATTTAGGAATATATATAACGGTAGCGATGACAAGCACGGCCTGGCGAGTCGGATATAAGGGCAGACATTTAACTACGGCATTTGCAGTCCTCGGGTTTCATCACGTGTAAGGCAGCACGGAACAATTCTACGATCCTCAGGAGTGTTGCAGGTGCACGAGGTGCTCTGGTTAGTGCGACAGATATCACGCCGCAGCATGTCCTGCAGATCAGTCGATTGCTGAACTAGCAAGATGAGAAAAGACACGTTGACGTGAAGGAAGCACTAGTTGGGTCTGATGTATATGTTTATAATTTTACCCAACCTGGGTGTTAATAAACCATATATATATATATATATATATATATATATATATATATATATATATACCTATTATTTATGGAGTCATGTGGTAACATAGTTTGCGACTTAGACGTTACAAATTGTAGGTCCGATTCCGTCACGACGTGCCCCGGTAATACAGAGAGGTTCTGGTCCTTGTTTACCCTTGTAATTAAGTGCAAATAAGTGCGTAAAACAAAAATGAATAGTGGCGCGCAGAAAAAATGTATCATACCATGGACGGCTTGTGTCATATAGTGCTTTTACATACATTAATCGACTTGTCTCTAAATACATCATACTGAGCTAGAATAGATAGAATTGTTTTTGCCCTTGCAGAAGTAACTTTGACGTTTTATTCCAGCGCAAGTCCCCGTGAATGCGCTGGAATTATGCGTTCAGCGGACACCTTCCTCGCATATAGGAAGCTGTTCAGATGCGTAAACTCTCTGTAGTCGCATGCTCTAGGCCCGATTGCCATTGACGGCAAAGCATACGATATCGATTACATGGCACCGAATCCATATTGTTGTATTGTCGTGGTTCACTGACGACGGTATAGGCTAATAAGATTCCGGATAGGTGATTGCCCACGGATTCCGGACTTATCGCTTGACACCACCGGCCTAGTCAAGCTGGGGTTGCGATCGGAATGCCTGCTGCCTTGGCTTAATAGGTATAATGAGATGAGATGCTACCACATGAAACAGACCTCCCTGCAGAGAACCGTCTGTGTCTGTTGCTGCGTTTCGCAGCAGTGGATGCAACCTGGCTTGGTGCGGGCCGAAGTCTCCCAAAAGGGAGGGTGAGCAGAGTGCTGGGATACAACGCGCAATCGTGGGGTGATTGATTTGATTGTTTTGGAAGGAGAAGTGTGGTAGAAGCCGCCTCCTCGTGGTGAGTTGTGATAGCGGGGACGGAGGGAGGGAGGAGCTCCGCCCGTCTGTCTGCAAGAGTCACCGTATCTCCAGCGTGACGCCTTATAAGAGAACTCGCCGGCCACAGTATGCTCTTATCCGCACTTTCACCCTCGTCTTTTGTAAACATATCCCTCTTAGAAATAACATAAGGTTAATATACGCCGAAAGTTTTTCGTCCTCCAACTTGGATCAACTTGCACATTCAGCAAAGCCTCCCATCGATACAAATGGTAAGTTTGTTGCCCACAGTTTTCTGCCCTGGTTGCTAGTATTTGCGCCGCAAGTAGCCGGTACGCTGCTGTTACGTAAATAGACATATCCTTGCATAATGCTTTCGAAGCTTTAGCTGTCCGTAACCTTGATGAGGCGAGCGGCAATCGTTCTGAAAAACCTCACTATCCTCACTATCCAGAAACATACAACAACGGCCATCGACAATCCGCACTAGCGGTTCCTATTTGGCGATGAGTAAACTTCTTACGCGTATGTTTAGACGAATGTAGTCGCACCCACTGTGCAGCAAGTTTTTGCCCTAACTACCGCAGGTGTTGGTCTACAACCAACTCTGGTGCCAAGGCGCCTCACTTCGTGCAATCGGGCCTGTTTCGTGTCGTCAGCGCTTGCCATAGGACATGGTGCCTTTTGATGTGCTACGTAAGCTTACGTTAGCTAAGAGCCCCTTTTCATTAGCGTTAATTCAAACAGAGAAAGAGCTGAATCCACACTCGTGTGACGACTTAAGAAAAACGTTAGTTTTTAACAGGGATTAACACGATTGTAGCTAGCTGCAGGGTGATTTATCTATTTCTCAACTTGGTTGATCTAATATCTAGACATTATTTAGCGTACATTTGAAAACACCTTGGTTTCTCTACGTTCGGAGGAAATTTTGAGGCTGCAGCAAAGATGCTTATGATATAGTCTGCACAGTACGGCGCGACAACCTGTCGCAACGTTTGTATTGGATAATTTATATTTGCCAAGAATGCTGACTTTGCGGGCACGGACTTTAACTCTATTGTCACGGTGTGACAGAGTGCCAAAGTTATGTCTATCTTACTTTAGAGTTGTTACTTGGTAAAATTGATAGTACGAGCCGCGAGAGAAAACTTATGGTCAAGTTGTCTTGACTCGTACTGGATTTCACGGAAATGAATGGAGTGCGCGATAATCAAGCGAGATATTAAAAAAACTAGACCACATTTGGGCATGAAATGAAGCAGCTGAGAAATGTTTCTTTCAGTGGAGAAAACAAGCTAAATGGGCTAATTTAGAGACAACTGTCTAACTGTTAATACGGCAGTCTTTTTAATATTTTCCGTAAGGCTAATGTCCGTGTACGATTTTTCATGTCATGCCTAATTACAATCCCACTCCGGCAAATACCTTTTCTGAATTGGAAACCATGCAAACCAATTTAAGAGTGGCCGGTCTGTGTCTCGAACTCACTCCTCCCGAATGCAAGGCAAAGGCTTTATCACTAAGCCATCTTGCTCGGTTTTAGCGCATAATATTTAGCGCAACGACAGAAAAAATGTGAACCGGCCTGTTTGCAGTTCCATCTGAGTTAGGGTAATGGTTATTAGCCGGCTGATTGCTGTTAGCAATACCAAGCTATTGCTAGTAGCTTAAGCTTATATACCTGTGATTTATGACAATTATGAATGAGACAGTGACCAAGCAGAAAATATGTTAACTGTTCACAGCTTTGTCTACGTTAGCTTAGTCATATAACTTGTTAGTCATATAACTCGCCTAAGTTAGCCCTTAATATAATAACATCTGTACACTAGTAATACAAGACGGGTGACTTTTGCTAGATCGTATGTATCACCAAGGATAAGCTTCCATAGGTGCACGAAGAAATGTATTTCTACGAATTATTTTGTATCTCATCCTATTGCCCTTCGGCCACGAGTGCGCAATGCAGTTAGATCTTGTTTTGCAACACATCTGTATTGGAATTACTAAAAAATACTTGTACGACTCGTTCAAAACAATATTAGCCAAATCGTTGTCTATCTCGAAATATGAAAGCTTAAAGTTAAAAGAAACCGTGATGAGAATAAACAAAATGTGAGTATTAGCTACGCGGGTGTGCTAAGGTCCATAAAATAACCAAACGAAATGAAGTATTTTCTTGTGTGCATGTACACCATACTGTTAAACAGAGGTTAGCTCCAAGGCGAATGTGTAACGTATCATCCAGTGACGATAGATAATCAAGCAGTTTTCCTGTCTAGAAGATAGAAGACTCGGGCACTAATTGCGTTTGTTCAAGTGTATAAGTATGTGTTTTGTTACGATGAGAAAGAAAAAAAAGAGAAAGGTGAGTATAAATATATATATATATACAACACTTGTCTATAGCATAGCTTAAGCAATTTATTTGGTTTAATTAAATGATTAAGTTCTATTTACATACATTTGGCAAGAAAAACTAAACTAATTTGAGCTAATAAAAGCGCAGTGGCTTAAATTTATTACAATTACAATATTTTAACGAAACATTCTTACTTGATTCACTATAGGTTAGCCAGCAGCCACGTTACGTCGTATTTACCAACATATTAAAGTGATATCTATTTGAACGTACATCTAAACTTCCCTACCCTGTTTCAACAACATCCTGATAGAACTTTATTGACGCTATCATTCGTATACAGTGACTCACGTCTTTGACTTTATATCTCGATACTGCCAGGACTGAGTGGCTGCAGCTGCCGCTGTCGGAAGGCACCACTTGACGTTGACGCAAGTTCGTACAGGAACATACTAGCAGATACCGCGTTCTCAACGAGTTCACGCAGCAAAAAAACGCCATGCAAATCGTCGCTGCCGTTGGAATACTTCTCGTATTGAGTATGCGTGTAGATGCAGACCGTGAGAGGTTAAGTAAGTTACTCCTCGTGAATTGTTATGAGATTACGCAAGAAGCCACTATATATAGATATCATATGTGAATCACTTACTATACTTGTAATAGCGGAGCGACTTTTCAACACGGCTAAAGTTGTTGTTGATAATATACATGAATAGATACTGTATGTATCTATTCAGTTCCCTTAACTTGTACAGCTGCCACTGACGTCGTTTCCATGTTGTTGTTGTTGCTGCTGCTGTTGTTTGCAATCATTATAGAATATGCGTTCAATGCGGTGGAGTAGATGGCTAACTAACGCCATTTGAACTAATATAATCTGCAATGGAGGTTAATGAAGTGCAACGTAAGAATTGCAAAAATAGACTATGGAAGTTAATTAAGTGCAACGTTAGGATTGTAAAAATAGACTATGGAAGTTAATTAAGTACAACTTTACAACTCCAGCGCACCGTGCACTCTTATTGGCCGACTCTAACCTGTCGTATAACTGCCCTTTTAGTACAGCTAATAAATAGAACGGACGCAAGATGCACGAACAACGCCTACTGCGGAGATGGAAAGCTGATGGAAGCCTTCAATAGATACTCCTGTGAAAACGAAGAACTTGGTACAGGGCCCTTCGAAGGAAATATTTGCAAGATTCTTCCGGAAGGCGAACTGGCTACTCTTACAATATTTATCGGTCCTACCTCGACAGGCCACGAGGTTGGTATTCAGCCAATTGCAATTAGCTAATAAAGTTTGGCCCCTAAGTATGCATAAATGGTCAGAATACTTAATGACGTGATACAATCAATGATCAAGATAGACATAACTGATTGAAACTCGTTTTAAACATACATTCTTTCGCTTCCCACACACTCCCGGGCCGTGTCAAAGAGGCTATGGTCTTAAGGAAATCATCCACCAAGATGTCGTTATAAACCGATGTCAACCTGATGTTTTTTCTTAAACCGATGCCACAAAGTCAAAAGCTCTTTTTTAAAGGCAGACTTCAGCTTATGGAAGAGCATGACAATCGGGGCTTAATTTAGCAAATATGGAGAGTGATCATATTTTGGTCATGTATTGTTACCCCTCTTTTGCCCAAAGAAAATGACGAACCAGAACGCACATGTGGGCTAGCGCATTCTCGTGAAATAAACACCGTTTGCCGGACTTGCACATTTTAGGCCGGGCGCGACGAATTTAGTGGACTGGAAGTTAGACACTTGTTGAATATATATATATTCTCCTCCGGACGGCAAATTTATTAAAATGTAGTAATTCCTCATTGAGCTTGAAATTTCCATAATTACACATTTCAAACAATTGTAACCATTAAAAGCATTTTGCAAAAAGGCTACCGCCCGTGTTTATATATATATATATATATATATATATATATATATATATATATCTTATATATAAAGCTTAGTGGCAAATGGATTTCCTTTCATTTGCGAGTTACCACTTATGACCGGTCTATTATTTGTTTTAATTGTTTTTGATCTATATAAGATCGATGTCAATCGAATAAACTATTTATAAAACGCTATGACAATTTTTGGCTTTTAAGACTAAACTGTTAGCTACATAGTGCAACGTCACAGTTACTTTTATAGTCTTCAGTGACATAGCTGATAGCTATTAAAAACGGCTTAGCCGCATTGGGACATCATAAAATAGCTGACAGACAATATGGTTGAAGGCAAGCTAATTCTAACCATATCGTACGGGTTTTGCTTTAGTGCCAAACACCTCTCGACGTCGACTGCAGCGAAGAAGAGGTATTATATATTATATAGATGCACACCTGTATATTTATATAATGCATATGCATGTCTGCACGCACTGTATATATACTATGCACGCAGTCGTAGATAAGATGTTGTAACGTTGTTGATTATGTTAAGTCTTTTCTACAAAGGATTTAGACTTTTCGATCAATTTCTATGAACGGTCATAACACACATCACATTAAAATTCGGACTAAATTGTACATAAAACACACTTCCTGAAACGAGAGAATGACGTATTCTCGTATCACAATCCCGTTTTCGTTATAGACAGCCAGATAGTGGCGAAGCCAAGAGTATGTGGAGCACCCGCTTTTAAAGATACGGCACGATTGAAATTAACTTAACTTTTTTATAAGCCGAGTACGGTTCACAAGCTGGCTATTAATCTATGACGCCACGGACGTTGACTACGCCTTTGACGCATTCCGTGAGAGCATTCATTCATTCGAATAGGCTAGCGCGTGTTAAACTCACCTCCAACAAATCATACCTTCATTCGATCAGAACTCTATTTGGCCTAGGCAAGGCAACGATAAACAGATATCGATACTAAACGAAACTATATAACGTATTAAAGGGGGATAAGTCTCTAAGGTTTCCGCATTATCCCCTCCAAGACTGCAAACGAGAGCTATCAACGTATCTTTTGGCTTAGGCAAACTTCATGTGTGGTTAAGAGATGCCGATAGTATTTCATTAAGTAATGGACTATCTGTCAAAGCTTACCGAATGGCGTGTCCATGCCTAGAAAGCCACCTAGGCTTGTGTTCACTTTCCGCCGAAGTGTACTTGATGTCTTCTAACTTGAACAGTAGCCATACTTAATCATTTGCGCCACTCATAATTTCTCAAAATGCTTAAGCATCTCGGCTGTAGGTCAGTGACAATTGTCTGACTTCGGTTCTACTTCCGTAGGAGGCAATCTGTAGAGGCTGAAAACGTGCCGTCTTCATAGAGGCCTCAAGGGTCAATTCTCGGACCGTACATCTTCTTTATCCTTCTTAATTGCATACTATGCTATCAAATAAAATTAGCACGGTAATTTCCTATGCGGATAACACTACAGTTTTTTTTTTCATATAGAGCCCTCACTTTGAAAATCCGATGTATATGAATGACTAGACTTAAAGACTTGGTAAAATTGTCAACCTAATTGCACTTATTGTGAAGGTGAATGTTTTTAGCAACCAAAGTTTCTTCAGAATTGTAAGCTGCGGCTCCGTCACAGAACGTCTCCCTTGTCAAAAACTGCTATATATTAGAGCTTTTTACTGCATGAAAGCATTAAATGGCAATTTTATTTATTGTTTTAGTACTATGCTATGCAATCTCAATCTGGGGAGAATATGAAATAATATGTTAACAAGCTAAAGCTATTCTGAATAACGCTCTTGAGATGAGAATCGCACAGCTTATTATCATTATTTTCAATACCCCTCTACAAATACGTTCACTGTAGCATAAACATGTAGTAGAAACAGATACCGTCCATGGAAATATTAAGTTCATAACAACGTATGGAGGCCCAAACGAGAATTCACGTTTCAAAGGTCTTGACCATTTTTCAAAGATACGCAATATGATTTCTGTTTGAGTCTACAGAAATGTGAAGGAGTAGCTCTTCACACTGAAAGATTGGAACAGAAAATCATTAGCACAGTGCGCACACACATACTGCTAGTGAACTGTTTGTGAAAGCTACGCTGTATTAGTGTCGATATGAAAACCAAAAAAATCGAGATAAAGATGGCAAATTGTACTTTCTTTTTAGGCTGTTCCGATAGCACCCCAAGTCTACAAACTTTTGAACGTAAGTACACATAAAAGTTGCACCTCTCTCGTGTTTCGTTTGTTTGTGTCATTGATCATCGCTTGGCATTAAGGCAGCTTCTTAGAATTCTATCAACGATTGAAGTGGCACGAGTAGCAGCGACGATGCAAGGTTTCTGTTCCGTTAGCGAGTTGTAGTAGTAAACATGTTGTAGGCAGACGTAAAGCCTTTTTTATGGAGGAGGGTTGAATACTTTTACGTACTATTGCTACGAGTAGAAAAGGAGAAGGCTCCACTTCCACTCCATCTCGTGTGGGACTCGACCCCAGCGGATGGCTGTTAGCCCGCTGAGACCCATACCCACTAAACGCATCTCCCCCCTTAAGCTTCTCTCTCTGATGGCCCAGATCTCTATAGAACAGTAACTATGCGTCATCAGGAGAGATGTGGAACCTCTAAGTATTTAAGTGTATGTATATATATATATATTTTTTTTTTCAGGTTTGGTTGAACTCGGCAAGAAATTTTTTTTTCGCAATGGAAGGAGGAGACGGAAACGTCTTGTTTAGGAGAGAGGATGAAATTTATAAAATAGCTAGCTTGCGTAGCGAATGGCGAATAGCTAGATTAAAGAAAGTCACACAAATTCGATATGTTGTTATGTCTTTTGCTAACGCTTTTACGTGAAAAATCGTAAAATTTTGTCATTACGACTAAAAATGTATGTCCAAAAGACTACTAAAATGTCTACCTAACCTTCTAATACGCCCTATGTAAGTATGCATGCCTTTGTTTTCGATATGGCTGTTCAAAAAGCTTAGTTACTCGGGAACTACGTCACGCAGCACCATCACTTTGGTACGAACATGGTGGGCAATAAATTTGCTATAGCTGAGAGTAGTCTTTGGACGTACACTTTTGGTCGTAATTGAAAAAAATTACGATTTTGCACGTAGAAGCGTTAACGTAAGACATAGCAGTTTATGTTATGACGATCCTTAATCTGGCTATTCGCCTTTCGCTGCGCAAGCTAGCGAAGTGCAGCTTATTTTCTACCGAACACGCCGGTATGATCGGTTCCTTCGTGCGTTTACTGGTTCTCCCACAAACGTACATTTTGCACGACTATGTAGGAGAAAAAAAGACAGAATAACTAATTCTAGAAACTTCATCTTCTCTCCTAAACAAGACATTTCCGCCCCCTCCTTTCATTGAGTAAAATATTTAATTGCCGAGTTATACCAAACTTTAAAATATGTACATATTGTTATGAAAGACCTTGTTTATACAACACACTGTTGTAAGCAGTACTGTAACCAGACAAACCCTCGTTCTTAAACCGAGAACGGTCATTCCTATATAGGACAGTCCTAACACAATACACAATCTAGCAGCAATTAGCTGGGTGATGATGCACGTTATTTTCTGCAGTGTCTACTACGGAGACGTTCTGAAAACGGCGCTTCGTTACGGCCGCTTGGCGAGAGAGGCTCCAGGTCAACGGCCGTTGGCGCGTTAGTCGTGCTGGCGTATACAGTCCTACAGACGTTTACTCGAGGGCTATGCCAAGCCGATCGGAAATCGTTCATCAGAAATTTGCCTGGCGCACTGCTTACGCTGCAAATGGCCTTTATCAACGGCCTTTCGTGCAACCTAAGCTCGAGGGTGAGTATTGCCTGGCTAGAAGGGCGGAAAGGAATGTTTATTTTGAACATAATTTGTTTATAGACCTGTATTTGCAGTGTTTAACTTATCAGTGTAAGAAGTTACTAAATAGGAACACGACATTCCTAGGAAATACTATACATTATTAGCGTATCCACACACGGTGAAAGTACAGTAACACAATGGCCAAATCAGCATGCCTCTTCGCAGTCAAATGCCGGCACCTGCGTTTTAATTGATTGTGAATCAATACGGAAGAACACAGCAGTACCACGTAGGCTAATAAATTGCAATAAGAGTTAAAACTCTAAATTACCCCACAGCCATGGTTTTGGCTAGATTCTACACAATTGCGTTGGAAATGTTGTTACAACACAGCGTGTGTTACACATTATGCACTAAAATATTTTTCGGATATTGACGCTGGACGTAAATTTAATTGTTTTCCACCGAATCAAGCCCATTCTGCCACAGCTTCCCCAGTGCCAAGTCGGCGAAGTGGACCCTGCGAAAACCGAGCAGTATGATATAAGTGATTGATCCCTCTTGATTTTGTATAGAAGTATGACTATAGTGCCCCTGAGTAGTACCAGAAACACCTTGAGTGAGAAACAATATTAAATGGCCTTGCAGTACAGAAAGCTGCCATTTTTAACAGGCTAGCCGAATCTGCATTACATCGCAGGTCCAGCTCCAACCTGTAAAACCTATAAAACCCATGAGACATGAACCCTTCCTATTATAAGGGTATTTTTTTGTTAGCCAAGCAGACTGTTGCAAGTCGCAGATTTTTGAGCCCATCAGAGCAAAGTGCCGATAAAGTTTTTCTGCAATCGATGTTATGTCATCCATAACGAGATCTGAACAAATAAGGAGTGACAGCTCATCAAAGCGTTGGCCTGTGTCATATGTTTGATCTATAAATTGCCTCTCGGCACGGCATGGAGGATATGTCAAGTGCTGCGGAGCCTAGAAGTATAAAGAGGAAACCGTGTTTAGTGGGTTTCTAGGTCTCACATCAGGAGCGAGCATCCAAACACCACGACTGCCAGCACACAGCTTTTTTAGGATAAAGACAGAACAAAAGACACCGTATGCGACGCTAGCGTCCACGTCGAGAGGTACGGCAGGAATTGTTGAGGCCTTCGACAGTTCAATGTGTGATATTTACCGAGCAGAACCGGCATCGGCACTAGTTGCATCGCTGGTGAAAACCCGAAGTAGAGCACACAACGTGGTGAACGTCTCTATCTACCGTGTCACGATTTTGCGGAAAACTCCGAAATCGCAATGGGGGGCCATAATGGCGTGCGTATTTAACGACCACAACATTTCTGAATTCAGCCTGTACATAACGAGCTAGGCCGTCCGGTGATTGCATCGAGACCTTGAGAGCCTGGCTGTATTTCCACCCACCCCCCACCTCCATATGTCCCAGTTTCGACCACTTTTGCAGAGGTTTCGTGCAAACCATCGCGCCTAACGGTATCCATGGTTGTCTTGAGCGTTAAAATAACGTCGAACAGGTTCGTCGCTTCCTTCCACACTTCTGTCGAGATCATAGGGCGGCTCATTACGATTGAAGAGTCCGTGCAACTTGCTTGCCAGACTCGCGACGCAGAACAGTGTGTCACAAGTCCTATGTCTCTCCAGCGTCGCACAATACACAAGTGTCACTGGTGGCCTTCCTTATTTCAACAACTTAGCTGTGATATCGACCGCTCCGATCAGAACCTGAGTCGTCATAGTAGGTTAATTCTCCGTGTCGGCAGTCGTACCACGTCCTGAAGCCTAATACCACAATATCTAACCTAACCAGGTAGGATCCAGATTTTCTTCCGTGAATGTCCTAGTTCTTTCTCTAGCCAGTAGGTTCCATGGCAGCAGTCGAATACGCTGGGCTAAACTTGGTTGCTACTGTTTGTTGCTTAGGCCTTTGATTGCATCACATTTTTCACATACAGCCCCAAGTGTCATGTGCACCCAAACAGGCGCTGCGTACAGTACTGCCAATGATTCGGCAACCAAGGCGAAGATCCTCCTTAATCCTCAGCTCTTGGCCAGGCTTAAGATGGGCTGCTAAGTTTTGCTGCCGCCTGTTTTACAGGTTTAATTCCCTGAATTTTGCAGCTTCCTTGTACGGAAAGTATCTCTGTACCTTCGCGTCGCAATCCTTAGCCATGTGTTCCAGGCTGTGACGTTAGAAGCATACCTTCTCTGCAGCCGCGGTCTCCTTGTAGTCAAGCCTCGGTTCAATCACCCTAATCATGGCCTCTCCCGGCAAATGAAAGGATTTCCTAAGATCCTTTCCACTCCTTCCTCGTCAAAGAGGGGGTCGACCTCCCCATAGGGCAATGTGGGTAACTATCGAGCCCCTAGCAGTCGGTCCGCATCTCTATGTTTTCACGCGTAAATGCTACAAGTGCTTCCCCGCGCTCTCTGTGTGCACTTCTTGGTCCCCTCAATTTCTGATCTCCCGATTGGCCTTGCCAAAGCGCCTCGTGCACATTTTCAAGCTTCCGCTGTCATCGCCGGCTTTCTTGCAGCTGATTTACAGAGCTCTTGAAAGGCGTTTGGCTTGCCTCTTCTGTGAAGTATGCCACTGATGACTTCCCGCTACCTCTAAGATTGATCACCTTTTGATAACACCGCTAGGATTCTAGTTCAAATGGGCTCCTCCTGGACCATCCAGCTCACCAGCAGATGATGCTGACCTGTTAGCGTTACGCTTGTACCGCAACAAAAACTATAGCATCACTGTTTTTAAATATTGTGCCCCCCCGGACTTTTTCTAAGGCCGACGTTTCAACGATAACCCGAACGCCTTTCGGCAGAGATGGGGTTTGTCTGAGTGAACTTGAAATCTTTGAGTACCTCTTTTGCCTACCGCCGTTTCAAGACCTTTGCCTCGTCGATGTATGCTAGCTTTCAGTTCTTTTCTGTGATTTGATATCTAAAACACTGCACCTCTTGACAAAGTATCTTAAGCACTAACAGTCGAGCTTGCTGTAGTCTTTACTCTTTTCCATATAGAGACCCGATTTCCCCTTTGAAGTATTAAATGGCCCTCGTCCTTTAGCCTTGCGTCCTGCATGGTTTTGCAATTCTCTATTGGCACTACTAGCCTACTCAGTAACTCAAAACGCTTTTGGTCGCTAATGTTGTCTCTTTTTTTTTCGTGGAAACGTGTGTTTCGTGCAACACCAGGCTTTCCTTTCGCTGATTTATTGCCAGGTGGCGTTCTAGAGCTTTTTCTTGATATCCTCTAGGATCTTAATTGCCCTAGCTCTATTATCTCTTTTCGGGAAACAGTAAGTTAAGTTCGTTAAGTATCTTTATAGATCCCACCCATTTATCTAATGTGTTTACAGGCGACCAAAGTCCTCGACACGTTTCTTACAGTCATCCTCGTGATGTTTAACCTCATCTCGGAGGTTTTGAGGATCGTGTCTCGACCGTTTTCATCACTCGACGGTGTGATTCGACTCCCATTCAATCTCATCTACGCGTTCCAGTTTCTGCTGTTCAATACCGGAGAATATTGCGGCAAGCAACCCACTGGTCTAGTGGCAAAACTCGTGCAACCAATCATGAACATACTATTTGGAGGCGGAATCTTATCAGCTTCTGCCGTCGTCGAGATAATTGAGCCTCTTCTTAACGACACGGATATCCCAGCGGACCTTAGCAGGGCAGCTCTCACCTCAATTAGAGACCTTGTAGCGTCTAATTAGTTTGTAACACGCACAGTTATTGTCCAATACTCTAACACAGCGGGTATTGTTGACATAATAGGATTATACGTACGCAGAGCGTATATATATATATATATATATATATATATATATATATATATACCCACCTGGCAATAAATAGAACCACGTTTAGGCATTCAGACAGTTAAGGCTAAACGGTTCAGCATTACGCTCAATTTCAGTCTACCGCACGTGCAATACTTAAAGAAATACGTTTGCATTGTTTCGAAGTCGATCCAATTTTTTGTTTTTAAAACTGTACATTTTCCCTTCTTAGAAAACGTGTTGTTTTATCGTTCAACTAGTCACTGCAGAAAATTATTAGCGCATAGAATATGCGTCCGGCTTATCTACATTTTGAGCTTTCTTGAAAACTCAAATGCTGATTTTTACTGGTACATCCCCAACCTTTATGTTAACATATTAACGTTTTCTGTTCTAGTTGTATACATTACATAGTGCACCGTAACCAGCCATTTTCTGTCTTGGTTCTGTATAAAAGCTCAATGCTGCAAAAAGACAGAGCCCAGTGTGAGCAGCACTTAAGCTTTGAAATAATAAAGCAGTAATGGACGACGTATTAAATGATTAGCATAAGCTTCTGTATTAAATCATAGCTTGCCTTCTCAATAATCAAGTACACAGTTAGACTCTCGGAAAATAGCATCTTTTGCGCGTTGACGTCTTCACATTACTCTAGGGCTACGTGGGCACAGCACCGGATCACCTTAAACTAACCATAAAACATGGCTCAACCTGCTGTGTACCCGTAGAGGTCAAGCTGATTAAAGTCTAAAAGATTGCTGAAGTAGAATAACCGATGTCTTTATTTTATATCGGTATTTGCCAACAATATGGTTGCGCAGAAGGCAATTATGAATTAGAGAAGTGCGTATTAGGTAATAAGAGTTAGGCGTTTAGCTAAAGGACGATCTCTGAGGACGCGGTGGCCGCGTGAGGCGTTCATTTCAATACCGTCAACCTTTTTAACTTCAAAGGTACTAGCTTATCAAATTGATAATTAGCATCTCCGCAACGTGAATGTTATTTATATGTTATCTTCTTGGAGGATAAAAATGAATGCATTTACGCATTATTGCCCTTTGTAAGACCAACTATCCATCTACTGGCAACGTCGGACTTAAACCGGCCTTGGTTATACTGAAACCGATACACACTTACTACCTCCCGCCTAGCTTTATTATTTTTAAGTCCAACTCATCATAACCCATGAGTACGATGAGATCGAAGGCGACCTAAGTGAAACGTCATCACTTAACTGAATGCGGGTTACGTTTTCCTTTTATACCTTCTTCCTCTTGGCGTTTTTTAAACTTTAATTTTTCTGCTTTTCTCTTTTTCTTGTCTGCGGTGGCTACCAATGAATGTTCTGCTTTTTGCTAGTTATGTTGAATTCATTCTGACAAAGCTGTTTTTGCCCTAGTCGTGCTTTTTGTTTGAAAAAATGTCCGCACAATTGGCTCCCCAACTTCAGTTCTTTATGGTTTGACGTATGCATGCCATATACCTTTCAACCGTATTCCTTCCAATAGAAGTCCCATGGAATCCCTCCTGCTAAAACAAGACCAACCAATTATAAAGGACATCACCCAGAATAGATAATTGAAGGACACCCGCTGTCATCTACTTAGCGAATTCTTCGTAGTAGATTACTCTCGTGTAAAGTAGCCCGGTATTACCTTTAACGGTACAACGTCACAAAATTACTCTTTAGTCTGTGCCCTATGCAGTTGTTCCGAAATTGTTGGCCCGATATTCCCCCGTCCTTAACTATTCTTCAATCATTTACTCAACTCATGCACGCTCACTTTAATTTTTGTGAAAAGTAGAAGCCTCGTCTTCGTTGGCTCTAACGTTGAAGATACTACGTGATGTCTAAACCCACTTGCATCAGTGTTTTATTCCGCTGTTATGAACAACATATAGAATAAACGATAGCAAGTCTTCTACAAACCGACACTAGAAATAAGTGAATTCGGATACGCCTGAACCCTAAAACTTCTCTGACAAATCTTGTTGGATAATTGTTAGTAGTAGCTGGTCAATTTGGTTTGCAGATTTCCTTACTAGGCACAATTCAAAACTCCGATAATAACCCGCATTCCCTTTTATATTCTTGTTTTGTGCATTCTCGTCTGCGTTACTTGGTGGGCATCGTTTGCTCTCGTTTGCTCGTTACTCTTCGTTCTAGTTTTTGCTCGTCCGGACTTTTCTTCGTTGCATTACTTCGATAAAGCTGGGCCCTGTGTCTTCAGAGAAAAACCGCTCTCGTGTTTGCTTCTTCTATCATTGCCGTAGGCAGTTGCTGCATGTGTTCCTTTCTCGCAGGTACTGCACAATGCTTTCCTCTGACGGTCCTTTGCCAGGTGACCTAGGCCGAGCAGTTGTGATAACGTTTCGGTTGCTATTCTAATTTATCTAACACACCTCACGCAACGGAGTCGTTCGTCACCCAGTTTTTAGCGTGAAATAACGAACTTAGTTTTTGCTAGCGTATCCGTTCTAGGCAGCTCGACACGACGAAAAATAACAGGTACTAAAGCTGCTGGTCGTTGGTTTCGCCATCCAATGCTATAGTAAGAGTTACCATCACGGCTAGATTTTGCCGAAATGTCGGTGCCAGTCGGTAGCCGCGTTAAACGTGCCGTTAGCATGTCTGCTGCGTTCAACCAGCTGCAGTTGATGACCCTACTCATCGTGTGTGCTGTTGCCACACTTGGAGCTTTGGTAACAGCTGACCCGGAACTAGCCAGTGTATCTAGCTTTAGGGAAGACCTGTTTACCCGCTACCTCATCCGCATCAGGGAACTGCTAAACGTCGACAAGGATTGGTCCGCCATCAAAGCTGAACTCATTGCTGAGGATGCCCAACGAGCGGTGAAACAGGGCTGGCTGGCAAGCTTTCGAAGCGCGGAGCCAGGGTAGGTCGCCTTAAGCTTGCACGTATTATGTATGGATGCCTGCATGTGAGTATAACGCATAATATCATGTACACGTGAGTATCTTGGATATTGTGTTTTTCCCGCCTCCAAGCTTCCAGTTTTAATTGGAACAAACTTTAAAAAAACACGAGCTAATTTATATATATATATATATATATATATATATATATATATATATATATATATATATATATATATATATACATACATACAGGTTCTCCCTAGAAGTTTTGAAAGGCGATATTAAACATAGAATTATAGAGCAATATTGAAAAGGAAATCGTAGAGCTTGTTTAAGTAAATATTTTTTCCCAATGGAACATGGTCTCTGAGAAATCTTGTTTCGGGGTGAGAGGGATATTACTAAAATTTGTGACACTGGTGTTCACAACCACCAGTGTCACCAGGGCAACAACTATTGTTACATAGGGGCATAACGTGCCAATGCGAGACAACCAGTACTCCTATACAGAAACCAAGTACATCGTCATATCTGTGAGATAATTCTGTCATATATTATGAAAAACATATAACGCCTGCCGGAGGATGTGATATGGTCGTTTAGAAGAAAATTCGCAAAAGGTTTTTATTGGCTTTTACGTTCAGCACCTCAAAATCATAATCATACGACTATTTCAGCGCTCAAAACTAACATAGTCAGGCAAACGCACATCATGACGATCATTTCGGTATCAAATATATGGCAATGCGAGCCATGATTGCGGGGTAGTTAAGAATTTTCGGCGGACATGTCGATATTGAGTGCATGCTTAAATGACTTACTCTAACAGATGAATTACTCGTCATTGCTCTAGAAGCTCACTCCACTATTTATTATCTTACAGCAACTGCTCGATGGTGCCTCCAAGAAACACTGTACACATTTGGTAGCGCCTGCAGAAATTTTAGTGGACGTCTTGAAATATGCCCGGCTTTGCTCGCACGGCCTCAGCAACGGAGGTTATCCTGGTGACCAGCTCTTCACGGGACTTGACCCGTGCCTTAGGGTAACCACAAAAAAACCGCGAAAAAGTCTAGACTTAATAAGTCAGACGATCGCGGTGGCCAAGCAATCAGCCCGCCTTGGCCACTCCACGGATTCTCGCAGATCACCTTGAGGTAATCGCGTACCGTAGGGGTGAAGTGCGGTGGCGCTCCGTCGTGCTGGAACTACATTCTTTCGCAAATGCCTTCTGAAACGCCGTCCAACAGTCCCGGTAATGTTTTACTCGATGGTGAAAAGCACAAAGGCAGGGAACTCCGCATTGGCTTCTACTTGTCGCAGAAACCAGCTACAGTAGACAAGCCGTGGCTCGTAATCTGGATCCAGTAGAGCTTGAATTTGCTGCAGTCGGTACGGATGTGGTTGTTCGTCTCATAGGACCCTGTGGACTTTACAGCGACTCGCACCAACCTTTCGGGCCACTTGATCGTGCTTGTTGAAGGAGGATTAGCTATCCTAAAGGATACGCTCTTTCCTCGCTAGTGTTCTTGCTACCAACTCTGCCGAATGATTCGCGGAGGCACCTTCGAGCATCTACTTAAGATAATAAATAGTTGTGTGTGCTTCTAGAGCTATGACAAATGTCTAATCTTTTAGAGTAAATCATGTATGCGTGCACTCAATCTTGACATGCCCGCCTAAAAATCTTAATTACTCCGCAATCACGCAAAGATTTGACACTAAAATTATCGCCATGAAATGCGCATTGACCTGCCTTCGTTAGTTAAACTGCGAATGGTCATAGAGTTATGATTTTTAAGTATTGGGCGTAAAAGCTAGTCAAATAACTTTTTTTTTTTGCGAATTCTCTTCTAAACGACTATGTTGGATCTTTTTTTTAGGAGGGTTAGGGTTTAAAATAGATTTCAGTACGACTGAGAGAAAGCGTAACAGGAGTTGGTAAGCCCTCTAACATGGCAACGCTCAGACAGTGTGGGACTTAGCCACCTAACGGTAAGTCTTGGCGCCTGACAAGAGTCGAGCCGAAGGATTAAGGCAATACACACTAAAACCCTACATACAGAATATAGACGGCAGTGCCCTACATATATGTATCCTTCTTAAGAAGACCCTCCGACCTGCGGGATCCTTAACGCAGAAGAGTAACTACACACAGGCGGCGGGGAAGTCTCGGAAGTTTTAAATCGTTAGGTCCTGCTTGTCGCGCCTTGGCAACAACTCTCGGGCGCTTTCCACCATTTCCCTTCTTCCTGCTTCTTCCTTTGCTTTCATGATACGTTGAATGGGCTTTGCAGCCGCGTCCCTTTGACCGACGTGAGCATGTACGTGACTAGCTCTACCAACTGTTCTTTCTGGGCAGGCCCCGTCTGGTCTCAGTCCATGCGGCGCATCGCAGATCATGTTGGATCTGGCCGGCGTTATATGTTCCTCAGAAGCAGCGTTTTCTCACAAAGATGATTTACTCAGTTTCTGTATAGGACTAATTGTCTCAATTTTGCAATATTGCTTTTTAAATCTTCCTGGTAATATGTATATATATATATATATATGAGGGCCATCCAGTGAGCCAGATTTAATAAATAAAGGCAGGAAAACAATAAAACTTTTACGTACAATTTTTCGACGTAGTTATCTTAAAGCGCTGCACGCTTAGCTCAGTGGTTTTGCAATGTCTTATTCTATATTCGCATATATATATATATATATATATTTGTGTGAAAAGGGTCCTACTTCCCATCTCAAGCAGTGTGGGAGCCGACCCCAGCGGATGGATGTTACCCCGCTAAGACCCTTACCTTATAAACGTCCCTTCCACCTTAGAATTCATCTCTGATGGCCCAAATATCCATAGAACGGTACTATAGGCCACGAGGAGAGATGACGAGTACAACTCTGATTACTTGGCCGGAGTCACTCATGGGTTCCCTTAACGTTCGACGTGCTTGGTCCCAACACCTGCGGACCAGTATCATTTAAGGTGATCTGCTAGTACAGCAGGCAAAAATCTAACTTTCCTGAGCTTTCCCTAAGCCCCGTTCTTCTTAAGTGCTTGCGTAGCCATAGCTGCTCCTAGCTTCCACCTAGAGGCCTTGCCGTATACGTAATCTACGAAATTCTTAAGGGTTCTACTGGGGCGCCTAGGATATTTCTCTCCTTCCGTCTTTTAGTCTATTTGTTCCGAGCTTTGCAGTCGCTTTGCCTTTAGCCTGTTGCAGTGCCTGGCACTTTAGAAGAGTGTGAGTAGAGTCATCCTCCGCTTCATCGTGGCAAATGAGGAAGGAAACAAAAAAAATAAAGAGAAAGCTATGAAGGTTTCTGTGTTCCGCGAGGATCTGCGCGAGGTAAAGGTTCAGTTCTCCCCACGACCGCCCAATCAATTTTTTGAAGTCTGTGATGAGGGGTCGGAGAGTGTGCTTCGATGCTTCAGAATGAATAGTCCCTGTTGGCTTCTCAAGCATTCATTTATCTTTCTCTAGTTCCTTACTGCAGCTCAAGCCGTTGTATCACAATTTCAATTTCTCCTCCGTATTCAGGTCCCAGAAAAAGCTCTCCCAGAAAAAGCTCTTGCGAGCACCACAGCAGCGTTTGTGCAAACCGAGCAATTGAATAAAATTAACGGCCGCTACTCCGAATGCTCATTATGCCCATACGGGATCATCTCCACCGATTGAGGAAGGTTATCCTGGCGGACGACGCCATCATACACCAAGTTCCAGAGCAGGGTCTCAAACAATTCAATCCTCCAATGACCTGAGATAATGTGTGATCCTTTTTCCTCACTTACGTGTCCAGTATTGTCCTCCACGGAAGGCTGTTGAAGGCGTTTCTGACGTCTAGATGCATTGCAAGAAACGTTTGTTAGTGTATATGTTTGGGCTATGTAAAAGATCAGCTTTGACCGCAACTCGGTGGACAGCGGTGAACACTGACCGGTTTTTTCCTGAGTCCATATTAGAAGGCTGAAAGAAGTTCGTTTTTTTCGTTAGTGCCCTGAGCCTATCTTCAATAATTGCCTCATCTCCCTCCACCATTGTCTTTAAGGATGAGGAAAACCTCAGCCCGTTTTCAGTTTGCATGCATACTTGCATTATATATATATATGGACGCATTATGCGCGTATCTACATATATGTATATATAGATATATAGACTACATCTATGCATTTATAGTAGTGGGGATTTTTTATAGGAAACATTCTAAAAGCGAGATTTTAATCAACTATCATTTTAATCAACAAAGGTAGTTCTTATGCAATTCAAATTATAAACAAATGTATAATTTCCTAAGTATAATACTCGATTCGTCCCGTGCTATTGTATTTCTTAGCAACAGTACATATCAGAAATGATTACAATTTTGTGAAAACTCTATGAATGACCCTAATATTTAGCAATGACCTTAATACTGCTGCGCAACCGGAAATACTTGGTAGGTAATAACTGAATTACTGTATAAATGGGTTCCGTCCTTTTTTGGTAAGGCATAATACCCGCGGATTCTAGCAGAGACGGTTTGGCGGTTCCAGTTATTTACCACAGTTTATTTTGAGTATAC
The DNA here is from genome assembly GCA_003439945.1 of Dermanyssus gallinae. Lineage (NCBI taxonomy): Eukaryota > Metazoa > Arthropoda > Arachnida > Mesostigmata > Dermanyssidae > Dermanyssus > Dermanyssus gallinae. Next base: position 167,678 of record QVRM01004410.1, on the reverse strand, counting down.
ACAGGTCAAGAAATTGTTGTCTTCGTTCTAACACCGCGCTACTTACCGCTCCACCAAAAGGAATTCTTGAGTGAGCTCCTTGTGAGTGCTGTATAATTATTGACGCATTGCTGCGAACAATACCGACAAATAGACGCACTTCTCCACGCACGTCCTCATAGAACTCAGCACTCAAGCGCACCAAGTGATGATAGCCGTATACGATGTATCTTGTATACACACGGTAATCTTCGCTAAGAATCCCGTTCCAAAGGTGATGTAACTGAAAGAGCTCTTGATTTACAGTTTTCTTACTGGCTTGTAGTATCTTTGCCTTCAATTAACTATTAATTGCCTAATTGGTGCGGTAAACGGCTTCCTAAGTCGAACTCTAGCTACTTCCACAGTAGGTGGGCACTCCGACAGTGGGTAGGTATATGATAGCGGCTTCACACCTTAAAGGGTACATAACTAGTGTCATAAAAAGTGCAAACCGCTGCTCTAGCAAATTCAAGGGCCTGTAGAGGAGAGTTAGAGTTGAACGAACCGCGTTCTCGACGTGTGCAATGAAGACGGTTTCCATATATGAAAATCGTAGCCCGAGGTAGGAAAAGAGAGTTTACAAGCTTGATAACCTTGATTTCTTTGGCATTTATCTCTTGTCCAATCGATCGCAGATGTTCCTCATGCGCCTGATGACACAGGGTTTGCATTGTATCACCACCTCTAACGTCTTACACCGCTCTCAGCAACCCATCGGTATTTTCAGTCAGTGAAGTGGCTTCGGCAAAAAAACTGTTAAAAGAGGGACACCGACTCCTGCTTGCTGGGGACCCTCCACCCTATTCGCTTCCTCGTTAACAGCTTTAATATACTTGAATTAAATTTGAATCTTTCACATATCAAAAAGAAGTCGTACAGTTGCTAATCCGTTGGCACATTTATCTACGTCTAGTTTCGTACACGGTCCTAGTTGACCTGAGTGAAATTCTATTATCGTTAAATGTTAGCCGAGCCGTAGTAAGTAACGTGTTCATTGACTATCTGACGACCCTATTTCACCAGCATGTCTGGTAGTGCAATGCCTTCACGCACAATACACAGGTTCTGTTATTATAAACCTGCTTGTCCCCAGAACGATTTGGGCAAACGTTGTACAAGTGATCGCGTTATTCCACACAACTTTCGTAATTTGGCATTACTCATGTAATTAGTCTGGTTTTGCGCCTTTTATAGTGACAGCGCACCTTACGGCGCTTAGGTACTACAAGAGGTATGAGAACATGCTTTTGCATATAGATTTTAACCCAATCCCTGTCTAATAAAAAAAAAAAAACATTTAATAAATAAAAATATTGGCAGTTCAAACCTTATGATTGCTAACGGGCTTACCTGAAAACTTCTTCATCATTGGCAAAGGTGCATTGCGTCGGCGGAGCGGACCGAATGGATGCCCGATGGCTCAGATTAAATTAATGCTAAATAAAGCTACAACTGCACATCGATCACCTATTTTTTATCTCAGAATTTCTACAATGCCCCTTTTGCCTGTCGTTAAGTGGATTCACTAAAAGTCATCTCGCTTAAAAATACTTGCTACTCAAGTTTCTCTGGCTCCCGTACCCCGATCCCGATTGAAACTTTGGCATTTTTTCTGCTTTTACTGCTTACTTACCTCCCGTTCCTATCTATTGGCCTCTTTTGATGCATTTATATAATGGTTTGAGCTCTCTAATGTTCAATTTTAGAAACGTAAACCCAATAAACACACTTCGCCCTGTTGCGGTCCCATGCCATTTATCTTCAAGCAAGATCAATATGCACGAAGTCGAATGAGTCCTTAGCTAATATGATTTTCTGCCTCAAAAAGATTGCGACTCTATATGAATTCACCACCTGGGCACACATTAGCAGAAAAGCCTATTTTTATACAGATTTTTTAAGAAAGCTTTCTGTCCGCGCACTGCTATAAGCTTACTGCCGAGGAGCCACAACAACAGAGACGAACAAGTCGCTCCTGTGGACTCACCTTAAATAAGCTCGACCCTTATCACCAAAATCAACGTCTAAGAAAACGTACATACTGTTTGGGGGTGCACTTAATCATTGAACACTGTTACAAACATTACGCTCGACATATATATATATGTATATATATATAGAATGCGACAGTATGTAGTACACTTTGTAGGGCGGGGGGTCTAGAAACGTGTACAGGACTTGTTTCCAAATGGGGTAACTTTTGATACCAAATCGATGCTGGTATCAAAATGATCTTTGTTCGTTTTTTTCAATCGCACGCTTTGTGAAATGAAATAACATCCGGCTGGACATGTTGAGATATCTAGGATTTCCCCAACCGTATTCTACCACGCTCTAGAAGGAGTGTGCCACATGCTGTCACGCGTTGTATATACAGGATACGATCTAACATTTGCCTTCACCTTTGCACCCACTTGTAGGAAGTCAGGGCAATACAAAATAATACAACCCAAAGTATCTAAAATCTGCGCACAGGTAAGAGCCGTGCCCAAACACGCAAAGAATCATTTCTCTCTAGTGTTACCGAAGTAGGATCAAAGTTCATATAGACATGCGCAAGTTAATAAAAATGTGGCATTTCATTTAGGATCGAGCCCATTCTCGAGAGCGTCTACCGTCAACTGGCTTTAGACACCGTCAAACTCGAGCTCCTGAAGCGGCAACCGAAACGCCGGTCCTCCAATCAGACGCTTGACATCATCCATGACGTGGCCTTGTTTCAGTAGCCGGCACAAAAACTGTGAATGGACCTCCGACAGTTTACAGCTTCAACCGCTTATGCTACGACAACGATCGCATCAGGACGCACTACCGTCGAGCACGATCAGCGATAACACAGCGCAAAACGTAAACGCGTTAATATCGTAGTGACTACGCACGGACAAGGCACTGAGCCAAAATACTAAGAACATCAATAGCAGTGCTACGATTTATTTCCCGTTTGCATGAAATTGACCAGTAGAAACCGGCGGTATAACGCGCGCGGAATATTCAAAATAAAACTATCTTACCGATGTAAACGCATGTACATTAAGAATATATATATATATATATATATATATATATATATGACGAATGAGAAGCTAAAATAAACCTTGTACTACTATAGTTGTATATCCTATCCTTAAGTAATGTAGAATCAAAAGCGTAAATGTACACCTCCCGAATTTACACCACGAGTGTTTCGGTTGAAACGCACGGCGGGGGAAACTCTTCTAAGATCTAGCAATCGCAGATACAGCACTACACACAACAATTGTACACTAAAAACTACTATCTATATAGCATGCATAGACTTCACACCCAAAACTTTGGCCAATATATTTCTTGACATTAGTCAGCTGCGTTTAACGCTTACCTAAATATCATAGAATTGCCATATTTAAAATTAGGTAACATTTTCGTGGTATATGTTAAAAGAGATATTTATATATAGATATTTATTTAATCAAAATAGCAATCGGAATATCAGTTGTTCCACGGGTTCCCAAGGAGCAGTGTTTTCCCGCTAAGTCTCGATCACTGCACTGCAGTGGGTACTCTCCAGAATCTTGGTCATTGGTTACCGCGTTTAGCATTTTCCAAGCTCTTTGAAAAATGTTAATGTTTCTTAGCCTATAGGTCCATACGTCTCTATTGCGATTATCTGAGTTTTATACACGTTTTTTGTATTTTGCTGACTTACGGTCCTTCACAGGAAAAGGCGAGGCACTCCCGTAAAAGTAGGCGACCTCTCTCCCAAAAAGTTGTCGTTTTCAACACTACGGTTTCAACACTGTTGAATCAATAAGGCCGCGTAGCTCTTTCACGGTCAGCACCTGTTCACTATGCAGCGCATGGTACTGGCGGCGACATCGTTTAGTGCGTAGAGTCGTGAGTGGTGACGGGCGCTGTATCGGCACGATAGAGCGTACTCAACGCGTGTTGTTACGGGGAACCGACACCGGTTGCAAAAATGAGCAAAAAAATACAGGCCGTCCCACCAGCCGCAGACCAGTCACGATGCGAAGCGTGTTATCGTCCAGCATCATATATAGGTGTGGCGGTAGGAAAGGGCAGCCACTTGCCTTTTATCGGACGAAAGCAAGCAAGCTAGCCTTGTCAGTTTTGGTTTGTTCCTGAGTTACGAAAGAAGTTTGTTTCCGTTCCAGATTTTCGGGTTGGAGGGACGCTACAGACCCCTATGACGCTTCGAATTCTTCCACACTAGTGTTTCGATCGCCTCCGATCGCCACCTTCCAGCAGTTGTGGTTCAGAGCAGCTCCTTGAAAAGGTAAGGTAGGTAATTTTTTCTGAACGTCGGGGAACACCCTAGACGACAAATTAAGCAAGGCGTCGTGAGGCTGTGCCATAGAAGGTAGAGGGCTAGATGTGCGCCTAGATTTTTTTAGATCAAAGACACTCTCAAAGTCTTGGACTTTCTTGATATCGGAGAGGACAGCAGGAAAATTGCCTGCAAGCGGTCCGTTGTCCAAGTACCACGGTCGCGAAAAATCTGACTGCAATCGCGCTTAAAGCTCATGTATTCAATGCAGCAAATGGCAGGCCCACACGGGACGCCAAATTTTGATAGTATAATCTTCCCTTGCCAATAAAGATACATATGGAACGTAGCGGCACGCAGCCCAGAGGGTCGCTGTAACAAAATTTAAATAGCGGGTTTTTCGCATCACGTTAAAGGCATTTTAAAATCCAACTTCACCTGCATTTGATTGTTTGCTCTGTGTCGTTCAACTGTAGCCACGGCACACCCTTAACACCACACACAAGTAGAGCAACTAACTCAAGAACATCCTTGATTGATTTTTGTTTATAAAAACTTTGCCACCAAGTCTTGCAACAAGTGAGCCCTTGCGCGATGGGCTTTATCCTGCTGTCTTCTTTAAAGGAGCAATCAGAGAAGCTACGTGAAATATAGGCAGTATGACAACTGTCTGTTGATAGCCAAAGCAGCAAAGATACACAGATAGCGCAGTACATGATTACTGCTGTCATTCTGGCTGCCACTGAGATTCGTTTAGGTGGCGAGAACATGAATTAGAATTGCGTTTCGGATCTCCGCTGGAATAACAGAGATGTCAGATTCGCGGTGTGCCGATATTACAAGCTGCTATCCGAGCGCGCACAGATCGCCCGTACTCAGCCACGCACTACTTAACCCAACCGTTAGTTAGATATAGTGCGGTTAACGGCGATATTACGTGCGACGACAGGCGCCGCAAACTAGTTTTCAGCGAACTAACTATGAGCTCAAATATTCCCTAGCCAAAGTGAAGAGTTCAGCCGACGAGATACTTTATGTGTCATATATATATATATATATATATATATATATATATATATATAATATATATATATATATATATATATATATATATATATATATATATAAATATATATATATTATCATATATATATATATAGAATAATAACTACCGTTTAAGCGTATTTCATAAGTAAAAATATTTTATTGAAGCTTCTAATACTTTCGCATGGCGTTTGCATTGCCCAACGTATGTCACTAACATCAATATTCGTTATATAAAGTCACCCAATCTAAACAACCATTGCAGGTAAGTCGCTTGTGCTCTCTCTCTCTCTCTCCCTCCGCCAATAAAGCAAATTGAACAGGTATATCTCGATAAAAGCTTTCGTGTTTCCCCTTCGTTGTCCCCTATACGCGTCGTGATGATAGCTGCGTGAATTCCAGGCAGCCAGGCAAAATCTGGCTCTCAGTTGACCGCTACCATATTTACTACGCTATGAGATACACAACAGCAACAAAACACCGCTGTGCGATTTTCGCCTGTTGCGTTTGACGCCGAATTTAAATGCTGCGCAGACGACGACGACGGCAACGCGGCGGTGAAGATGGAGGATGTGGTGTCAGCGATGGTGGTGTCATTTCGAGTAAAATTCTGCATGATTATATGTCAACAGTAGCAGTAGTAGTAGTAGTAGTAGTAGTAGGTCGAACATCTATGATATGACGATGGATAGCCCACCATGTGGATATATAGCCCACTCGTGGTGGAAGTTCGCCTAGACAACTATTATAATTACTTCGGAGCATTTGAGTCTAAATGCCGCACCTTATCGGGAATGGTACAGGAAAAATACACGGTAAAGGATGGTCGCACCAACAGCGATAGCTACCGGGATAAGCCACGATGCGATGCCACCGCTTCCGCCTGACGAAGAGTCGGGAAACTTCGACTTCTCGGCAACCTATAAGTGGACAGCAGTCGACGCAGAAAGTTAGACAGACGCCACCCTATCTTTCGAAACGAAAGCTACTGTTATGCAGCCTGCGGTTACGGGGTAAACGTGTGACCTCGTCAGCTCGTCACAGACGCACCCGCGCCGTGCGGGTTTACATCTTCTGACGAGCGCCCATCGAGGACTGACTAGAATTGATGATAATTATGTACTATCGTTCTTAAATACAGATTCAGCAAACAAAAATCTAATACGCGCAATGATCAACGTACCTTCTTGACCTTGGCCTTGTCTTCATCGGTTAGCTCACCGATTTTGTACTGCACCATAAGCTCACGGGCATCGGTGGAGTGACCGACGTCTTCAAAGGACTCGGTCGTCTCCGTGCCTCCAACTTCAAGAAGAACCTCCTCGCCACCGGGATGCTGAAGCCAGAAAAAAGGTCACGCATACATCCATGAGTATAAATCATAGACATCAAGTCACAATTGGAAGAAGTTTCGCAAGTTATACTCAAGTATAGCGTTTGTGCAGGTAGTTAGCTCTGTACAACCTTTGGAATCGATTTTACTATAGATGTTTATAGCATTATGTTACTATATAAAGTATATATAACTGTTTAAATACTAGGCTCTCTCACAGAAGTGTAGGTTAAATATATACCGTATTGTCCATACGATTTTATAATATAAAAGAGTTCTACGAAGCAGGCCGCAGTTTTTATTTTGTTAACAGGTTGCCGACTATATCAGCAAAACCTGTAAACAGAGCCAGCAAAACGACAAACAAATCCTATAGAGTTCGATTCGACGGCAATCAAAAATATGATTACGGGTGATACAATAGTTTCGTCGCCGTACGATGAGCCACTAATTATGAAAATAACAAGTCTATACGGTTATGTGCCGTGTATATATTTCATTGATTAATCATAATACATATATTTTATTAAACACGTATTCATATACACATAACCACCCACCCACTGAAATATATATGGGGCGAGCACAGGCGACTCTGCTAACGGACAAGCAGCGCCAAAGTGGAGACGTCATGATAGAAAAGGTAAGAGCGAGTCCAAACGACGCCGAATAAAATTCAATAAATGGACAGACAACGACAAAAGACCACGAATATTGATGACAACATGAACAAGCGGCTACGTCGAACGTGCGTCGAGATGTCGCCAAGGGAGGACCCAGAATCGACCTTCGTCGGGGTCATCGTGCCCATGCCTCGAAGAACTCGAAGTTCCCCCCATGGCCTCGAAGAACTGACAAACAATATTGAACACTAGGGTGGGGGGGGGGGCAAACGTGAGGATTAGGGGTTTTTAATGGGTAAACCCATACCACCGGGGAGTTCCACACTACCCACGCGCTCCTCTACATCAGCGCTGAGTGTGCATAAAGCATTTTCCCGAACCTCACGCTAATAAAAAAAAAGTCATCGTGCAGACAGACGGACAGACAGACAACAGCCCGCCAAACATGGGGGGCGTCTGGTTACTCAGCCCTACTCAGCTCTGTGTATCTCTCGCATTGTTTCGGCCGTGCCGCTAAGTAGCAGAGCTGAGTTAACTGAGCACGCCGCCAAAGCCGCCAGGCTAGGTACAGCTTCCACAAATATCCCGCTCATGTACCACAAATGTCCCGCTTATGTACATAGGTTAGGGCATCACCAGGTGGGTTTTAGTGGGTTTGATAGTCCCACACTACCCAAGCCAAAGTGTGTGCAATATGCACTTTGTTCTTGGCCCCCTGTAAAAAAAAGGCTACATAATGCAGCCTGCATATCGGTACGCCGTCCGTAACCACAGCGAGCGAGCGGCGGGCACCAACGAAGGACGGCCACGATACGATGAACGGGTCGCGACGACAACTATTCCAGCCGAACAGTGGTAGTAGTAGCAGCATGCGCTGATCCTTTGTTACTTAAGATTTAACGTCCACGGGACGTTATGAAGCAATGCGAAAAGCAGTGTCGCGTGGACGCTAAATCTTGGCTGAGGGTCAGCCCGAAAACTTTACTACTTTTTAGCATGCGCTGATCCTGCGCCTAGCGACCGGAGGAGACACATAGGTGCGCGGACTCGAGCCTCACCGTTGTGCACATTTGTATTTGTGGGGGATTATTTGTTAGCATGCGTTGATCGCCAACCACGCAAGCGACCGAAACAACAGCGAAACCAGACGCGGCAAGAGCGGCAGACAACACTGGCATGACGACTCGATAGGAAGAAGTTAGCTTGAGATGCCACGGATGTTCGTCGCGTATGATGAACACGGTAGGCAAACGTTCGCAGACAATCCCAAGACACGGCAGACACGATTGTGGTTTAAAGCTTTTGAATTCTTACAACCTCACATAGTGTGCATTGCCTCTGCTGAAAGTGCAGCGACAGACAAAGCCAAACACTTCCTACTCACGCTCGCGCACACAAAGCGCTAAATCAAGTAACAATACATTTGCTGTATTAAACGATGGAAATCAGTTTTACCAAGAGCACTAGAACTAGTAAACTAACTAGCATCCGTATTAATAATAGTAATAATAATAATAATAGACCACAACATTCATCGTAGTAGTAGCTACCTTCATTAATTGATAAATGCTTTTAGGTATTACGCCAGTGCCCGTTCTGGTGATTTGCCGGACGTACATGTCACCTTAACGATTATCTAGTCATAATAATATTAATAATGAAAATCCTATCGAATTGTTTCGATCACGCACTTGCTTCCATTACTCGGTTACAGTCCCTGCTTTCCGCACTATAATTTGGTGGGGCGATGCTGTCTGTCCAAAAGGTTTCAGAAAATTACACATGTTCACTTACATTTATCTGGCTATATATTTGCGCCGCTTAGGGTTTGTCTCATGATGACGCTAGTTGTTCCATTATCCTTTTCACTTAGATTTAACCGAACTACTATTGAGTTTTTAGCGGCTAAAAACTTCTGGCGTCGGCAGCTAACGCAGTGACAAACTCATTATCGCAGTTTTTCCTGCGAGCAAGCCTCAGTCTTGCTAGAGCTGTTTCTGATGGGTCTGATTCAGCATTGTTTTCCTACACTACATTCATCTACTGGAGTAAGTTCATCTAAATCCAGTGACGAAAATGCAATGACAGTGATAGCGCTTAGGCGCTATCTTACCGAAGGTATAGGTATTATACGCATCTACAGATGTGGTTCTCTGGACGAAAAATAAAAGTATTATATATATATATATATATATATATATATATATATATATATATATATATATATATATATATATATATATATATATATAACTATTTTTTTTAATCAGGTAAGTATTCACGTCGATAACTGCACTGGTGGCTTCTAGCCATATCTCGTTAGAAAACTTTTTACGAGAAACGCGAGCCACTCTATGACCCTTTGTCTTCTCGGCCAAACGGTTGTCGAGATAATGAAGCAGTTTCACGTGCTTTCAGTGCTGAATTTGTGGGCACTATTCAAACGTTACATAGGCGTTTTGTTATGCAACCACAACTGTTCGTCACAATATCGGTGGTGCCAACGCGGGGGCGGAATAAATAAATATTACGAATAGAAGGATACGCATATATATATATATATATATAAGGCGGGCGTACGCGCCATACTGAAGACAGTAAGACGGAAGCGGCCAGAAAACCCAGAGCTTCTCGCTGATTTAAAAAAACACAATATAGACGGCAAATTGAGACTTATGGAAAAATATGCATACACGAAAAAATCAAAACCCGGTCGTTCACAAGTGGAAAGTGCAGAGACGTAGCAGACGGCTTACGCTGTTTTCCGCACTCTGCTGCACTAAAATCAAATTGATGTCCGTATGATATCGAGCTACTCGTGCTGGCTGCCAGCGATGCCACAAAAGCAATCCTACTAAACGGATGTTAGCATTGTTGTCAAAACTAAAACAACGTTTCGCAAGCGGTTATTGTCCTTGTTATGGGGAAACTGTCTGAATGCCATGGCCATATGTGCATCCGAGTGAGCGAAGGGTCTTACATCTGGGCGTCGGGCACAGACGCCCGAGGAAACTAATAGACAGCGCCGACACGTACGAGGTAGCTCGTAAAATCTAAGAATTAATCTAGTCTTGAAAAAATTATGCATTCAATGCTATACATGTATGAGACATAGAGTTGAATGCAGAGCACATAAAAGACAGGAAGAGCTCTTAAAACATAGTTTTTTTTTTAATATATATATTTTCCCGTAAGGCAATTGTATGTGCAAAGCCCGTGTACGGTTTTTTCATTTCATGGCTAATTTTGATCCACTCCGGCATTTACCTTGTCTAAATTGGAAACCATGCAAACCAATACAAGAGTGGCCGGTCTGGGTCTTGAACCTAGTCCTCCCGAATGCAAGGCAAAGGCTTTGCCACTAAGCCATCTTGCTCGGTTGTATGGACAATATTTACATTAGATTAAGAGCAGGAGGACATCACTGAAGAGTATTATAACAAAAGGTCAAGTATTTAATGAATGCACGACTGACGTACAGAATTCATGGAAGTCCCAAAAAACAATTGTTACCATAGCTTTCATCAGTTTGTACGACAAGTCGTTTTTCGTAACACGCGCCACAATGTGAGCACTGCTGAAGGCGTTCAGGCCAGGAAACCATCTGAGGAACTAGCAGCGGAGTGAGTGAACAAGAAAAAAGCAAAAGAGTAAGATCTGCCACAATAAAGTGTAATGTTTGAAAATTTGATTTCAGTTATTTCTCTCTCTTCTTTTTCCCCTCCTTCGAACGTCTACAAAACGGCAATACACTGAACAAATTGAATGAGGCAGAAGCAGGAAATCCCCTAGAGGGTCTCGACCGGGATGTCGATTTTTCCTGCAAATTCGGCCAGACTTAGCTCAACTACAGCGTTTGACGCCATATAGTTTTAGGCGGAGGTCTAATTGTATACACGTTTTGGCGTGTATATATATGTGTGTCGGAAGAAAGCAATCGATGCTGCAATACCGGCACTATGTGCTAAAACATTGAAAAATGTTCACGCAGTACATGTTACGTAAGCATGCGTGAACATATTTGTACACATGCGTAACATGTTACGTAAGCATACGTAAACATATATAGCATACGTAAACATATAGAAACATATATAAACGGTAATCACTTAAATGCTGTGAAATGTCTATCTAAGCTGCCTCATCTTCTAGCTGCAGGGCACACATGACAAAGTCCTTCTTATGCCTATACGCAGCATACAGGTATATGTACATATATACGCATCCTACTATTCGTAATATGTTTATTAAATTATTATTATTATAACTATCGGGCATACGTGTCATCCAACTTGTACTATTGTGTAACAACTAACAAGGTGAAGCAAAGTGTGAAGATGCAAATAGTACAATGCAATTGGAGTTGAAGAAGGACGTCTCTCTTTCAGCAGTCGTCCCGCGGGGAGCGTCAGGTAGGGTTCTACGAACTACCAGATGTGTATGAAGTCTATGATGTCCTGTATTTGACGGACGGCTCGTATCTTAATTCAAATTCGAATCGGTCACTCGTCGTTGCCGTCGCGCGTCGAACGCTGACGATTTGACGGCAAGTTTGAGCGCAGCTGTCGGGACGCGTAAATGTGCGCCCGTCTTCTAATGGCCTTTACACAAATCACACACGTGTGTAGAAGAACATAGAAGATGTGGACAATGCTGCTGCTGCTGCTGATGGTGATAATAATAATAATAATGATGATGGATCATGTGACGAGAATCATGGTGACCAACGACAACGCTTTTACTGTGTCTTGGCTTCATGCCGCTGTCCCTACCGGTGAGCTTGTTTGCTGGTAGGCTGGCTGGCTGGCTTGCGGGTCTGTCTATGTGATAGTCAGCCAACCGGCTGTCGATTAGCTCGTGTAAGCGTGTGGAGGTCGTCGTTTTCCTCCTACGAACAGGAAGACCGGATGAACTCTCCGCCAGAAAAGCAAAGGCTATGCATATCTGTGTAATGTAAGACTTGTAGTCGTCATAGTAGTAAGTAAGGCTAGTAATAATAGTAGTCGTATTACTAGGTAGTAATAATGATAATAGTAGCAGCATAGTATAGAAGCAATCGTAGTAAAGCCAGTTGTTCCACCTATTGGAGCCGCGATAGCCGGCGAAATAGTGACGTGATTGTTCTGACGTGTATGACGATCTCAACCGTAGACATGGCAGAGCTATTATCAGCTGTTGTTGTTGTTGTTGTTGGTGCTGCTGCTCCTGCCGCTGCTGTTGTTGTTGTCGTGGTTGGTGGTGTTGTTGCTTTTGTTGTTGTTAGGACAGCAATAAATAAAACGAGTGGAAAACAATTTGCAAAGATTGCGTGCCAAGCAGGATGCTATAATTTCGATACAATGCCACCCACCTATTTCAGTGGATAAGAGCCGTTCTGAGACGACTGTCTGACCTATAGATTGGCTGTCCCCTCCTATTTGCTCACAGCCTGTCCGGCTACAGCTGCCTAGGTCGCGATGTGAGCACTATATATATATATATATATATATATATATATATGTATATATATATATATATATCTTTATATATCTTTATATATATAACAATTTAGTATAAATAATGTATGTCTTACAGGTGATAACTCGTTAGCACGAGTACTTAATAAACGTGGGGCATCACTGCATACGCTGTACACACAGACGGCCTACATGCATAGATAGACACACACATACATACGCGAATACAAGCATACACACACACACACACAGTGCAAGCATACGCAAAACAAACATTTTGTTATATTTGACGTTCAACCGCCATTCGGCCACTTGTGTGGCCGGCGCAGCGACCTCAGCGGTCGCCACAGCGGCGCCAGCGTGTGTTCGAGAGACAACACGTGTCCGAGAGCGCGCGCCACGCGAGGCGCCTACGACTTGTCGTCCCATTCATTGGCCTTCTCTCTCACAGGACGCAATCTATCTATCGATAGATAGATAGATACAGATCTAGCTCGCCCATTTCACTTCCAGCCTTCCCTGGCGCTTTCGTTCGCTATGGGCCGCCGCCACCACCGCAGGTGGTTCCAGCTGCGAGTGAGCGGTGCAAGCGCGTGTACGTATACATAGAGCAGCAGCAGCCAGAGTGCAACAACCGCCGCTGCTATCGGACGCCATGCTCGAGCAGCGACAGCGGCAGTCCCGCTGCTCAAGTATCATCATGCTGATTTCAATCCGACGGTCAACCCCTTGCATATATATATATATATATATATATATATATAAGGTTGACCGTAAACACCACATATATATATATTTGCAAGCACGCGTAACTTGACGGCGTGCTTGCAACACACAATACTTAAGTGTTGCATGCAAAGGTACTTATATATCCAGGCTTGTTCACGCGACATATAGGATAATTACAAATCATAAATTTAACCTCTCATAAGCATAGGCTAGTCAGGGTGAGTGTGGTTGTTGTTGTTGTTGTGTTCGTCTAGTAGTCGTTGGCAGGGGGGCGATAGCAAACTGCTGTGTCATCCGTAAACGCAAGCAGATTAACAAATATTGCTGAGATGAGCTTTCATTTTTGGGCGGTTGATGACATGGATGAAAAAAAACAAGCTGTTTCGCAAAGAAAACAACGCGTATTGCGTGTAAACGGCAGCAAGCACCAACAGCGGTAGCAGCTAATGCGATTGGCCACGCCTCCATCTCGAGCCATAAAACTCTTGGTGGTGGCATCACTCGCCGTGCGTCAACTGTCCTGCCTGTTAAGCCTATAAGCAGCACGCATTTGTTGCGTTAACAAGCCTAAAACGCTCCCTTAACGGAGCGGCCCGAAATTTCGTAAAAACCGCAACTCATTGAGCGCTTATTCTTCAACGATGGTCAAACCGCAGTACCTCGTAAAATACGCAGAATGACAAACACCTCTATCGCTAAGAAGCGACGCACTGCGGGCAGCTATTAACTATAGCTAGGGAACTTAATATAGCTGCTGTCGGATCTTGTTGAAAAACTAGAATGTCATCTAGTAGGTATAAACTCCCACACACAATGCTCTCTCACATACGTATATACAAACCGCATAGAGCGGTTTAGTGGCAAAGTCGTGGGCTTGCATGCGGGAGTCGCGGAACCGTACATCCAGGACCGTAAATAGTTCACTCGTAAACTGGTTCCACGGTTTCCCATCTTGATCTGGTGAATGTCGGAGCAGACTATAATTGGCTAATGGTCATTGGTTAAAACAAAAATCAATGGCTAAATGTAAGCTCATTTAATAAACATTATTAACAAACTTTATCTAATGCAGCCAAATATATGAAGCCATGAAAAACACTTAGCGCCGAAGCAACAGAAATGAAGCGGGAGGACAGGCACAGACACAGAGGACTGAGACGAGGAAATGCTGTTGCATCAGTTGGACGGTGCGAAGCAGAAGAAGTTTACGGGTAGCGGCGCAAAACAGCCAGCCAATGTCCAGCGCCGGTAGAGCACGAGACTCCCCCTCATAGTCTCCCGAAGATTGTCCAACACAATTCCGAACTTTGGGGGGGGGGGGGTGAAGACTGGGGTTTTAAGTGAGTGAGAGTCCCACACTAGGTGGAGTTGATTGCCAACACCGACCGTGCATTATTCAGTTTCTAAACCTCCCAAATAATTTAAAAAAGTGTTCAGCGGCGGAAGGGCCGCCTTTTTACCCCGGCGACGCCCCGACGGCAACAGCCGAAATGCCCCCAAATGACACACATACTGCAGGTTTGCACATTACTGAGTACAGTACGTGGCCAAGAAACTCGACAGAACCATTTCGCAGCAGCCTAGCAATTGAGCGACAGCTTTTTCGACAAGCCTTTGTCTGTGTCGACCTTTCCGTGTCGACTTTATTCCAAGTTTTGTGTAGCGCTCAAGTTTGCTCTATGCGAGGGCGTTGCTCTTCTCACCTCCCCCCCCCCCAATTCTCTTGCTGCACTTGCTGGCGTGCCGTAGGCAAAAGCTAGCTCAACGCGTGGTCGGTCTGACCGTGCCAAACCACGCCAGAATTAGAACGCCTGCGGGCCGTACGCGCTGCCAGCAAAGAAACTGCTGCAGCTCACAAAGCCACAGACGTAAAGGTCGGATCAATATATCAACATTGGACTGGATTCACGTTATGCCTCCGGAGGCAACAAGCTACGTCACGCAGGCTTCAAAAAGCAGCTCGACAAGCTTCAACAATGAGATCAAGCACATAGTTGTCGATTAAGCACACGACTGGATGGGCGGACTCATACGTGAATGGACTCCCTACTGTTGGCTTTCGACCATTTCAATGGTATCCATCGAAAGCACTAGAACCTCCTGCCGCTTTTAACTAGAAAGAACCCACTAAATCTCAACACGTTTTGAGGGATTATCGTCGTATATGTACCGGCCTCGAAAGAGAGCAGCACCTGCACGTGGCCTTGCCAGACCGATAGCGCAAAGGATCAACACTTAACTGAATTCTGCTGCACACTCACTGGAAAATTTGCGGAGAATAACAGAGCTACAACAGGGACGCTTCTGTAGAGATCAGTGATGCTACAACATAGGCAACAATATTATGCTTTAACTTTATATATATATATATATATATATATATATATATATATATACATATATTCTGTATTAGTCTGTACTATACTAGACTATTAGAAGTGCAGAGATGCATTTGCGGCACAACGTCATGAAAATGTTTCCCCCTAAACAATACCCAGCAAGCGACCCCATCCAAGAATTAGTGATGGCGAAGAGCGATCTATCCCTAATGCGCCGTAGAACGTATGCCTGACAAGTAGTCCATCTGAATACACAGATCTAGGTATATATATACATTGGACCAGTTTGCTCAGTGACACCTTCGTGTGGTACATTTGGGCACCTATTTGTCAAGTCCATCGATGGGTAACCAGAACACAGAACACTAGCAACAGCTTCTCTCGCAGAGAAGCGGTAAGAGTGAGGAAAGTTCTGTCTGAGTCACTCTCTGCTAAACGACATCATTCGAAACCAGCTAACGATACACGCACGCACGCAAGCAGCCACCCAATAATCAATTTACCATTTATTGTAATTATGATGGTCATTATTCTTATCGTTACTAGTTTAGCGTACTGACCTTGCCTAGGAAGGGATAAAAGGATCAATAGATTTGTATATATATATATATATATGTTTGTGTAATCAGCCAATTTACAAATCTGTCCGCGCTCAGCAGTGCTTGTAGATTTTCCCTCTAGACGCATCCTTTCCCGTAACGTTGCTTGAAAGCCATGCGCCATGCGTCAATTGGCGGAGAAGAAACATGGACACGTCGCATAGACGTGGTTAGTTCACGCTTCTCGGGGAGTGGTACGGGGGTCATGTTCACGTTGCTGTCAAATTATTGAGACTCTCCCCTCCCTTCCGCCCACTTACCCACCATTATATTGTCTCAGGAATCGATATAATTGCCGATGTGACACTCTATTAACTGGTACTGTTCTTATCGGCACTCCGATCTTAACAATCGTCATATAGGGAACAATTTTGTGTCGCTTCCCGACTATCTCTGCATGGTCTGGAAGACACGAACACGGCGTTTCCTAATTCTGCCCTACGGACTATTGTTTCGCTAATCCGAATCCACAATTGTCACAAACACATAGCTACGAATTGTCCTTATATATATATATATATATATATATATATATATATATATATATATATGTATATATATATATATATATATATATATATATGCCGCAGTACACATATAAATGTACAATATATGTGATCCCAAATCTCAGCCATTTATTCGATTATCGTCAAGCAGCCCTGTTACACTTGGACGCTGTCCAAGGGCGTCACAATCGACAAGCGATGGACATTCGCCCGAAGGACACTCCGTTGCTAGTTCACAGCTAATGCGTGCTCTGTGCTTAAGGTAGTTGGCATCATTTGAATCCATTTCGGCAAGTGGATAGAAGAACTGACAGGAATCTAGTCGATGGTCCCCGTTTCGATCCGTGACATTTTCTTACGTTACGCTGACAACATTCGTGCCAGTGTTCTGTTATATATATATATATATATATATATATATATATATATATATATATATAGTAGATATTGCAGATTAAATCATTAATTGTTTTATGTTCGGCTTGAAATCTATATACAGCAACGCTTCAAATATATACCGCTGAGAGAGATATCCTATATATATATATATACATATATACATTCAAGTACAGTGCTGTTAGAACTTCTTCATTAACTATCGAGTCAAATGTATTCGAGAGACTATATTAACTCACTATGAGTGAAATAAATGAGATGATATATTTGAGAGACGGATAGACAGATGCTAAGGTTTGAGACAATTATAGATGCTGCAGTACTCAATCATCTGCGTGCTCGATCTGTGCGAACTCACCTCTTCCATGAATTTCGTCACATCGTAGACGTTTTCGTGGATGACGATCCAGCACGAGGATTTCTCCTTGTGCTGGGCCACTTCTTCGAGGCTGAACTTTTTCACCGCTGGCGTCGTCGTCGTCGTCATGTTGTGTGTTCGTTGCTTTCGGCTCACGGTAACGGCACCCGGTTCGTTCTATCTTCCGACCTGGATGGGATGAGTAGTTAGATATCAGTCAGCGTTCTGGTGGTCTTCTTTCTCACACACAGCCGTTTGCCGAGTCAGACAGACACACCACCACCGGTCTGCGCCGCACCGTACGCCACTCGTGCCGCCGCCAGCGTCGAAGTGTTTCGCTCCGTAGCACTTTTCCCTTACAACAACTGTGAGTACAACGACCACGAAGATGACGACGACGACAACAACAACAACAACAACAGCAACAGCAGCAAATATTATAACAACAGCAACAACAACAACAAGTATTTTAATAACAGCAAAAATAATAACAGCAACAACAACAAATATTACAACAACAACAATTATTACACCAATGGCTGTACCAGTTATTACAATAACATCGGCAGCAGCAGCAGCAGCAACAACAACAATAGCAACAACAGCAACACGCCCACATACACACACACGAATTCCTCCTTTGCTAAGCGGTTGACAACAAGTTGCCTAATATCGTCGTCGTGGCGGCTGTCGCTACCGTGCAAACGAACTGCTAAGCTGCTGTTGCTGCTGCTGTTGTTGTTGTTGTTGCAGTTGTTGTCACCACCAACCACCAACCACCACGACCACCACTAGCCGCAACAGAACTGCTTCTGCTGCTGCTAGTTTGCTGGCGAGCTGTATAAAGGACGGGAAACGCCGTAAAGGACCCGACGTTGTCGGCGACTACTCAGGCACACGAGCGGCGGTGGCGGTGGTGGTATCGACGCACGAGCGAAGAAGGAAGTTCTAGCCTCACTGATAGTTCTAGTTGGTGCTTAGTGTGCTGTCTGTCTGTCTATCTGGGGGGAGCGGGGCAGCGAGGGAGTGAGAGGAAGAAGAAGAAGGGGCGGAGGGGGACAGGATGGATTGCTTTATTATTAGTATATTGTACGTTGACACGTACAGTGGGCTAGATGATAGGGACAGAGAGAGAGAGAGAGAGAGAGAGAGAGAGAGAAAGAAAGAGATCTATGGATCGATCGAAAGATGCTAATGATAATGGCGGTGCCGGTTGTTGTCGTCGTGGTGGCGGTGGTGGTAAAAGAAATAGTTGTAGTAGTAATAATAGTAGTAGAAGTGATGATGATGATGATAACGAGAAAGATTATGTTAATGATGATGGTGATGATGATGATGTACAATCCAACTCCGACTGTAGACTGCGGTGCAGTGAAGGAGAATGTTAACGTCAACCAGCAGGATGATGACGACGACGACGACGACGACGACGACGACGACAACAACAACAACAACGAAGACGACGACGAGAAGAGGAAAAAGGAGAAGAACAAAAATCAGAAGCGGCAGCAGCAGAAACCGTCGTTGTCGACGTCGTCCGCAAGGCGAATCGACGTCGCAACGAAGCTCCAGTAGTGAGTCTGTATGTCTGTCTACCTGTTTGACTGTTTGTTTGTCTGTCTGACTGACTGATTGTAGTTCCTTCTATACCCGGGTACCGGGGGCCGCCCTCGTTCGATACAAAGTCGTCTTCTTTCTCTACTAGTTGGTATTCTGCTCACTGACTGACTATTGTTGTCGTTGTTGTTGACGTTGTTGTTGTTGTTGTTGCTGCTGCTGCTGCTGTTGCTCTCGGAGACGGGGATCACGAAGTCACCTGTTCTCGCCTGATTGCCTGTCTGCCTATGGCTATATTCGTGCCACAGTTTGGCCGGCTCGTGCAATTCGATATACAGAAAGAAAACGAAGAAGAAGAAGAAGAAGAAGAAGAAGAAGAAGAAGGAGACACCTGTGTCTACAATCGATAGTCTGTCTGCACACGTTGACAAACGCCGGTTGGAGACGATGATGACGACGACGACGACGGAACAGACGACGTCAGTGATTGCCAGTGACGACGACGACGACGACGACGATGATGATGATGATGATAGTGGTGTTTGAGACAGATAGCCGGCTCGACTGGCCACAACCACCACTACGACAACTACCACAAACACCACTATCACCACCAACCACCACAAACAAACAAACGCACGGAGGGAAAAATAAACTGACGGTCAACCACAATTACCACCACTGAGAAGAGGAGGATGCTGTGCTGTTGGGGATGATGATGACGGCGGCGGTGGTGGTGGTGTTGGCAACGCGGCGACCGGTGGCTACAACAAGGCCAGCAGACACGGAGTTGTTGGTATCGACGACCGACCACGGTGGCCGACCACGCACAGTCAACGCTGCGGGCAAAGAAAAAAGAGAGGGCGGCCTGACCACACTGCCCCGTTGTCAGCTGGGTCCGGACGGGCAGCAGCAGCAGGGGCGGCGGCGGCGGGCGAACTTGGAAGGGAGCAACGGAACAAAGGAAGCTAGCAACAGAGAAAGAAGCCAACGTGGACACGACAAACTTTGCCCGCGAAAAGCAACAGCAGAAGCATTTTGCCAGCAACAACAGCAGCAGCAGCAGGAGTGCAAGTTCACGCGGTGGAAGCTCTTCCACCAACACCACCAACAAGAAGAACAGCAACAACAACAACGGCAACACGGCGAATGACAACAATAACAGGAACAACAACACGACAAACAACAACAACAACAAACAACAACAACAATAATAATTACAGCAAAATCACTTTACTTCGAGTTGTTGGATGGAACGAACCAGCAGCCACAACAGCATCAACTGTCGCAAAAGTCACACAATAATAGTCCGAGCCGCAACAGTAGCAGCAGCACCAGCAGCAGCAGAAGAATAAGCAACAGCGACGCCAACGAAATAAATACGTGCAGCAGCAGCAGCAGCAGCTCTACAACGACGCTTTCACTCACCACTCAGTCACTCACCCAACTCTTATTTAACTCAACTCCGTCTAGCTGACGGTGACCTGCAGCAACAGCAGTAGAGATGAGACTAAGCAGCGGACACCGAACGACACGAAAGTCAAGACAGAAATGCGGGTTTCCCTCTCTCGCCCCGTTGCCGTAGCCACCGCTGCCGCCGCCGCCGGTGGTGGTGGTGGTGGTGGTGGAAGTGGTGAGGTTGACGGCGGCCATGGTACGGCCAGGCGACCATCCGTCCCTCCGTACATTCCCCCTCCAGTTCCCCAACGACGACGACGACGACAAAGGGGGTGGGCGGGTGGATAGGGACGTCGGGAGCAACGCCAACGTCCATAGAGAAAGAAGGAAGACGAGAGGGAAATTGTGGTAAAAGTATTATAAAGTAGACGTCATAGTCGTCGTAGTAATAATAGTAGTTGTTGTAGTTGTACCAGCAGTTTGTTATACGAGTCACTTAATAGCTCCTCGCCGGCGGCAGCCGCTGCCGCAGCAGTAAAAACAGCACTCACTGTCTATCGCGAGCAGGAATAGTTAGACGTAGTAGAAAGAGGAAAATTCTCCCAGTCATCTCGCCTTCCTCCTTGACGCACGCACGCTTAGACAGACAGTACCGGCAATTATCTCACATGTATAAATATATATATATATATATATATATATATATATATATATGCCAATTCACATTTATTTTCCGCGCATATCGACAAAACTCTAAGCAAAGCACAGTTAGTCAAATGACTGTCATCAAGATGTACATAGTGACGACATTCGTTATACCGCCGAAAGGACGGGCCAGCGAGCAAGCGGCTAAACAGCAATCGACACCCCCGGCAGATAAAATAAACCCCCCTCGCAGCCGCCGCCACCAATCAAGGTGGCGTCGTCGTCGTCGAAATCATCAGCACACAGAAAGACAAGACGGAACATCATACGGCTCTCTGTCTGCCGTATTTCTGTCCCACGTATAGACGGAATCGAGATACAGATAGAAGGATAGGTAAATGGATGGCTAGGTAGGTCGCAGTACAACATCTTTTTTGGCGGTCCTAAGGCGGCTAACCAACAAATCGGTCGCTTGCTTACTTACAAGCAGACACTGCCTCCCTTCCTCACTTATTTATTTCAACTGTTCAACTGTTTTCAACTGTTTGTTTATTGACATTTCTTGTAGATAATTGCACACATTAATTTCAAGCTCCATTAAGCACATAGCTTGTTCGGAGCCCCTTTTATGAATAATAATGTATAATTTATATATGCCATTTTCACCTATTTACAATATATTGCAACATGATTGTATTTTTATATCACTTTTAACCAGATACCAAAGTTTCAAGATAATGCTCTTTGAGATCGCATTTGAATTTGAACAGGGACTTTGTCTGCCTAACGGAGGCCGGTATTTTGTTCCAGTAGGAGGCCCCAATGTTTCTGATTGATAGCCTTGACTGGTTGGAGTTGGCGTGTGACAGAGTAAGCAGGTTTGATGCGTTACCCCTTGTAGATATGGGTGTTGCTGATGTTGCCAGACCATATAAGTTTGGATGCACTCCAAGGAGTATACGCCTAATTTCAACTACGAGACTTACTTAGTTAGCTTTTTATTTAACTCACTCCAAGCACGACCGTCAAGACAACGCCGATATCAGCATGATCAACAGGTCTATGCTCGTGCTGCTGCTGCTGCTGATGCTGGTGGTGATGACGATGATCATGGTGGTGTGATATCTTCCTTCTACAATAGGTTATATCCTCGTGACGCACAACAGTGACAACCACCGATCGGTGGTTAATTTTGTAGGTAGACGAACGACCACACTCCCGATCAGACTAAACAAAGCAGCACACACCCACGCCAAAGGCCACCCAGCCACCCCTATTGTCAAACGTCAAATTCAACCGCCTCATTGGGTCGTGTGAAACCGCCCCTTTTGTCAAAAGTCAAACGCAAATGCTCCTCCCGCCGCCGTCGCGAACTAGAAGTAATCGTAGTTCAAGTAGAAGTCCATAGTTACATCGTAAATAAAGCATCTCGACTTTACCTTCTTTCAGCATCTCAGCAAGTATAGCTGCTGCTGACTGAGTGATCAATACCGATGAACTCGTTACGTAACATATCGAGTTTTTTTTTCATTATTATTATTAAATAAAAGTACTTTAAATTTTAAAGAATTAATCAAAACCACAAAAAAAAACAGAAATGCGACGGACGCGCAGAGACCGAAGATGACACCAGTTTGAGAAAACCTTCGACGTCAATAACAGAACAGAACGTTGAAAAAGTTGGTGATATGCTACTGAACGATTGCCGAACTATTATCAGGGAGATAGCTGAGGAATTGCAGATATCTTATCTTGACCGATATTTTATGCGTCAAAAATCTGGCAGCAAAGCTCGTTCCCAAAAAAAAAAGTTGAATTTCTAGCAAATTAACGCCCGCCGGTAAAATGTCCGAATTGATCCTTCGGCGAAGGAGCAGAAGACCCCGTTGAGAAACCTCCCAGCGTTGTCTTCAAGAAGAGACTCGATCGAAGCAATTCAGATAGAGCAGATCAAACACCAAAGTTTTTTAGCTATTTTTTCAACTACAAGGGTATTTATTACCTTACGCGAAGTGCCACCTGGTCATTAAAGAATACTATCGCAAAATTTGAAGAATATTGCGCGAGCACGTCCGACGCAAAAAGCTTGAATTCTGGGCAAAAAACTCTTGGATTCTCCATGACGATTACATCGTTACTGGTTTCGGATTATTTGATGAGACATTCGATTTATATATTTCCGCAACTTCCCTATTCGCCGTACCTGGCTCCGTGCGTTCTCACTGTAGTTTTCCTGCTTCCACGGATAAAAACAGTTTGGAGAGACAACGTGTCGAGACTACAGAGGAAATATAGAAAAATTCGATTCCGCAAGACGCGTTTAAAATATTTCGGAGAGTGGGAAAGAAGGTGGCACAAGTGCATTGCAGCGGTTGGGAGCTATTTTGAAGAGAACAACAACGCTTTAGAAGATGAAATAAATATTATTTGTTTATAAGTATGTATCAGAACTTTTCGATACGCCGATCGTATATATATATATATATATATATATATAAATATATATATGTTAACACAGCAAGATTATATAAATGCAATGACATGTGCCCGTCACACTGTGTAGAGGGAACTGCTGCTTGCGTTGGCAATTCTATGCAATAACTAAAGACGGGGCAGACTTGCGCTAAAAATCGCGGCGAAACGTAGGCTGACAAATTGTGATAACTAGCCATATCTACTACGTGTTGTAGTCACTTGTCGGACACTCTGGTGGATCGTTTCTATACAGGACATCGTTTACAGCTACTCGATCATCAAGTGTCAAGCGCACGTATGAAGAAGGATATCAAGAAGTAGAAACAGCAGTAGTGAAGCGTTTATCATGTATTATCTAATGTTAGGCTTGTTGTTACGCGATGCCGTTCGTGATTCCGGCATGGTTAGAGCTAACTGTAAAGCTGCAACAAACCTGCATCAATGTGATGAAGCAACTCGGAAAAAAATTGTTTTTCTTTCTTACAAGAGTTATGCACTTTGCACGACTCGTTTTTCTCTAATGGCAGGCTTTCACAATGCCTCTCTCTGCTCTGCTCTGCGTTGCCGCCTTCACTCGCATAGAGCAATCAATGTGTTGTTGCCGGGTTCCGACGATTAAAATCGGCGGAACGATCACCTCCTCCACAACATCCACAACACCAGCGGCACTCATTGAGCTCGTTCGATCTTGTTGCGCTCTCTCTCTCTCACTCTTTATATATCTATTTCTCTAATGTACGCAAACATACGCGTGGCTGATCAGATCATCTCACGAAGTGTTGGATCTCCATCGATCTGTAGAACCAGATCGTTGTATGTTTTTGTGTGTTTGGTTGCGTTAAAGTGTGTGCTCTTTGCTCTCAGACTCGTTGAGCATATTCCTGATGAATGTTGTCTGTGCGCATAGCGAACTAACGCGACGCGTTCGGCACCGCACTACGCGCGTTTGTATGATTCAAAGTAGTGATGATTGTTTTCAAATGTTACCTTTGCTCAGTTAGCTGATCATCAGGCGGGTATACATCTAGACAGGTAAGTTTTCTTCACCAACTTCAAGTTCGATTCGTTCGCCTCCGAAAAGCTTCTCGACCACACTCTGTCACTCAGCTGCCGAAGCTGGCGGTTGTCACGTAGTCCCTACTTTCTATCACCACCACCACCTGGCTTGTCGGATTGGTCAATCGTGACATATTTATTTGGTGTTCTTTTTTGTAGACGCTGGTTCATGTGATTATAACGGGGCACAGCTCTTTGCGAAGCAAGCAAATTGCAGTCCGTCGTACGCAAGCAACCAGCGGCCTGCAAGATGTCTCATTCCACCACCGGCGCGGGCCGGGCCACCCAGCTGTCAAAGAGTGTTCTTGAGATGAAGTTTATGCAGCGTACAAAAGAGAAATACGAAGAGGACCAGCTTCAAGCGGAACAACGGGCGCTCTTCTGCACTGCTGATACGATGAAGCTAGAAGGAAAGACAGCCGCGTATGTATCCAAAAAAATATATCTATGTATATATATATACGTTGCGTTTTACAACATTTTTATATGCACCTATGTATCTGTCGATGTTTTATTGATATACACCTTGCAACGCTTATCGTACTTGCTTCGTTTTGTTTGAATCTATTTCTTGCTGACACACTTAAGCTGACTTAGGAGCTCACTGATTTCCTAAATGTATATTGGAGTAAATAAAAATGTCACAAAATAGAGTATTTAGAATAATTATACGACACACATAGATATGACGCAAAATATATAAATGCATATAATGTAAAATATAAAGCTATAATAAATTAAAAATATAGTACATCGTTAGAAGGAAATGGTTATGCATATTTGTCTGAAAATCTAGGCTGTATATATATAGTCTGAGATTAGATTAAATATTAACTCAACCTTGCCAATTTGTGATGAAACACGCCTAAATGCACAGTCTAATCGATTTTTCAGGCATAAGCGCTTTATCCATGAACGAAGCTTTGTGCCCTGTGCAGATCTTGTCATGGGGCGGATGTCCTTTAACGGTCGCAACCCGTGGATCGAGGTAGGCTTTCATTTAGCGTTCGATTTTAAGTATCTTCGGCGCTTTTGTACGTTCTGTTGCGGCGTAACTTTTTTTCTAAGCATAGCCCGATAAGAAATTGCGCACTCAATTGATCGGAGGAATTCCCGCTTTAATATATGTTTCAGTGACTTTAATATTGGGACAGTTGTTGCAGGTCTATACAGAATAGTAAACATTAAAGGTCGTGCCGTTGCAGGAACTCTCAGCCAAGGAAAAAGTAGAGGACCCAAATTTCGGCAAGATGGGTGGAATTGACGACGATGAATTCGCCGAGAGGTAAGACAGTCATGTCGTAGGCATATATATATACAGGGTCATTCAGGGAGTATTATACTTCTTTCGAGGTTTGATAAAACTCGGCAAGAAAATAATTTTTCCCTATAGAGGGAGGACGCGGAAACGTCTTGTTTAGGAGTGAGGATGAAATTTATAAAAGTCGTTATTCTGCCTTTTTTTCGCCTACATAGTTGTGCGAAATCTACGTTTGTGGGAGAACCAGTACACCGGCGTGTTCGGAGAAAAATTCTGCACAACGGAAGACACTTTACTAGCTTGCGTAGCAAAAAGCCAATACACAGGTTGAGAAAAGTCATAAAAAGTCGATATGTTGTTATGTTATACGTTAACGCTTTTTCGTGAAAAATCGTAAACTTTTTCCATGACGACCAAAACTGTATTTCCAAGAGACCACTCTCACGCAATGGCAAATTTAATGCCCACCACTTTCGTACCAAAGTAATGATGCTGCGTTGCGTAGTTGTCAAGTCACTAAGCTTTTTCGATAGCCATATCGAAAGCGAAGGCATGCATATTTCTATAGGGCGTATGAGAAAGTTAGGGATATATTTTGAGGTTTGGTAGAATTCAGCA
Organism: Dermanyssus gallinae; assembly: GCA_003439945.1. Classification (NCBI taxonomy): domain Eukaryota; kingdom Metazoa; phylum Arthropoda; class Arachnida; order Mesostigmata; family Dermanyssidae; genus Dermanyssus; species Dermanyssus gallinae. Next base: position 141,000 of record QVRM01004410.1, on the reverse strand, counting down.
AGAGAATCATTTTTCCTAGTGGAAGGAGGGGGCGGAAACGTCTTGGCAAATGTTTACGGTTCTGAACGTGATAACTTGCACGTAAATCATAACAACTATGACTGTCGAAAACGCTTAGTTACTTGACAACTACGTAACGCAGCACCATCACCTTGGTACGAAAATGATGGGCATTAAATTTGCTATTGCGTAAGAGTGGTCTTTTGGACGTACATTTTTGGTCGCAATGGAAAAATTATACGATTTTTCATGAAAAGGCGTTAACGTAAAATATCGACTTTTCATGATTTTCCTTAATCTGGGTATTCGCTTTTTGCTACGCAAGCTACTGAAGTGTCTTCCGTTGTGCAGCATTTTCCTCCGAACACGCCGGTGTAATCGGTTTCTTCGTGCGTTGACTGGTTCTCCCGCAAACGTAGATTTCGCACAACTCTGTAGGAGAAAAAGGCAGAAAAACTACATTTATAAACTTCACTCTCTCTCCTAAACAAGACGTTTCCGCGTTTTCCCTCCATAGGGAAAACTTATTTTCTTGCCGAGTTCTATCAAACCTCAAAAGAAGTACAATACTTCCTGAATGACCCTGTATATATATATATATATACGAGGTGTGTTCAAAAAGTATCGCGGGGGGAAAAATTTTCGCGGGTTACGTATATTCGAATTTCGATTTTTTTGTGGCGTTAGGTTGTTACTCATGTCTCTCACTTATGCCGACAAGCTCGGCCATTTTGAATGTTCACTTAATTGTTGACAGCTGCTTTGCTTGCACGTGTTTTGGATCGTCTTCGATTTTTACCTATTCAAAAAAATGGATCAAAGAACCTGTATCAAATTTTGTGTGAAAAACGAAATTAAGTGCGCGGATGCATTCCGAATGTTGACTGTGGCATACGGAGAAGCTACCTTGGACCGACGTTTATCGGTGGTACAAAATGTTCTCAGAAGGCCGAGAAGATGTGAACGACGAAGAGCGTGCCGGACGCCCGAGCACTTCAACAACAGACGAAAAAATTAATGAAGTGGAGAAAATGGTATTGGCCAATCGTCGAATCACCGTTAGAGAAGTTGCTGAGGACCTAAACATATTGATTGGCTCGTGCCATTCGATTTTTATCAATGATTTGGGCATGAGACGGGTCGCCGCGAAATTCGTACCAAAATTGCTCAATTGCGACCAAAAACAGCATCGCATGAACATTGCTAATGAGATGTTGGACTCTGTCCGCGACGACCCAAATTTGCTCCAGAGGGTCATAACTGGTGACGAATCGTGGGTTTATGGTTATGACGTGGAAACCAAAGCTCAATCATCTCAATGGAAGCTGCCGCACGAACCAAGACCGAAAAAAGCGCGCCAAGTTCGGTCGAATGTGAAAGTTTTGCTGACAGTTTTCTTCGATTGCAGGGGCGTGTGCATCATGAGTTCTTGCCACAGGGTAGAACGGTCAATAAGGAATATTACCTGCAAGTTATGCGCAATTTGCGCGAAGCAATCCGCCAGAAACGCCCGGATTTGTGGAAGAACAAAAATTGGCTTTTGCACCACGATAACGCCCCTGCTCACACATCGTTGCTTGTGCGCGAGTTTTTGGCCAAAAACAACACACTAATGATGCCGCAGCCACCGTATTCCCCAGATCTGGCCCCCTGTGACTTTTTCTTGTTCCCTAAACTGAAGAGGCCCATGAAAGGACGACGTTACGCTACGCTTGACGAGATAAAGACGGCATCGAAGGAGGAGCTGAACAAGATAAAAAAAAATGGTTTTTTGAAGTGCTTCGAAGATTGGAAAAACCGTTGGCACAAGTGTATAATATCTCATGGGGATTACTTTAAAGGGGACAAAATAGATATTCATGAATAAATGAATAATTTTTGAAAAAAACACAAAAGTCGCGATAACGATTGAACAGCATATATATATATATATATATATATATATATATATATATATATATATATATATATATATATAATTATTCATAGCTATCACCAAAAAGCTCATTTTAGGCTACCACACACATATACATATATATATATATATATATCTCCCGCCTGACAGCACTACAACACTCCACGCACCTTGGGGTCCAATGGATGCTAACTACCGAGCACTTCAAAAAATATTTTTATTAAGGCGAGCACTGCCGAGTGTGCAAACGTATTGTAAATGATTAATAAATCATCACAATATTTTATATATATATATATAATACATATCTGAGCTATACTAACAAATATGTTTTATTGCAACCATCATCTGACCAGATACACGAGGACAGTTGATACAATGGGCAAGAAGTTTATTCGGAAACGAGAACGCCCAGACAGCTCATCAGGACGCCAGGCATCGACGAAGAAAAGGTTTAAGAAGCCTGTCGACGACGAGTCCTAGATCTCGCGCTGACTTAAGGCTGACAGGTCTTTTAGACCTGTCGCCGACACGAAGCTTATATACATTATTATCATGCGTCATATGTGTATATATCTGGTTAGTGCTTGCTGTACGCTAACGAGATATTTGTTTCAAACAACTGTAAATAAAATCAATACGAATTTTAATCAGTTGCGTTTCATTTCACCCAAGTAATATGAATCTTTAATAATCACCAATACGAATTTATAATCAGTTACGTTTTATTTCACTTAGGTATTGTAGTCATTAGTTATTGCGTACAGTATTAGGCTGAACTTTTATGGTCAACGCACACCCGTAATGATGACGCTTCTATTTCGGAGCAGTCCAGTACGCGGTACACCGTTCAATGTCGCCTTCACCACAGAACCGATACAGACGAAATCGCAGGGTCCGTAACAGTTGCCCGTCAAACATATCATAATGCTAGTGGCCATGCTATGGGATTCGACAGAGTAAGGTTCGAGTTTTCTGCCCTGCTCTTTTCCATTGATTTAAGGAGAAAGTGGGTGTTTTTGTAAAATAATTGATTCAAAATGTGGGGTTGCGCTCTTTATACTATGTTCTCTATAAGTCCGCACGACTGTAGGCTTAAACAGTGTGAACATCCATACACTGCAGATCCGGAGTCTTACTGGAGGACGACATGTGCATAACACTGGCTTGCTGTTTTCTGTAGAGCCATGGAGTGCATTTCTTTCTCTAAGTCGCTTCGGAAAAATGGCGATCCTTCTAGCCATCCATGAGAAAGCAAGTTGCACAGAGAGACAGAATAAAGCGGTGGATAGGATATGGGGCTGTAGCCATCTCCTCCGTGACATTCGTGTGCGTCCATCTGCTCTAGACAGCGCGATAGACTAGCTTGCGCATGTTGTCCACTTGTTTCCTTCTAAATTTCCCTAAGAATGTTTCGTGCAACACATCGTGAGGTGATCATCTTTAATTTTTGCTTGTTACATCTCGCACATTTTAGGAGCATCAATGTTCAACCTTAAATGCATGTCCATGATCACCATCATGTTTTGTGGAGTGATTTATTTTCGGCTGGTTTTTGTGAAATGTTTTCAAGTAAACTGCGTTACTGGAGAATAAAGTCCTTCGTAAAATAAAATAAGTCACAACGTAGACATGTACATAGCAGTAAATAAGCGCGCTAAGGATCAGAAATGTGCTTGGATAGGCAAGTGCGTTAATAACAAGGCTCAGAATTGTTTTCAATATATAATAAAGAAGAGCGATGAGAAATCTTTTTATGGAGAAACAATACGGATTTAGACAGAAACGGTCAACGATGGGTGCATTTCAGCGGGTTTTACTCCCGACTGAAGAGGATATAAGTACGAGCCTTAAGACGAGTTCCTTCGTTCTTTGAACTCTAATCGATGTCAAAAAATGCTTTTAATACGGCCCGTTAGGAACTGATAATAAGGGAACTTCAGAAGCTCGGGATTACCTCAGAGATCGGCGCCACCATTCTGGCGGGACGCCTAGGACCAGTACCGTGGAACCATACGACGATGTGCTCTGCATTTCTTACCTCCACCTGGTGTGGAGATTATTGCGTATGCCAATGATCTAGCCATGATGCCTACGGTCCGTAGGGAGGTAAGACTAAGGGAGACGGCCAACCACGCCCTTGTCATTGTAGAGACATAGATGGCAACCGGCTCCAGCTCGCCCTCGTAAACCGGAAGTTCCCATCAAGGAGGTGACAAGTACTTGGTAGGTACTTCCGACACGGGCCTTACAGGAACTCCGCACATTAAACACGTGGCAAGGAAGGCAGGCTAGAAGGAAAATTGCGCAGAGCCTGGCGAGGATACGTCCGGGGGAGGGAGGGCCTCTCAAGCAAGACAGAGATTTGCGACAGACGCTGAATCGATAGCACTATATGTCGCCCTTGCTCTTTACGTGGGTGCGTGCATCACGGTCGGCCCAGAGGACCATGGGCGTTAGCCCGGGTTTACCGGACCACTTTAACTGAGGTGCTGCTGGTCCTGGCCTGCCCTCTGCCCTGGGCCTTACTGAATCTTTCGAGAGCGAGGGAGACAACAATGAAGGAGTGGGAGAAACCCCCCCCCCTCTGCACAACGCCAGGGGCAAATGGACACGACTACTCATTCCGGACATTCTAGCATAGTGCGGCTGCCCTTTTGGTGAAGTTTCGTATAGCGTCTCGTATGTACTTGCCGGGCATGGACAGTTCCAATGATGTATTGTAGTGTCTACCACCTCCATGACCGGGCGGCGACCGTTACGAGGTCGCCATTCCCTCGCTCAAACAACACACGTCCTCTGCCTGGCTCGCACCAAAGACTACTAACTCGTTTATTCTCCTGCCTCCTTATCACAGATTTGCCCGCGCATTTAGTAACTTCTCGCGTCTTCGCTACTGGTGTGGCGGCATCCTCTATTTGGCGCCCTGTATTTAGTTTGCTTCAGCATCGCTTCCGCCAACAGACGATATATAATTTGCCCGCGCTACTTGACGGACGCTGCTATCCTACATATATGTTGCGGGTTGGAGAGATAAGTACAAACGTTTGTGTGCTCTGCACCTTAGGGGACACAGACGACGTGAAACACACGGTGCTGCACCCTGCGGCGCTGGCCAACGTTCGCATAGCCGCCGGATCGTCTTTGCTGGGCCAAACGCCAGCCCTCATAATAGCACATATGTGTGGATTATCGCGTACACCTCGGCAGAGGCGTGGACGGAAGGACGTGCTTACCTGCACCCCATTATGAAGGCTAAGAGGCCGCACCTCGAGCTAACTGGGATTCTCATCAGCAAGATTCCCCCCCCGCCCCCACCCGAGGGTTTCGAAGTAATGCCATACCCATGTGGGGCAGGAATGCCATGCCCACGAGAGGCAGGAACATAAGAATTGGTGGGTAAGAGTCCCACACTAGGTGCCGATAGCCGCCAGTATCGACAGTGCTTAAGGCATTTCCCGAAACCTTCCAAACAAGTGTGGAAGAGCGAATTGGGTGCTTGTGGTTTAGAATTTGTTTTAAAATACTATTAGAAGCAAGCTCCAGTGAAGGGTCAACACAACCCCTTTGAAAATGCGCAATTTAAAATACCTACGCGGTGATAATGTATAAAATCTTACTGTAACTTGTACATGTGCTTTGCACTAGCTTGTGGCTATATGAAATTGTAACACAAATGAGAAACTACAATTTAGTATCCGCCGACGGCGTTCTAGGCGGAGACCTCCCGACAGTACTAGACGATATTCGAAAAGTGATTGACTTTGGTGTGATTAGTGGCCTGGCTCTGAACCCGGGCAAATGTGAAGTCCATATTACGGCTCATAACGGAATTGAATCATTAGATTTAATGGGCCCCTTTGGCCTACTCCCTGGCTGTCGCGTTGTTGAAAAGGCTCACCTGAAGCTGCTAGGTATGCCCTTGCTGTCGGATGGGATACCAAAAGCACTGGCCGGCCGGAAAGACAAACTGAACTTCGCCACAGACAGACTATCCCAATTGGGGGCCTACTGCGGTCTGTTTCTCCTTAGATCTGGCTTTTCAGCCACGAGGTTAACTAGTTAGAGGTTGCAAATTATCCTCATCGCCTGAACTTTTGCAGCCTTTTAATGATCTTAGCTTAGCCAGTTCAGAGAAGATACTAAATCTTCAGCTTTCCGCTGTGGCAAGGGATTAGGTAATGCTTCAGATCTCTCTAGGCGGCTTAGGAATGCCGGACACGGTCATGATGGCTGGACCCGCGATCGTGTCATCATTCAGAGAGGGTTAGGGCTTTATTGGATAAGGATGGATGGGAAGCTTATAACGTTGAACTACAAAAGCTGACCAACAGATTGTTGTCTTTATTTAACTCCACTCCCGATGAAAGAACTAAACAGAGCAGTTGGACAGACCCTATGCAAGAAAAGCGATTAGCAAGCCTGATCGATAGAGCCTTCACCGTGGCTGACCAAGCCAGGCTTCGAGCCGTTAGTAGTCAAGGGGCTGGAGCCTGGTGACATGCCCTACCCTGTCCACGAATAGGGACGCTTTTTAATGATGAGACGACGCGCATCAGCACAGGATTGCGGCTTGGTGTCGACCTAGTTGTCCCTCCCCGATATCGTTGTGGTTACCTTGTAGACGCTTTGGCGCATCATGGCTTATCATGCGCCTTAAGTGCAGGCCGAAGAGCACTAACCCCCATTGAGCGTAGTCGCATGCTTGTTTGGGACGCAACTGTAATCGACTCATTAGCCCCTTTGATGGTCGGTGCAGGTGCGGACCAGGCAGGTCATGCGTCTAGGCTAGCAGAGCCTAACAAATGTAGAAAATACTCTGGCGTTGGTTATCCGCACCAATTTTGTCCGTTGGCTTCTGAAACAATGGGAGGACCAGGCCCGCTTACATTGAAATTGATTCAGCGCGTGGGTAGAAGCCTTAACCTCTCCACGGGAGACTCGAGAGCATCGGAATTTTTGCGTCAGAGGCTGTCGCTCTACATCCAACGAGGAAACGCAGCATCTGTTCGGGGCACATTGTCGAACTGGGCTAATCCCGGCTTAGAGAACCGTAACCACACGCTAACGCGGAGACAATTGTTCACTCCAAAGTGGTAACATAAAAAGTTATTTAATAAAAGAACAACGAATTTAGTATCAATAAACGTCATATCATATCATACAGGATCCGTTAGTAATATAGCACACGCAAGTATACGGACACGTTCAAGAAGTTGATGCGGCTACGTGGGAAATCTATAATGTTACATTTCGTTTCTCGTAGCAAACGCATGACTGTTAAGACGCGAACTCTGGCTAAATCACCCATAAAAAAAAAAACAATTTCGAACCTCCCATATAAGAAAAACAAGTATTTTCTGTCTGGCGCTCTCTTGCTCCGGCTGAGGCAGACGACACAGCGCTCGTATAATGCGGGCAGCCACTGCCAAAACAAAACCACGTGGTACAAGCGCCGCCACTTCGAGAACGCTTGGTAGACAGCTGATCGGCGCAGGCTTCCTTTCGTTCAGGTAAAGAAATCACGACGACAGTTGCAGTGACAACAACACTGCGTAGCGTAGAGTTTGTTGTCGCGCTCAACGGAACTGAATACGTTATTTTTGTGCCACCGGTTGTGCAAACAGCGTACTCAGTACCTCTTCTCTTCCTAGGGGGTACGTGCATTATATCAATCGAGATCTGTTATATATATATATATATATATATATTGAGTCTGTTGCATGAATATATATATATATATATATATACTAGTTGTGTATTATATAGATGCTGTATTGAGTGTATCACTTCACTTGCGCCTATACGTGAGCGCGTGTTGCCTCACCTATTGCTCTACATTGTAACAAACCCTGTATAAAAATCCTTGTGATGATGCTTATTGTGATTATGTATTGTGTAATTGCGCTTATTCAAAGCATTCTTTGAAATATTGTCGAGTGTTACTTTTGTCTCGGTGCTTAATTTATTTTGTAACCATTTTTATTTACCGATAACTTAAGCATGCAAAATGCAAATATTTACACTAAGCAGTAGCACAGAGGCTGTAACAAAGCACTTAACAGCACAACGGTAATCGATTGCCATTAGAACCGACTATTGTCAGGCCGTGATCGACCACCATTATTTTGAGGCAGTTAGTCCAGTAGTACATCCGTCAACTTAAATGTTTACTGATATTGTTTTAATCATTGGCGGTACATACAAGTGTATTGTCTGTACGATTGCCTAAAGCGCGAATGGTTATAGTTTTTGCATCGACTCAGCGATGTTGAGACAGACAAATCGCCAGGCTTTCATCTTCTACACTTGATGCACTTTTATTCCATTTGCAAAACCACTGCTCCAACAAATCGCTGTCTGTGCCATTGTGCAGGGAGAGCTAGTCTGGCTCTCTAGAGGGGACGCGGGACTGATTCGCCGCAGAGTGACTATAAAGTAAATCTTTTTGATTATTTGTTATGAATTGTGGTTTTCAGGGCTGGCGTGGGAAACGCATTGTATGAAAGCCGCCAATTCTGGGACGCGACTCTGGTGGTGAAGTCCGGCAACGGCGTCTGTTGTGCCATGGCTGAAGAGAACCAGTCAGTGATTCCTTCAAACGAATCGCCCACGATGTCATCCGAGAAGTCCAGCGGAGGCCGTACTTATTATAGGAACGATATTGTGCAGCGTCTAGCCGACAATCCCATCTCTGAGAAAGACAGGGAGCGCGTGCGTCTGCTTCAGGCCCAATTGGAAGACGAAAACATCTCGAAGAATCGACGCAAAAAACTCTGGAGAGAGATAGATTGGTTAGCCAATCGGCAGCGCAGAAACTTCCAGAAAAAGGTAGGTCGAGCCTTGATCGCATCACTGCGATTTAATGAGTGGCTTTTTCCCGCACTCGTATGAGATGTCGAAGCACAACCGAACCGTGGAGAGAGGGGTGAGTCGATTTTTGGCCGATTGTAGTCTACTTTAGTGTTCACCCCATGAAAATACGTTTTAGTGCAATCGGTCCCGAATCGAAATCACATTATCTCCTGAATACAAAACAGTTGTTACCTATATATATGCGTATATATACCTATGTGTGTACATATATATATATATATATATATATATATATATATATATATATATATATATATATATATATACATATATTTATATATATATATATATATATATATATATATATATATATATATATATATATATATATATACATATATTTATATATATATATATACATACATATCACCAATCTATTGCAGGAAGAACGAAAAAAGCGTAAGCTGGAGATTCGAAGTGGAGTGCGCGAGCCCTCGCAGAAGCGCCAGCGAATTGTTTCCATGGCGAAAAGCAAGTGCAAGATTCGAGTGGCCCTCGATCTCTCACTGCACAGCCTCATGACCAATTTCGAGCGCACCAAAGCTGGAAGACAGGTTAGCAACGTTTAACAAACACCCCTCCTATACTCATGAGTACGGGATGTCGTTAATTATTATCGTACGTACTACGAACAAGAAGTTGGTCCCGGCAGGCAACATTCAGATGGCAAACTAATGCGTACTGATGTGTACCAAGCAATATTTCTAACAGGATGGCAATTCTGTACTAGTTGTCGTAGCAGTAGTAAGTACAAAAGATGCTAATGATAGCGATGGATTTTGTTGTTGCAGTTGCAGCGCTGTTATGCGTCGAATCGACGAACAGAGCGTCCGCTACAGATGTACATCACCGGACTTGCAGGTGCTGAGTACTGGGTAGGGGGCCTACAAGGCTTCTATCAGTGGGACGTGTATCATGTCGGACCAGGACACGCACAACACTTCCGCAAGGATCAGGTATAGCATGAATCCTATCTCTGTGTGCATCGCTGCATGGCTTAAGACATTACTTGCGTCTGTCTGTATGTGTGTATGTCACCTCTTACACGAATATCGTCTATCGTTGAGTTGCTTTTTTTTGTAAATAGTACTCTAGTTATTAATTAATTTACCTCGTTGTTCGCCCTAAAGATTTGATCAAATAATTTGAAAGTTTAATGAAGTTTAATGAGTAAACCGCTTAAACTAACATTTTGCAAGTATTTAACATACGCCCCTCTAAGAAGATTGCAAACACTGAACTCCCTTAATTCATACGGTGTAAAAAGTGAAAGGTTGGAACTGATGACGTGCCAAAATCCCGTTTGTGTAAGTTATGCTCAATGTAGAGTTCGATAAAGTCGTAGGGAACGTCAGTTACAAGTAGTTCTTATTTAAATTAGGTAGCACCACTAACTTAACCTTGTGTCGGATGCCCACATAACGCCTCTATGTAAGTGCTTAAGGTGCTATTAATGTACGCAACGATTTACAGATTGTTATAACTAATGATAGAAGTCTCTTCTACGGATTTGTAGCTTGTAGCGTATGCATAGCTAGTTTTACTGCTTGTTGGTCTAGCGTCATTGTGCTAACTGGCGCATGCGAGTCGACATTCTGTAAAGGATGACTGAATTCACATCTGTGCTAACCACTTAACTTAGTCTACTAACGCTTCATTCGCACCTTTTGTACCAACACTACACTTCTTCTCTTAACTACAACGATCTAACGTGGAATCTGTCTCAGACCTATGTAATGTGCTTTTTCGGCAATTGCCGTCATGTGGCGTTTGTTTAATGCTGCGGTTTGTCTACAGGTGGTGTACCTCACGAGTGAGTCGGAGAACGAGCTAACCGAACTCGTTGAGTCTGAAGTGTACGTGATCGGCTGCCTGGTTGACCACAACCGAATGAAGGGCGTAACGCTCAAGCGGGCCGTTAAGGCTGGGCTACGCCACGCCTGCCTTCCTCTCGACAGGTAGTAAATGCTATCCCAGAGTCTATCCTATTGTATCCCAAGTGTAATTAAATGCGCGTCAAAATTAGATATGCGGACGCGAACGAGGAACACGCCAGAATGTGTATAATTTTTCAAAATAATACATCGTGCGATGGACCTGATTGACTAAGACAAATTTTGTGTCTAGCGCACCGGTACAGTAAAATAAGTAAATTTTTCTTATTGTTTACTTTTTTGGGTTGACTAAATGTCGTTAAATTGCAGCTTTGATAATGGCGATGACAACGCTAGTTAGACGAACCGCGATAAGTAACAGCTAATTCTGTCCTGTGACATCGCAGGCTCTGAATTATCGTCCTCATATCAAAGACCATCGCTCAATTACTGCATGCTGGGCTACTTGTCTTCACTTGGGTGATCAGTCAGGAACTCTTATCAACAGTAAATGCTCTTAAATTTACTGTTGCTTCCACTTTGCTTTGTACATTTATTCCTGTCTGGATACTGGCCGTAAATTCACAGGTACGTGGACATGAAGACACGGAAGGTTCTCACAATCGACCACTGCTTTGAGATTCTGCTCAATCGAGTGAACGGTATGTCCTGGCAAGAGGCCATCATTAAGGCGATACCAGCGCGAAAAGGTGCCCAGCTGAAAGACACGGACGATAACCAGGAGTGCGGTAGCGGCGACGGCACGTCTGAAGATGAACCAGATAATATCAGCTCCCATGAACAATGCAATCAGGACGAGCATAGCACGAAAGATACTTCTGGTGATGTGGCGGATGGCGGCGACGACGATCGCCCAGCTGGGCCTGCACCGAAAGACAATCCTGATCTCCAGAAACAAAACGCAGCGTCTCCGAATAGCGCTGCGGTAGAATCGGTTTCCACCACAAACGAGTTAGAAACACCGACGAAATCCGGTGACGGTGACAATGCAAATGCTGTTTGTAAAACGTAACTTGCGATCAATCCAAGAACGTTATGGTGGCATATATATGCAGACTAATTCGAAAGACAAATACAGTGCTTTGCGTTGCACGTTTCGTTTTTTTTTATTTCGCAACGTTAACATGCAAATGGGTTAAGTAGCACATTATAGAAAACAAAAACTAATTATTTCTGCCGACATTTGGAACCCTCTGTTGTAGAGGCATACTGACCTTATTTTTATTTTAACCCCTTGTAATAGTAAGATCCCTAACGTATATAATCATCGGCGGTCGAATTAATTACACGTTTGCAGTAGCCAAAAAAAAACATCCTTATTGTCATACAAATGGATTTGCGTCGTCCAACTAGCCAGGCTCATTTCACCCGATCAAGCATTTTCGATTTCTCTCTCGGTAACGTTTCCTTCATTTATGACGACAATGCGGACATGAGATGCGCGTGCCTAAGTCGTAGCTGAATGAGTATCTAGTATTTTAGAACGCACACAATGCGATCACTTCAGTTAACTGGAATTCGCACCTAATGGGGTATTAAAAAACACAATGAATTATTTTTTATACGCTGCCTCTGCGCCACAATCTCAAAAACAACGTCTGCTTTACCCAGTACAGCAAAACACAGTTTATTTGCAGCAGTGCTACGCAAATTAAAGTACTATGGCAAATCGAAGTCAACATTTGTCGTGTTCACCCCAAAAATATTTGAATACTTTTGCATACATATATGTACAGCGCCTTTACCTTCCGGCTATATATATATATATATATATATATATATATATCCTTTAAAAATACATACATGTTCGTATTCCCTGTAGATATGTAGTCGTGATGAAGAATAACAGTAACAATAGTTACAGATAATATACATAACGTCTATTCTGACGTTTCGTGCAAAATTATATTGAGGTAATTGTAATGTATGATCTACGGCGTTACCCGAACATGTGTGTTTGATTGGCTGGTGCACCATTAACTCTATTCACATTCCGTTCCCTACAAGGCTGTTATTGCGGCACTAGTTTAGTGAAACGAACAAAATCCACTTCAATGTCTCGGCTTTCGCTCTTGTGGAAACTGTACATCCGGTCGATGTTGAACCTCAACTGCGCAATCACCTCACACTTGAGACCACGTTGGCCTGCCTTTCGCACGAGATGCTGTCGAGTTGAGCTTTTGTGCAACGAGTAGATACTACCTCGGCATATTAACGCCGCAGTCTCGACGAACGCTAGGTCGGCACCTGCGATAAGAAACAGCATCTGTTTGAATGCAGGCTAACTGCAAGCTGGTAGTATACTAATAATCATATTCTGTATAGAAAAACGATAACATCTCATCAAATATCAATTATCAAGACAATCAGTTATATTTTTCAGTATCCGTAATAACATAACAGACACGCTCGTTATATATCGTGCTTATTGCTGCATTCTGTACTAGTTATATAAAGTCTAGATGTTAACGAACCCTTATTACGGGTGCCGAAGGGCGGATTCATGATGACAGTGTCGGCAGTCTGGCGAAGAGTTTCAGCTAGGGAAGACGTGGCGTCAGCCTGAATGAACGACACCGCGCCGACCACCTCGAACTGCTCAGCGTTACCACGGCTAATTTCCAGAGGGTCTGGGTCGATGTCAACCCCCAAAACGTGCCTGTAATTAGAACGATCGCCAGTAATACAATAAAACGCTTAAACTCTCTTTATGTATAATTTAACACATTTCTGTGACAAGGAAAAGTTGAGGCACATATTGCCGGCAAAAAACTGTACATTGTTAAAAAAAAACTATGATTTTAGACCACAACTCCCGGCAATTCATTTTTGGACTAACTACGTCCGCAGACCCCATCGAAAAGTCAGATTATTAATCAAAGTAACGGATTTCCTGTTTGATCAGAACCAATCGTTTTATAGTAGTCAATTATATACGCTGCACAGCGAGCCCGTAACCTGGCATCGGTCGAGAGTCTATCGCCCGCGGATATAGTCGGTCGCATACTATATAGTCAGTGAAGAAGTAACGCGGGGGTCGAGGATGCCATATTGCGGCTTAGGGTGTCGAAAAACTGCCGCGCATTCCCGAGCTTGAGACGGTGGGGAAGAACTCGGGTTTAGTAGGTTTGTGGGCCTCATACACTAGGTACTGGTGGTTTCAAAGTTAAACCAAAAAGCAATACCGAGCTTGGGGGCAGGGGGAAACGGGATTAGTAAGTTTGTGAGACCCCCCACATTAGTCACGCTAGCTGTTCGCGACGTACGTACGTCAAGCATTCCTGAAACCTCCACAATGACAAAAAAAACTAGTCGGAATTATATATATATATATATATGGTGGACACGTACTCGGCTCCAAGAAGCGCGGCTCCAATGGTGAGAATGCCTCCACCACAGCCCAAGTCTACCACAAACTGATCTTCGATGTCTCCTGCACTCCAAATATGGTGTAACACCTCCGCTGTAATAGTTCCAAGAACAACTCTGATTAGATGAAATTCTAAAACTGAAGATAAATCGGCTACCGATTATTATGAGCATGTTGCGTTAAGCGCGTTTTACAAAGAAACCCATGCAGTCGATTAGTAGTAATACCAGCAGATGCTTCGTTAGGATAATTCACTTTATTGATGTTATACGTCTCTTTTTCTCCCCTATCCAAATTGTATTCGGTTCGATTAAAATCACAATCTGTGTCGAATTAATGCATTTGTTTATTGGCATTTCTTATCAGATTATTGCACTTGTTAATTCCGAACTTCACAGAGCTTATAGCTTGTTCGGGGTTCAAAGCCACAAAACTTTGGCTCAAACTTTCATAAATGTAGCTTTAAATTTGGCCTTAGTTAGCTTACTTCAAGAATATATATATAAATATATATTTTTATGGTACCAATAATTTTTTTAATTGTTTGAGATGACAATGTTTAATTTATATTTGCCACTGTCACCTATTAACATTGTGTATATATATATATATATATATATATATATATATATATATATATATATATATATATAAAGGTGAAAGTGGCAAACATAAATTAAACATTGTCATCTCATACAATTTAAAAAAAAATCATTGGTACCATAACAATATATATATATATATATATATATATATTCTTGAAGTAAGCTAACTAAGGCCAAATTTAAAATCAAATTTATGAAAGTTTGAGCCAATTTTGTGGCTTAGGACATGTGCAAGTTATCTTGTTCTTTGGTTGACTTTCGAAGTTGCTGCCATTTGTTGCTGTCGTTGCTGCATTGAAAGATACTCAGACTTTTAATGGTCTAAAGAACAGGTTTGTATGCACGAACTGACCGGCAATATCGGGCGGTGTCGGAAACTGTTCAAGCTGAATGTTGGGCTTTGCAAACGTTTCGACGCCATCAAGCATCGACTTTAGCTGTTTGAGCTTCATCGAGTGAGTATTACGGTCGACTGCCTGGAAAACCACAGTACACGGACCCGACAGAGCCGATTTGCTTATATTTGCAACGGAATTTCTCGTTGCAGCCGAGTTTTATGGCCGATATAAATGCTATCGATCGTATTTTCCGTCAAAGTATAATAATATGCAAATAAAGTTAATGAATAGATTTGCACGTCGAGGCAGTTAGTGTCTTACAGCTGACTGCGAGATTAGGAGGAATAGCAGAGGGAAAGGATTTCAGTTTCTTAATGGTGCGCGTGGTCGCTGAGCAGCGAGGAGAGGGAAATGTTATCCGACAGAACCGTCAGTTAAGGCCGGATGTAGGTAAGAACGGTCCGAATAAAGACAAGTTGTATATGTTATTACAGGGTAAGCTATTCTACCCATTGTTTTAAATGTTCGCATTATTTCGGCGTTTATTTGAATAGTTTGGTTTCTGAAGATAATTTAAGGTTAAATCTTAGCAAATGTGTATTAAACGCACTATTACGTTTACACACCGCCTTTCCGCACTTTTAGTTGTCTAAACCTCAGATGCTCGCCGGCCTGAAGCAGTTCGAACACTCGTTCGAATAGGTCTTCTACGTTGTACAAAGCCTTAAAAGCTGTGTGGGTATATGTGGGTGTTTTCCAAAACGGAGGTGTTCTCGGGTTTATATTAGAGCGATTTACTTGTTAATTACATTCAACATCGGCGTTTAGCTAACCGAAAACATGCAGGTAAGCATGTGATTCTTCTTTCGCTTTTCTAGAGAGTTTAACAGAGCTACTTATGATTGAAACCGACTTTGTGCCCATAACATTCTAGACGGCCCGTTGTCCGCGCCTAATATGGTCATATAGGTTATGGGCTTGTGAAAGACTCCGAGCGAAAGGGGAGTTTAGTATTATCCGAAACAGCAAAAAACTTTAATTAATGTGTATAAAGTGTAAATCCTTGTTATTGTACACTTTGGAAATACACCGTGATGTACTTTTACCATTTTTATTTTACTAACAGGCGTTCAGTACAGAGTATAAGTAGTTTAAGTGTACAAAGTGCCGTTTTTGATATCAGCAAAGTAATTAAGGCCTGCTGTTCGCCTTTAAACCATCTTTAAGGATTGCTGTTTGTTATAAAACGGAAGGAAACACCTATGCTAGAATCCTATACGTGTTAGATCGTAAGCAATAAAGTTTCAAGGAGATTCAATTTAAAACATAGGTTTGCCTGCACTCCATGTGTAGACGGATGAAGTTATTTCTCAAAAAGGTTATGAGTCTTTTTGATATATATAAAAAATGCACTTTCTGTAAAAGAATCCCAATGAAGACACCGAGTGGAATGACGCTCTTCGCCGTCATGGCATCATTCCGGAGAAGAAGGAAATCACCGAAGATCAAATCGTCTCGCTCATCGATGAAGCAGCACAGAAACGCCTCGAACCTCAGGTGGGATAAATTACATTCACTAGAAGAAGGGATATAGTGTTTTTTTTTGTTGCTGTAGAGTTTACAATATATATACATATATATATATATATACATATTTGACAAGGCATGCAAATCTACAGTAAAGCCCAAGAGACATCCTTCTGCTACTGAACCGCACAGAAACGTGCTGTGTTCTGAGCCACGGTCCACTACGACGGGACAACCTACACGAGTTGAGGCTAACTGTACTTGCATGAACGCTGCCTGACTCGTGTCCGCTTCAGAAACGCGAGCTGGACGAGCTGACGCTCGAAGAGCTGGAGCTTCTCGAAGATGACGAGGATGAACGAGTGCTCCTTGATTTTCGTCGAAAACGAATTGCGGAAATGCAAGCGACAGCTCTGAAAGCGAAGTTCGGCGAAGTCCGTGAAATCTCCGCCGATGACTGGGTCGAGCAGGTGAATAGAGAACATTTAATCGATACGAATACTCACACTTTTCTAAAGTTTGCTTAATCATTGAATCAGTATATACATTTGTTAGTTTCCAACTGCTGTTTTACGTTGTATATTTTGTATGCATGTATATTAGCTATTCTGATATGATCTTTTTAAGTGTAAAAAGCCTTTTTATATATTGTAAATAGTCTGGACCGTCGTCCTATATATATATATATATATATATATATATGCATATAAAGAAAACCTCTTTTCTTGGAATACATGGGGGCTATGACACGTGTGTATCTTTTTATGTACGTTAACCTCAGGACATTCCCCTTAGGTATGCATATAGCAAAGTACAATTTTAATAGAGTTGTTAATAATGGTTCTATTGAAACCTGTATGTTTGTTTGCATATAACATGTAACACCTGTAATATATATATATATATATATATATATATATATATATATATATATATATATATATAATATTTTGTGTATGCATATAGGTATGCATACATCACCGTTGCGTGTGTGTAAATGTACGCATATTCTTTGGAATTTTAAGGTAAACAAGGCCGGAGAGGGTATCACGGTGGTAGTTCACCTCTTTAGCAGTGGTGTACCACTTTGCACCCTTCTAAATCGGCATATTCAAACAGTGGCAGCAAAATACCCAAGCGTCAAATTCCTTCGAGGTGTGGCGCAGTGCTGTATGCCGAATTTCCCCGACGCCCATCTGCCTTGCCTCATGGTCTATCGGGACGGTAAACCCGTGGAGAAAATTGTCGGTCCTGAAATTTGGGGCAACCGGCCAAGCGCTGACGTTGTTGAGTGGATTCTTGGTAAGTGCCAATATCTGCGGGTAATAGTAAATCCTACTAGATAATAGAATAATTTATGAGTATAGCATACACTTATTACACAATGTGTGCAGTGCCAATTGCGCATTGTACTGGCACATTATTCTGAAGTCTTATTGTCATAACTCACTTTATCGCACCAACAGTGGGAATACGGAAGCTGCATTCCTTTTACACTCTGCGGAGCACAGAAAGCCCGCCGAACAAGCTGCATTCAACCTGTTTTTCGCTTGCATTCGGGGTTAAGTGGCTAATACTATTGTTACCGGTATTATCGTTAGTTGTACGAGGGTTAAATGCAGCTCATACTGGGTCGTGTGAAACATACCAGCTTGATTGACTAGCCTCCATTGTGTCAACAAGTTAGCTTTAGACAACTCGTCCTGTATTGTGGAGGGCATATATTTCTAGATGTTACACGTATTCCTAAATCATATAAAATATAATTACTTTCCAACATAATTATGTTACCATACGATATCTGACGACCAGAAACTATCATTTGTGTTTATACACTTATATATATATATATATATATATATATAACCTCCGTTTGTATCTGTGGTTCAATATGTTTTTTTTGTTGATAAATCTGATGCAATATTTTTTAGGTTCAATATGTTAGCGGCTGACAATGATTACTATACTATTTATAGTATCTTTAAAGTAAACTACTGAAATAAGAACAACGATAAGTATAGCCAAAATCGAACCTACGCTAGTATATTTTCGTAGTTGTTATGCCAGCGTTCCGTTGTATAGAATCGTATGAACGCAAAAATATGGAGCTCATTAGAAGCTTTTTGCCGCGTGTTTTGCTTATACATTGGCTCGGAAACAAAGAGCCACCTGCGTCATTCAGCTGGTTCGGCTGCAAATCGCGTTGAGTTAGTCGCGCCAGCCACCGCCTCTTCTGTACTGTTAAGAGATCTCGAAAAAAAAACTTATGTAGAGTTGGTGTCCACTTTGTCGTATCTTTGATTATGCTTTGTAGATTTTGACAGAAAATCGCCAAGCAAAGGTATCGATATATGACTAATGTTCAGTATATTGCCAAAAATATTTGAAGTTAATCATCGTTTTCGTCTGTTAATTCACAGCAAAAAAATGTCGCGCCTTTGAAACAGACCTAGAAGAGGATCCTCGCCCCAAAACTCGTGATGTGCTGATGTCTCAGCTAAAAGGCGGGGACTACGATGAGGACTCAGACGACTTCTAAATGGGGAGCAGCTCTCCTCAGCTCGCCTTCGCTTTAGTCAACATTACGACACACAGGACGACGCTGAGACCAAGGGCATCACGGAGCTGCATCCCTGAAAGACAAAGTCCTCGCAATTATGTGCGAGTCAGTATCGACGTCCAAACTAGGGAAATCGACCGCTCCCTGACTGTTCCGCCTTAGAGCTGATACACACTCATCGGAGAGAGCGAGAGACATCGATCGAAGACAATGTCATGATCTTTATTTAAAAAGGGCGGTATGAGTTTGTTTTTCCGCACTTGTGCTGTATATGTGCGCTGCAGTGCGGATTTACAGTACTTGCTATATATTAGGATTCAATTAGTACTACTTGTGTTTGCATTTGCATATTTACTCCTTTCTACAAAAAGAACAATTATACACCGAGCGCATTCAACTACCTCCTGGTGCAAAGAAAGCAGTGGGACGTATTGCAATCTCTAATATATATATATATATATATATATATATATATATATATATATATATATATATATATTTATATAACTTATTTATGGTTGATGCTTGTTTTTGAAAATAAAGTAAGATAAATAAAGGTGGATATATATATATATATATATATATATATTCTCAAACAAATGCGGGCTCAGTTATATCTTAAACGAATCTGTAAGGAATGATTGAACTGAGTTCTAAGCTTTTTAATGGTACAACTACATAGTGATATATATATATATATATATATATATATATATATATATATATATATATATATATATATATATATATATATATATACTTTTTTTTTGTAATAGTATCGTGTGTATAATTAGTATGTGTATGATTTGTTTTTTGTTTACCTTCTAAACGATTTTTTCGTCATCTCGCCATTATCGTCACCTCTAAGGTAGACAATACCTAGTCGGATTATCTACTGCCCACATTACGCCAATTTTTTTGCACAATTATGTTCTCTATTATTTTGCTTCTCACCCACTTGGTTCGAAAAATTACTAATTTGAACTGAAGCAATCTACTTACCTACGCTTACCTTATCTGGCATGTATCCAGAAAAAAAATATTTTATCGGTACAATTATTACTTTGTCTGAAATACTTAGGATGAGAAAAGATACACGTAGTTAAATAAACGTCTTCTACTCAGTGCTCAGTACTTCTATTCAGTTTATACAGCTGCATGAATCGCGAATTATCGACATTTATCATACTCGCTTAACACAATTCACTACCGTAGTTTAAATTTGTGGTTGAGATAAATGATTTCAAGTTTTATATGATTTTCTAATAGAATACTATTTATATAATTCTATAAATAGAATTAAATGACCTATTAGGTGCTCCGCAGTGGACTGTTTTTTGTGGAGGAGGGTAAATGCAGTTACGCGCTTCCGCTACGAGTAGGGAAAATAACTTTCCATCTCGATCTGTTTGAGACTCAACTCCAGCGCGTGGATGTTACTCTGCTGAGACCCATACTCCCTAAACGCACCTCCACCCTTAGATTTCACTCTCTTATGACCCAGACTCCATAGAACAGTGCTCTGGATCACCAGGAGAAGTGGCGAGCGCCCTATCGTGTAATTTGGCCGGAGTTCATTCCGGGTTCCCTCACCTGTCAGGTGCACTTTGTTTTAACCCTTGCAAACACGTTTGATTTAAAGTTGCGCTTTCTTCAGCCGCGTCAGCCTCAAAAAGGTTTTGCCTCTCGTCAAATATTCTGTGTTTCGTTTTTAGGACCTCTTGTGCTACTTCCGCTCCCACTTCTCATGCCTGGACCGAACCCTGGATGTATTCCGCGAATTCTTTTATGCCATTTCGCGGGGATCCTGCACTTCGAGATGGGTGATTCCCGCTCTGGTCCATCTCTCGCAAATATATCTAATCGCCATAGTTCCGGCCTCTTGCCATGCTTGGCACTTGAGAATTGTGTGTTATGGAGTTCCTTCCACGGCTTTTGCGTAGAAAAGGCTGTACGTATCTGATAGGGCCTTCCCTATTTTGGATCAAAGTACGACAGAGATTTGCGATGTCCCCTGAGAACCTGTGTAAGATAGCAGGATCCCCCCCCCCCCCCGGCTTCGCTATCGGTGTCTGTATGTTTGGCAGCAGTTTGCTTAGACCCTTTCCGGGGGCACCGGAGGGCTACGTTTGTGCTGATCGTTTTGTATTCTTGTATTAGCTTAAGGGCTGCGCTCCGCTGCGTTTTGCGCAGGATCAGCCTTGCTTTCTTTACACGGCAGCCCCGAAGAGCGGAATTAACTCCGCTACCGCCATCAGTAGTTCTCTTGCTCGAGCCGCGGTCCATGTCTATTCAAAGGTTTCCTGGCAAAAACGTTTGCCGCCATG
This sequence comes from Dermanyssus gallinae, assembly GCA_003439945.1. Lineage (NCBI taxonomy): Eukaryota > Metazoa > Arthropoda > Arachnida > Mesostigmata > Dermanyssidae > Dermanyssus > Dermanyssus gallinae. Next base: position 119,587 of record QVRM01004410.1, on the reverse strand, counting down.
GATGTTTTTTCCGCTGCTTTTTTATGTGGGGGGGGGGGGGGGAGAAATGCCAAGACTAATTTTTGTTTACAAAGGCGACCTAAAGTCACTCCTTCGGAGCGCCCGGTGAAACTCCGCCATCAATAACCAATTAATCATGTAAATGAGTCTGTCTTACTTGTGTTTTATATCGCGAAAAACAGTACGCACCACCCGTGCCAACAGAGTAGGCCTTCATAGCTATATGGTTTAATCCGATTACATTCGTGTATATAGTTCTCGTCAAATATATCATGCAAAATCTTAATATATATATATATATATATATATATATAAACGTGCTATCTCACTTATATTATAGGAATTTCTATGGTTTTTATCGAGTCGTTTTTAAAATCTTGCATGCTGCAGTATTTGAGACGTTTCTTTTCAAAACGTTTTTCTAGAAACAACCCTACGCACGAAACAGAATTTTATCATTTGTAATTGATCTATCACGTTAAAGTTGATCTTTTGTCAATATATCATATGGATATGAGAACGAATCTCTATCATTGATTTCATACGTGTATATGACGTCGTCTGCAATAAGAATAATAGCCAGCCTAGAAAGGCCCTGCATAAGAATCAAGACCAGTGATCGGCTGAGCTGCTCATCCGTAAGCTGCTCTTCCAGCGGCTGTTACGTGAGATCGCCCAGGACCGATGAAGACCGATCTTCGATTCCAGAACTCGGCCGTGATGGCCCTGCAAGAGGCATCAAAGGCCTACCTGGACGGCCTGTTTGAGAACACTAACTTGTGCGCTCTTCACGCCGAACGTGTGACCATCTTGCCGAAGGACATGCAGCTGCTCGCCCGCCGAATCCCCGGAGAGCGCGTCTAAACTTTCTTCTACCACTGAAAGGCTCTTTTAATGGCCACCACATTTTGATGAGGGCAATTGCCTTAAGTTTAACTTAGTTTTTTTCTCTACAATATAATATAATGAAGGATCGCACTCAGGACGAGAGTACGACTAGTTTATTTTACGTTGAATGTGTTAATGGTCAAATATTAGCTGTTACTTCTACGGCACTTCTTTCAGCCTTTCCTTCGGCAATGGAAGCCACCCCACTACCGCCACCCAGCTGCCTCACCCATTGACTCTAACGTTTTAATAGCAATCGGCTGAATTATGTATTGCGGCGACAGCGCCTTGTACTTCGACAGTTTATGACGTTCAGCAAGACGTGCGCTCCCGCCAGCTTCCCGACTTGTGCGCGCAATGTAACTGTCGGCATGTGTACATGAAACCGTCGCGTCCCACACTAGCAGACGGCCCCGTTCCCATGGTGTAAGGGTTTCTTCATCTGGGCGTATGAGGCGATTGACGCACATGCCGAGGGGCTCTTTCACTGAAGTAATCTGGGCGCTCGGCAGAGGTGGTGTACGTCATCGTTGATGACGAAATATCTTGTGTGGCGACCGGCACTGCACCGGCAAGACAGCGCGTGTTCCGCTGTAGCAGTAACTATGGTCCGGCTTAAGTTACAGATGATGTCGAGCCCGGTGGCGTGGTGCATTCGCGTGTACCTTGAGACCGAAGGAGAGAGAACATAGGTGCACGGGTTTGATCCTCACCGTTGTACATCTGTATTAATGAGGTCCGTCTTACGAAGCAATGCAAAAGCAAACCCGTAGACGTTAAATGTTGGCTCAGAGTCAGCCCGAAAAATTCTTAGATTACAAATGTGCTCTGCGCATACAGACTCCCTAAGCCGCAGGCCCGAGACGACTTCTCGTGACTTTCTCGTGTATCCACCTTGACATACGCCAAGCAAACATATTGTGTACGTGTTTAGTGCGTGTAACTGCCTTCGGGTAGAGGCACAGTCGGCTTCTTATAGTAAGCAGTAAAACATATACAAATTTTATTATTTAGGACTAGATAAGATTTGCTTAAGTATGCTACGTAAAGACTGAAATCGAGCTCAGCAGACACTTGCATGACAAGATCGCGAGTTAGAGTTGATGTAGGTAGTGTGACACGATCAATTACATAGTCCTAAAATTGACATTGTTTGCGGACGATACCACTGCCCTATTCGTTGGGAATTCCCCAACTGAGGTAGAGACTAGATTCCGCGAGGACCTTTAGAAATTATCATCATGGTTTAGGACTAACGGTCTCTATATGAATTGGAGGAAAACAGGTATAATGCAATTCCTTTCACCGCGGAATTCCGTTACGATCGATCCCCTCCGATTCCAGTGCAACGGCATAGCCCTTTCTAGAAGGTTCTAGGCGTTACGTTGGACGAGAAGCTGACATTTGAAGCGCATGTCACACGTATACGTAAGAAAATATCTGGCAGTAATGCAGCTCTATAGAGAGCTCGACGAATTATTCCCCAAAACTGCCTGATGGCAATGAATTTTACCTACGTCCATCGTCACCCGACTTACGCTGTAGCAGTTTATGGCTTAACACAGATGCGTCCTATCAGGTCGTTTCACCGACTCCAAAAACGAGCACTGAGAACATCTCTGGATATTTGGATGCGAGACTCAGAGTAACCGTACTACAAAGATATAAGTTCCCAAAACTTATAGAATACTTTCTCGTAGTTAAAATTAAGCGTATACTCATTAGAGCGCATTTAAACTTATATGGTTTGACAGCATTAGCAACACCCATATGTACAAGGGGTAACACATCTAACTTACTTACTCTGTCACATGCCAAAAACATTGGGGTCTCCTACTGGAACAAAGTACCGGCCTCCATCAGGCAGACAAAGTCTCTGTTCAAATTTAAATGCCATCTTGAGAGGATAATCTTGCAACTTTGGTATCTAGTCAAAAGTGATACAAAAATACAACCATGTTGCAACATATTGTAACGATCCAACCAAATCGCATCGCCACCAAATGTAACGATGTTGGTTACGTTAAATCAAATAGGGAATTTAAGCTCAGCCAGGCGGTTACTACAACGCGAGAGACTCAGGACGATGAGTGACAACACACAGCGTAACTGGTAGCGCTGCCGGACGAAGGATGCGTAAAGACCATCTTTCTCCCGGGCAATTTATTTGGACAAGCGACGCCGTAGCGTTCGTATAGTAATAGTGTTAAATGATGGCTCGAATGTTCCCGGACATTCAACTTCCCGAAGGTTCCACCTGCCCTCGTGGCTGATTGGTTGGCGGAGGTGATATGATATGACGTTTATTGATAATTAATTGTAGCTTCTCATTTGTGTTACAACTTCATATAGCCACAGGCTAGTGCGAAGCATATGTACAAGTTACAGTAAGATTTTATACATGGTCACCGTAGTATCTCGTATTATTGCAATTATTTATCTATAGATTGTGTACATGCTTACATATTTATGGTTTAATCAGACGCAAGGAAGGTTAGATGGTAGGTTCTCGCAGTGTTTTTGAATTGACTAAGCGATATACGTGTCCTAATGCCACTAGGCAACTTGTTCCACAAGGTAGCACCTAAATTGCAGAGTGCAAACCTTGATTGTGTACTTGTGGCCGAGGAGACAATAAGCAAGTGAGATGCCGAGCTTCGTGTGTTTTGAGTCCTTGCAGATTCGATAAGGTCACGCAGCGAGCTGCCAGACGCATCGGCGGTCTTTGCACTGTCTTGCCCCGTGGGACGGTCGCTGAAGTGTTCAAACTGTATATAATGATGATTCAGCACAACATGAATCTGCCTTTCGGGGTGGAGGAGGTGTGCCAGGTCCTACGGTCACTCCCGAAGAGAAAGAGCTCAGGGCCCGATTAGGTCTGCTATGACCATTGGATCCAGTCACTTCCTCTCTTGGCAGAAACTCTTTGTGATTTCATTAATGAACTTATAAAGAGGAAAGAAACTTATTAATAAAGGATGCCTAAAGTCTGGCATGTCGCCAGGCTTTCTCTTCTGTGCAAGGGTAGGCATGATGATGACAAGCAGGATCCAAACTTCTATCGTGGAGTGGCGTCAGAACGCACATTGAAGAAGATTTTCTGTAAGTTGGTTATTCGACGGATTGAGCACGTGGCTGAAGAGGCACTTCCACCGGAGCAATTCGGTTTTAGGAGAGGCCGAGGCACCCGTGATGCCACGTTCTCCAGTCAGAAATCGAGCGAGCTGTGGCACAACCCAAAGGTCATCTGCATACAGTCTTTATTGAGTGCGTTAAGGCCTTTGACAAAGCTCCTCGCCATCTGCTGGTTGAAGCATTCCAACGAGCAGGAGTGGGTAGCTCTCTTCTGAGTGTAATAGCAAGTTTCTTTGAGGAGGACACCTTGTTGGTAGACGGTGAGCAGGGTGTATTAGAGATTAAGCAAAATGTGGGAACTCCGCAAGGAGACCCACTAAGCTGCGTCTCGTTTACACTTCTCCTTGCTGACCTCGTCGGTTACGTCCGACAGGAGTACCAAAAAGCCGTAGTGGTAATGTATGCAGATGATATCGTGGTCGCTCATCGCGATTTAGGTGCCATCAAGCGCATTACCTCTATGATAGAGGCGTTCCTTGTCTCGAAGGGACTTGAGATAAACACCAGGAAGACCAAAGCCATGAAATTCAGGCGTGGAGTCGATTGGCTGCCAGAGACGTTATACGTTGCTGCGGCCAACCATTGGAGTTTGTTAACTCTTTCCAGTATCGTGGCCTTTGGGTTCATTATATAGGAACGACGTTCACAGCGCATATAAACGAAACAGTACGGAAGGCACTTGTCTCTCTTTACGGGGAAGTAGGCAATGTCCGAAGACTGCCCGTTCTCTCAGCAGTGAGGCTTTTCATGCTTAAGATTGTTCCGGGGCTGATGTATGGTCTTGACAGGGTGTGGAACCACCTCACGCTGGCAAATTTTAACCAGCTTGAAAGATGTTTTTCATTATATATGAAGCGAGTGCTTTGCTTGCCTATCCGAGCAAGATGCCGCTTTGTGTATCTAATGTAAGACTGACCACCGGCTGCTGAAACAATCCGACTAAGGCTGAAGATGCCGCGTACAGTACCTTACGAATGTTTTATTTCGGAGTGGTAAGCTAAAGTCGAACAGGCCAGACGGTAGGTCGGTGGTTTGGCTGTTTTCAATGCCTTGCATCTTTGGTCTGGTCCTGCATGAGACAATCGCCACGTATACATCAGGTACATAGTGCATGGTTAACACTACCTGGTATGTTCAAACGCAACCTTTCACGAGGAGTACGAGTTGTGCACCTGCCGGTTCTGCCTGCAAGGTGTGCAGTGGAATGAACAGCGCTGGACCGAAAATCGTTGCACTACTTCTCTCGTCGGAAACGTGAAGAAGATAGAGCTTCATAACGAAACATTTTGAAATCTATATTATACTCAATTTGAGTGAAATAATGACGATTGTATTGTAATTATGTACCACCTTGAAATGCAAAGCTATCGCGAAATAAACAACATGTATGTAGATTCGATAAGGTCAACCAGGTTGGGATGGTGACAAAAAACTACGTTTTATTTTGACAACTTTGGTAAACTTAATTAGGTATGGTAACGGGAGCACTGGGAGTTCTTTATTTAATAAAGTTGATTAGGTATGGTAACGGAAGCACTGAGAGTTTTCTTCTATTGATATTGAGACGCGATGTAGGAGACCTAAAACGAGGCGAAGTGCCACTTTCTTAAGCAGATGAAGCGGACTTATATGAGATGCATAAGAAAAACCGTACACCTCCAGACCATATGTTAGGTGGCTCTGTACATACGCGTGGTACATTGCCGTGAGGCATTGGCGGGGAAGGATTTTGCGAGTGCGGTATATGGCGGCTACGCCACTGACCATTTTTTCCTGACATGTTTCGCATGCGCCTGGAACGTCAGATGTTCGTCAAGAACCATACCCAGGAACTGGTTTCAACTAGCATATCAAGCGTGCGGTCGTATGCAAAAGCTTCAGGATTGATTGTCGTTTTGCCACTTGGAGTTTTAAATTGAACAACTCCTATTTTTGACCAATTAATTTAGGGGCCGTTATTTCTGAACCATAGAGAAAGCCTCCCAATATCCTCACGAATCATTGCCTCAACCTGGGAGAGTCGCCCACGAATAGAGCCGTTGTGTCGTCAGAAAACAAGGTTTGTTTAGCATGATATGGAATTGTAAAAATATCGTTAACAAATATATTAAATAATAGCGGACCACTGATGCTCCCTTAAGCCACTCCAATTGATATACTTTCTATATGAGAAAGGGATTGTCCAATTTGGACAACTTGGCGTCTTTCAGAGATGAATTTGCGCATCAACTTTACAATTTATTTTTTATAAAAACATTTATGTAGGCAACATTTTGCAGCTTGTTTAAGTTTCGCGTGCTCACGTTGGTTTTCAGTTTGGCAGTATAATTTGAGACTATCTGCGACTTCAAGTTATTTCACATCGTACGGTATATATAAACCAATATCAAGTGCAAATATTGCGTATAACAAAGAATATGCGCAGCCACCTTAATCGAAGACTGAGATGACAATTCCCCTCACGCGAAGAAATCGTTTCCGTAAATAAGAGCGAGACCAGTTCATCGTGAAAGCTTGTATGTATATATATATATATATAACGATGGCTGTTACGCTAAGTTAGCCGGGAATGCAAGCTCAGCAAGGCGGTTGCTACAACGCAAGAGACTCGGGGCAATGAGTGATAACATACAGCGTAAGGTCTGACTCGAAATGTCGCCGGACGGAGAATGCGTTATCATCCTTCTCCCGCACTATTTATTTGCTCAAGGTACGTTGTAGCGTTCGTATAGTAATAATGTTAAAAAGATGACTCCAATATTCGACGTCGCTGATTGGTCGCCGGTGGTGCACGTGCCCTATTGTCACCAGCACGCAGTTTTGCGGTCTTCTTGGTCGTCACGGTGCACGTTGGATTGGATGCTTGAGTGGCTTACTGGCTTCGTCAGTTATCGGCGGCGTAGGTCGTTGTGGTTTACATCGGGTTGGGTGTTTGATTGGTCTGCTGACGTCATCATTGATTGGTCTACTGACATCACCAGCTGTTGGCGTCTCAGTGACTGGCAGTTCTGTAACTACGCTGTGGTTAGCTTCGTTACAATATCAATGCTTCCCGTTTTCCTAATGCAACATGAAACAGAGCACCGTGATACAAGTCTATAATTCTCACATCTGTTATTTTCTTCTTCTTGTGGATCGGGCCTTCAATACTTCGCTTGAACATAACAGAAACGATACTATGTTTATAGGATCCCTCAAAAATCACTTTAAGTGGCTCAGAGGGCAACAGAGCCTCGAATTTCTTCTAGAAAACAGGCGGCGTCTCATCTGGCGTAAAACTCAATTTCGGCTTCTGCTTCGTAAGTAAGCTGTAGATCTCTACTTCAGAAAACACGACTGTCCAGTCCAACTGGTCGGACATTGAAGGATATGTAGATAGATTCCTACACTAGCTGTATACATAGACACGTATTAGATTGAAATGTATATGATTAACTATCCTACTATAGTTGTGTGTATGATTGCTTTGTCTTAGTTCAATATCTAGGGTGGCGGAAAGGTATACTTGCATAAATAAACGTCTTCTGTGCTGTTGATAGATTGGTAGGTATTTCAGTTATATGGAGCTACATAAGGCGCGATTCGTCTACATTTAATACCATTAATTTTCGTCATACTTGCCTATACCCTGTCTCATAAAAAGTCGAATTAACTTTCGTAGTGCAAAATTAATTCCAGCTAATTGCTATAAAGTAGATAGATAGATAAATAGATAGATAGGTTTTATTATTCACATGGGCGGTTTACATTTGTACAGAGCTTCGCAGCTCCTCAAAGCCATCAAAGGCCAGTATGTAATGTTTATATTGCATGTCTTCCCATCTTGATCATATCATGTTCTTCTTCTTCTTCTTCTTCTTCTTCTTCTTCTTCTTCTTCTTATTATTATTATTATTATTATTATTATTATTATTATTATTATTATTATTATTATTATTATTATTATTATCATTATTATTGTGTTTGGCTAGTTTTAAGGTAAGGTATCTAAATAGTATTGTTTAGCACTTTGTTTAAATATTGTCAAAGAAGAAGTTGCGCGCACATATAGAGGGAGCTTGTTCCAATATGTGGCACCGAGATACTGAGAAACGAGATTGGCTAGCTGTAGATAAAATGAAAAGTTGTTTGTGTGACACCCTTGTAGTCATGGTTGATGTCGACTAAGAGAGGTAGAGCAGGTTGGGATGAAGTCCTATTACGATACGTTTGATCTTAGTAACGATAGACATCCCTATTTGCAGATGATGGGGCACAATTGACATCTCTACGTATTTACAACGCATGGACTTCCATTGTGAATATCTCAATATTACTCACAAGGCAATGTAACGGACCTAAAAGACGCATAGAAGTCATTCCAAATGTTTCAACTGCGTAGTTCAGATAACTATAGACGTAGGCGTAGTACATGGCGAACAGACAGTCACGGGGCAGAATATAACGGCTTTTGATCAGCGCAGCGATGCTCCCTACAACTTTCTTGCAAATATGATCTGTATGGACTTAAAACGAGAACCTGAAATTTAAAACAACGCCTAAACATTTTGTCTCATTGATCATACGGTTTCCGAATTGAAATGCCTCACGGAGTGTGGTTTCCGCATTGAAATGCCTCACGGATGCCTCTGGCGACACGAAGTGAATAACACCGGTCTTCGACCAATTCATGGACAAGCCATTGGCCTTAAACCAATCTGATAGTTGCTTAAGGTCTTCCTTAATCATCTTCTCTACCTCTATCGTTGATATTGAACAGCAGTGGACCGCCGATACTGTCTTGAGCCATTCCAATTAATATGTTTTCGACAGCTGAAAACGTTTGCCCGATCTGTACCATTTGTTGACCTTCTGGCATAAAAAAACCCACTCACGATTGGACACGCTCGACAGCTTCATAGACTCCTAGTTTGGCAATTTGAATATTGATACGGGATGATATTGCACTTGATGTGCTGAGTCATTTCTGTATCAAAAGCGTGCAGTGCAATTGATGCTCAATGGATTTAGTTTTTCTTTCAATTGTGGAAGTAACAACATTATTATATCATTGGAGATCATAACATATCATTGCAGATCGTTAGAGTAAAGCTAATGAACAACTTGCTTGCATGTCTTTCGCGGTCTCATATTGTAACGTTGTCCATTACGCTAAAATAGCTGGGGGATGCAGGCTCAGCAAGGCGGTGACTACAACACGAGAGACTCGGGGCAATGAGTGATAACACACAGCGTAAGGTCTGACTCGAACTGTCGCCGATCGGAGAATGCGTTCCTGGCATCTTTCTCCCGGGCTATTTATTTGGTCAAGCGGTCGCCGTAGCGTTCGTGTAGTAATAGTGTTAAAATGTTCGACCCAACATGTCGACGATTGTGTCTGTGATGGATTTTGTCGAAGAAATACGGACACAATTAACGAAGACGGTAGCAGCGGTATTTATTGACCTTAGAAAGGCGTTTGTTACAGTAGAGTTAGACATTCTTTAAAAAAAAACTATTTATACGGCGAATTAAAATGTTATACGGTGGGTGCGCTCATTCATTTCTGAAAGACGCCAAGTTGTCCATAAAGGACAATCCCTTTCTCGGATAGAAAATATATCATTTGGAGTGGCTCAAAGGAGCATCAGTTTTCCGCTATTATTTTTTTTTTATAAGTTAATAATTAATGATATTTTTAGTATTGCAAATCATGCTTAACTAACCCTGTTTGCTGACGACAAAGCGGCTCTATTCGCGAGTGACTCTCCCCAACAAGTTGAGGCAATGATTCGTAAGGATATTGAGAGGCTGTCTCTATGGTTAAGAAATAACGGCGTCTACATTGATTGGTCAAAAACAGGACTTGTTCAATTAAAAACTCCAAGGGGCCAAACGACAATCAATCCTGAAGCGTTTGCATGCGACCGCACATTTTATATGCTAGTTGAAACGAAGTTCCTGGGTATTGTTCTTGACGAACATCTGACGTTCCAGGCGCATGCGAAACATGTAAAAAAAAATGGTCAATGGCGTAGCCGCCACATACCGCACTTACAAAATCCTTCCCCGCCAATGCCTCACGGCAATGTACCACGCGTATGTACAGAGCCACCTAATATATGGTCTGGAGGTGTACGGTTTTTCTTATGCGTCTCATATAACTCCGCTTCATCTGCTTCAGAAAAGGGCACTCCGCCTTGTCTTAGGTCTTCCACATCGCGTCACAATATCAATAAATAATTCTCAGTGCTCCCGTTACCATACCTAAATAAATTTACCATAGTTGTCGAAATAAAACGTATTCTTTTTGGTCACCATCCCAACCTGGTTGGCCTTATCGAATCCGCAAGTACCCAAAACACCCGAGGCTCGGCATCTCACTTGCTCATTGTTTCCTCGGCCACAAGTACACAATCAAGGTTTGCACCCTGTAATTTAGGTTCTACCTTGTGGAACAAGTTGCCTAGTGACATTAGGACACTTATATCACTTAGTCAATTCAAAAACACTGCACGAGAAACTACAATTAAGTATCAATAAACGTCATATCATATCAAAAAGATGAGTCGAATCTTCGACGTCGCTGACTGGTCGGCGGTGGTGCACGTGCCCTATTGTCACGCGCACGCAGCCCAGTGGTCTCCTTGGTCGTCACGTTGCACGCTGGATTGGATGCTGGGCTTACTGACGTCGGCGTCTCCGTGACTAGCAGTTCTGTTGCTATGCTATGGTTCACTTCGTTACAATATTATAATCATTCCTAATGACACTTCTCGACCGTAACATAATCGTTCTTGAAACAACGATATAAAATGAAAATATTCGCTGTATACACATATTACATTCAGATGTAGATGACTAATTATTCCTCCATTTTTAATGGGGGTTGGATGGTAATGCACCATCTCTTTTTATTGATGGATGGTAATGCATTATCTATTTTTATATACATCTACGCTCCCCGTTTTTTTTTCGATCATGGTCGATTTTTAATGCACTCCGGCATTCACCTTGTTTAAATTGGGAACCATGAAAACCAATTTAGGAGTGGCCGGTCTGGGTCTCGAACCCAAGCCTCCCGAATGCAAGGTAAAGGCTTTTGTCACTAAGTCATCTTGCTCGTTTTTTTTATTTTTTAAAATTTATCTACTATAATAATTTTGTCGGTTTAATAATAATTTTGTCTGAAATACTGGGTTTAATGCGTAAGGTAATAAAAGTATGTTTGCCTAAAAAACAGCTCGTACTATGTTGTTATAATGGTTTTGTCACTGGTAGTGATTAACTCAGTTATAGTACTTACATGTTATCGCAAGATATCGATATTAGATGAGATTCGCTTCCATCACAATTGCTCACCTCCTTGCGTAGGCCCACTACTGTAGTGCCAAAGGGATTGATCATTCACAGATTGGTGGCCCTGAAAAGGGCCTTTTCAAAAAACAGTTTTACTTCGAAGAGTTGTAATTGGTCACAGCCTTGGTCCCTTCGGCAACGGCGTGCTTGGCCAGCTCACCGGGTAGGAAAAGCCTCACAGCGGTCTGAATCTCCCGAGAAGTGATGGTCGAACTCTTGTAGTAGCGCGAGAGACGGGACGCGTCGGCAGCAATGTTCTCCAAAATGTTACTCACGAACGAGTTCATGATCGCCATAGCATTCGAAGTGATGCCGATGTTCAGGTGGACCTGCTTCAAGACCTTGTAGATGTAGACAGAGAAGGACTCGTTCCTCCTGTGCTTCTTCTTTTTCTTTTTTTTGTCCGTAGCTCGGACATTATTCTGATCCGCCTCCTTCACGGCCTTTCCTGTCTCTGCGGATGGCATCATGGATGATGGTCCACCGTCTAGCTTGCCCTTATTTATTTCAGACGACGTAGCGAATCTTGGCGACAAGGTAGAGCCCTCTCCACTTTGGCGCCAACGTTCCCGGCAGTGGCAGGCGAGTGTAAAACGTCCAACAGAACTACCGCTGCCGATATAAATAGCATGCAGCGTCGTCATTTCTCAACTTGGCTGTTTCGAGAAACAAGCTGCATCATCATGTCCGGACGCGGAAAGGGAGGCAAGTCAAAGACGAAAGCGAAGACCAGGTCTTTGCGCGCAGGGCTTCAATTTCCTGTTGGACGTATTCATCGTCTTCTCCGTAAGGGCAACTACGCCGAACGTGTGGGAGCAGGTGCGCCCGTCTACCTCGCTGCCGTTCTCGAGTATCTGGCGGCTGAGGTCCTCGAGTTGGCTGGTAATGCTGCCCGTGACAACAGGAAAACCAGAATCATTCCCCGTCATCTGCAGTTGGCCATCCGCAACGACGAGGAGTTGAACAAGCTTCTCTCTAATGTGACGGTTGCACAGGGTGGTGTTCTGCCTAACATACAGGCTGCTCTTCTGCCCAAGAAAACTGAAAAGTCCTAGGCTTAAAGCAAACCGTCCTCTTCGACAAACAAAAAAAACGGCCCTTTTCAGGGCCAACACACTCTAGAAGGTCAGTTCTAACGCACGGTTTGTTCACCTAATAATATTTGTTTAGTTTAGCTTGCATTTATTAACTAAGCATTTCACAAGTAGTCTCCACATCTGATTTAAATTTCAATATGTTTATTCGAAATCCAATCTTAATGTACACCCATGCACGCCGTTTTAGTCTAGTATGTTTTTATATATTCCATAATTGTGTGATCATAGATATTGTATTCTTATTCTATTTTCAAGCCCTAACTCATAGTTTGGGTTTGGACAATATAAAAATTGCAATAAAAAAATAAGCTCTGTGGTGATTTTTGTCTTTTTTTCGTTCAAAATATAGTTATTTCGTAGGCACGCGTCTGCCTCTTATCGTATAATAAAAAAAATGTATATATATAATGTAGGTAGTTTTGATTAGTAGTGCTAATCTGATCAAGTGCCTCAATTCATAAAGTACACCTACCCACGGGGCACTTGGTCACCGCTTTTCTAGCCCCTCAGAGAACAGAGATGGTGCTGCGAGCGCAACACGTTGCTATGCAGGTATTTTACTTGGGATAAAGCTCCAGACTCGCAAATTTGTTCACGTATAAAGTAATACACCCGTGGTTCATCTTCGGTAAAAGTTGCACTAGTAGGTTGCTTAGATTTACGATGTTTTATATGAGCGTTTGCAGAACACGTTCACACCATGCAATTTTTGAACCCAGCATATATATATTGTGACGATGTTTGTCACATTAAGTTAACTGAGGAATGTAGACAGCCTGACGGGCGCTGCAACACGATCAAATAAAATGATTTAGGAACGATGAACGACAATACACGGCGTACGTCTAACGCAGCCGAGCAAAGGATAGATCGTTAGGTCATGCTTCCTCGGTCCTTTTATTAACTCAAGAGACGCCGTAGCATTCGTAAAGTAATAATGTTAAGACGATGGAATCGGATCTTCTCGAACATGCGACTTCTCGAACGTTCCACCTGTCCTCTTTGTAGATTGGTCGGTTCGAACTGCGCATTATCATAGCGTGCGTTGTCTTCGCCGGTGACGCCGCTGTAGACCAGATACGTAGGTCTGATGATGACGATGATGCTGTTGCTGCTGCCGATGTTATGCTTGAGGCGTGACGTGCACGTGCCTTATTGCCGTCAGCATGTAGCTGATTGATCTCAACGTTGTGGCTGGTAACGACGATTCCCTGGTAGCCGAGATGCACGTCAATATTCTGCTCGACTGTAGTTTCGTCTCTTAGAGTTGTTTATGACAATGCTGGTGACGGCTATTTGGTCGTCGCGGTGCACGTTGGATGGACGCTTTCTCGTTTGACTTAGTGACGCCGTCGCTTATTGACGGCGTAGTAGTTGGCGGCTCTGTTGCTACGTTGTGACTAACTTCGTCACAGTATATATATATATATATAGTTTTATATAATATATATATATATATATATATATATATACATATATTATTGACAAAGTTTACTTTTATAAATTACTGAATGTAATCAATACAAATACTATATATATATATATATATATATATATATATATGCGGTGCCTCTTGCCTTTGAAAATGGAACCACCCTATTTGGAATTACTTATATGCGTTTTTATGTTCGTTACATCGCCTGCAAAAAAGAGCTTTGGGCGCAATATTGGGATATCCAACATGCGTTATAAATACGTGGAGATGTCGACTCTGCCGTACCCTCTGCAATTAGAGATGTCTGTCGTAACTGAGATCAAACGAATCTTTTTGGGACTTCATCCCAACCTGCTCAATCTTTCCCATTCGACATCCACCATGAACACAAGGCGATCACACACACAACTTCTCATCTTGTCTGCAGCTTCATGTAACCAATCTCGTTTCTCAATATCAAATCTCGGTGCCACATATTGAAACAAGCTCCCCCCAGATGTGCGCGTAACCTCTTCTTTGACAATATTCAAACAAAGTGCTAAGTAATACTATTTAGGTAACTTACTTTAATATAAGCCAAACACGATAAAAATCATAATGACAATTAATAAAATTATAAGAAAATATGCAATATAAACACTCCATACTAGCCTTTGATGGCTTTGAGGAGCTGTGAACCTCTGTACAAATGTAAACCACTCATGAGAATAATAAAACCTATCTATCTATCTACTCAATAGCTTAGCTTATTGAGTGGTTGATGATTTATATTGATATACATTCGTCACTAAAGATGAAAATAACGATAAAAAGAATAATGCATGGAGAAAAGGAACCACACCAAATGATCGTGTTATGTGATCGTGACAGCTGCAGGTTTGCTCAGCGCTGGCGTATCGAAAAAAAGTACAAACAAACTCAGAACGGCTACATAATACAACATCAGTAACTTGTGTTGTAAAACAGACCCACGTTTAAGAACTACAACAAATTTTAGTTAATTTTAAGCGTAAGTACTAGCAGCATATAATAAATCTAACAATTAAAAACGGTCGATGCTCCCTACGAACAATACGACGATACCTCGTGTGTATATTCTAAACAGTGTGACTCGTCTGGCAAATCGATGATTCATTTCTTAATAGTCTATAATTAATTTCTCGGGTTGACAAAATGGATTCTTCAATAGAGTATTATGCCAATAGTGTGGATAAGGTGGCTCGAATGGCTACGAGGCGGTGGCGGCGGAGAAGGCTGCTCGCGGCGCAATAACATCAGCCGTAGATGTAGCGGATTCTGCGCAGAAGCAAGCGCGCTTTTTGGATCAATATTGACGAAGTTCGGATATACTATTCAGCATAATACCAGCACGAAAACGAGAAACGGTCGAGGAGGGAGACACTGATGTCGCGCATCGATGCCCGCGGATGGTAAAGTCGATAACCGATCGATCCTCGGTGCTGGTCCGTTTCGTCTACCAGTGGAAAAATTGGAAGTGCAGCGAAAGTGCCGGGGAAAAAACAAGGTCTACGCTTCTTCTACGCGCTCGGCAGTTCAGCAAGCAGATAGCCCAAATATTGTAACGATGCAATTAAGTCGTATCGCCACCAAGTGTAACGATGTTAGTTACGCTAGGGCAAATGGGGCATGTAAACTTAGCCAGGTGGTTACTACAACGCGAGAGACTCCGAACGATGAGTGACAACACACAGCGTAAGGTCTAACTGGTAGCGTGCCGGATGAAGGATGCGTCCTTCCGAGAACTGCACGAGAACGCAATGATCTCAAACTTAGAAGCTCAGATGATATGCTCTGTGAGAGTCTGTTTCTGGAAATGGAGGGTTGCGCTGAAGAGGACACCACTATTATAGGTGTCCTCTACAGGTAAAGTAAAATAAAGATTTTCGGCCTGACCCTCAGCCAAGATTTAACGTCCACGGAACTGTTTTTCACATTGCTTCATAGACGGACCCATAAATACAAATGTGCAACGATGGGGCTCGAACTCGCGCACCTATGTGTCTCTTCCGGTTGCGAGGCGCAGACCTAATCCACCACGCCACCGGGCTCGACGTCCACTACAGGTAGCCGAAGGGAAACCCAGCGAACTTTATTGCCTCGTTAAAGACTCTCTTATCAAGGATCGGTAATAATAAATCCATAATAGTCGTCGACGCAAATCTCAATACAATGGCGAAGTCTGCCGAGGCACTAAAATGAATTAAAACTCTAGAACAGTGTTGCCCATAAGAAGTTGTCAATGTGCCAATCAAGGTGGCAACCGCGACACGTAAAAGAACCGAATATAACAGTTCCACTTGCATCGATCACTTCTATACTAGCATGCAGACGTTGTCGTTACTCGCATCACAACTACCTTTTCGGACCACCACGCAACGTTTATCGCTGTAGTCTCAAAGAGAATAGACCAGCCTGCTTATTTGACATTAAAGTACAATTACGACCAAATATTGGCAGAACTAGCAATAACTAGCTGGAACGACTTAAACGATATCTCGGATGTAGACGAGACATTTGCATACACTTTAACGTAAGAGTGACTAGGAGTGTGAAAGAAAGGCAAACAAGCGCCAGCCATCTAAGCCATTGGTCACTACCGAGATGCTCGAAATGATAAAAGGGAAGGAGGCAGCTTATACTGCGTCTCTACAGTGACCTTCTTAATGCCCGCAGGCGTCAAGCAGGCGTTAGACTGAGAAACAGAGTTGTCTCGTTTTCAAGAAAGTTGCAGGCTGGAAGCTAATGGGAAGATTATTCGCGACAGAATACAGGTGAGGCCCATGGGAAGCCGTCCAGCCAGTTATGAGAGGTGCCCAAGAAAAAAGTGTGTCAAACTGATGATTGATGATGAAATAGTCACATATGTCTGTGTATGACTTTCTAACGTCCTTAATGACTATTATGCAACTTGCGTAACGGCCGACGCCGAACGTTTGGCCGCTTACGAGGTACTGCTGTTCATACCTGAACTGCACGAGCGATTTTTGCTTCAGTCGGTCCCTGTGGGCCAAGTGCATTATCTGCTAAGAAGGGTCAATCAATATATGCTCTGGGAGAAGGTCACATATTATCTTGTCTTGAGACAATGTACTGACGTTATTGTTAGTATTATAGTTACTCTATCGACATGACAGGGGGTCTACCCCACGGTCCTCAAATTGTATCGCGTTGTGCCACTGATTAAAGGCGGTGACAGACTCAGCAAGGTAGATTAGAGGCCGGTCAGTATCCGACCTAAATGATATTTTCTTGTCTTGGGTGCGATCGTTTATGTTGCATAGGAAGCATGTCGTTCAGGTGGGCAATCCACTCTCTGACATAAGGAATATATCGGTTGGAGTAGCTCAGGGCAGTATAGGCGGTCCACTCTTCTTTAACGCCTTTATTAACGACATATTTAGCGTAACAAAACATGCAAAGTTAACATTGTTTGTGGACGATACCACCGCCCTATTCGTTGAGGATTCCCTCACTGAGGTGGCGGCTATGGTACGGGAGGACCTTCAGAAGTTATACTCATGGTTTAGGAATTATTCTCCTGAACTGGCTAGTAAAGTTTTCGGGCTGATCCTCAGCCAAGATTTAACGTCCACGGAACTGTTTTTCACATTGCTTCATAGACGGACCCCTATAAATACAAATGTGCAACCGGTGGGCCTCGAACCCGCGCACCTATGTGTCTGCTCCGGTTGCGAGGCGCAGACTTAAGCCATCACGCCACCGGGCTCGACCTGAACTGCCTTGTGGTGATGTATTTCGCCTACGTCCATAGTTACCCGTTTTACGCAGTAGAAGTTTATGGCTTGGCATAGATGCGTCTTATCGGGTCGCTTCACCGACTCCAAAAGCGAGCACTGACCGCACTACAAAAATATAAGCAATCTGCCATTTCCCAAATTTATAGAATACTCTCTCGAAGTTTAAATTAAGCGTATACTCCTTGGAGTTCATCCGAACTTACACGATTTAACAACTCAGCAATACCTATACTTAAAACACACCTAAATTGCTTACTCTGTCACACGACAGAAACATTACGAATCTCATACTGGAACACGCATTGCTTAAATTCAAATGCGATCTCGAAGAACGTCAGAAAGCGTTATCTTGTAACTCTGGTATCTGGTTAAAAGTAATATTTTTATATTACAATATATATACAAACCACGTTGCATCATACTGTAAATAAAAATAAAATGGCAAATATAAATTATATGTATGAATTAATTTTCGTGCCGCTAGTATTCGATACACTCGGGGGACCAGGCCTTGAGGCATATTCGCTTCTTCAGAAGATTGGCAAACGAATCGAACGACAGGGCAGGAAAGAGCTCTTAACTTTCTACTTCAGCGACTATCTCTGGCGGTTCAGCGCGGCAATGCGGCAGCAATAATGGGCACAATGAGGGGCTGCCTCGAGGATAAGCTCGACTGGTAGCGCTCCTCACCTAGCCCTTGCGTAGTTAGTTAATCACATTTCACGGTAACCCGATTGAATAAATTGAAAATAATTTTAAATAATAACTAAAATAATTTAAAAAATAAGCCAGAAATAAAGAAAATATAGTTTTTTGAAAAGAAAAAGGAAAACGTATATATATATATATATATATATATATATATATATATATATATATACAATTTGTTATTAATGTAATATACGTTGCAATTCCAAAATTATAGTCTTCCTTTTTTTATTGGTGATAACCTAGAATTCTTAGACTACAATTTTGTTACCTAACAGTATGTTTGCAAACATATGTTAAAATAAACAAAATAATCATATGTGCGCCGCACATGTACGAACCGAACGCCCTGCAAACTGCCCGTGGTTTTATCAAGCATGTAGACATTTTTAAAGGTTCACCTGCAAATTTAAATGTCCGAATAAGCATCTCGCAGGTAACACAGAAGCCGTCCAAAGAATATTTAAGGATAAAAATTAGAGAACTATGAAAAGACAACACGGCTGGATAAAATTCAATAAAGCGGGCAAAATATGTGGTTTATTTTGTCGAAGATGCATGCAAAGAAATGCGCTTACAAGTTTCGATTAATGGCTTGAACGTTTTAACATATTATACTACAATAGTTTTACTTTGCCCGACCGGGACATCTATAGCCCGTGGTCAAAGGAACCAGCCGACATGCCTTTTGGAAAAAGGTCCCTGGCTCAAAACCGCATTTAACAGCGTTCCCCGCGACCGACTTATAAACACTAGACAAAACGATTTAAAAATACGTGGCAAGATGTTTAATCTAACATAATCATATTTTAATAAAACTAAAAAAACCACACACTTAACCAATCAAGCTACCCGATAGACTTTAGGAATGAACTCTCAAGACGATTGGCAAGCGATTTTCTATTTATTCTATATGTCGCTGGAATAAATCAAGCACTAATAAATGTCAAGCTGTATAGACTTTGTATGCAGATGATCTATTAATTTAAAACAGGAGCCTGATAAATTTCTACTTGCAGAATCTGAATGCACGGTGCTTTCGAAACAAACTCGCCATCAATAGCGCCAAAACGAATGTTCTACGCTTGAGCCAAGGACGCTAACTCCGAGGTCGTCCTTAGAAGAAAAGCGTGTGTAGGATAGCAGCGTCCGTTAAGCTGCGCGGGTATATATATATATATATATATATCGTCTGTTGGCGGCAATGCTGAAGCAAACTAAATACATGGCGCCAAATAGAAGATGCCGCCACCCTACTAGGGAAGACGCGGGAAGTCACTAAATGCGCGGGCAATCTCTGAGTATATAATGAGGCATGAGAATAAATGCAGTAGTAGTCGTTGGTGCGAGCCAGGCAGAGAACGTGTGTTGTTTGAGAGAGAGCCTAGCGAACTCGTATCGGTCGTCGTCCGATCGTTAGGGTGGTGGATACTACAACTGGCGCAGCCGACAGGATCTGGAAGGAAAAAGCCACCGCAACAAAGACCACAGGTCTGCCACCCCCAGCTACGTTCCTGCCAGCCATGGGCCGACCAACAACACCGTGGACGGAGTGGCATTTGAGGTTTATCTAGAAGCCTCGGTCGGCGTAGCAAAGTTGACTGACGCGAAGAAATGTGCAATCTTACTACACTTGCTCGGGCTCGAGGGCCAAGCACTATATCGTGCTATGGCGGATCAGGCAACGGAGTCGGAGAAGGATGGCGAGGTCCCACTAACCGAGTACGCCAGGATGGTGGCGAAGCTAACTGAAATGTTCAAGGAACATAAGGGAGTGGCCGTCTCCCGCGACGAATTCTTCCGACGACGACAACGCAGCGGAGAGCGGTTGGTGGAGTACATCGCGGCACTGCGACGACTACTTGTGGGATGCGAGTTCGACGGTCCGGGCCGAGCGTTGAGGAGCCAGCTCACTCTGGGAGCGACGATGCCACAGGTGGGAGAAAAGCTCCTTTTGGAAGAGGACCTGCCGGTCGAACAGGCCCTGACGGTTGCGCTGCACGTGGAGAGGTGCATCATAGAAGCCAAGAGAATCACAGGATCACACGAGCAAGTGAACGCGGTGCGGGAGGCGGGAAGGCCTGCGGAACGAAGCAGACCAAGAACGGCAGCAAGGCAAGAGTACGGAGCCGGTGGATGTCATGCGTGCGGCTGGGACAGTCACGAATACGGGGCGGAATTGTGTCCGGCAAGACGGGTCAGGTGCCGAAAGTGTGGGAAGTTTGGCCACTTCAGACGGAAGTGTAGGAACGCGGCAGGTCAGGCAAGGCAGAATGTACAGGCGATCGGCGTGGAGGAGCAGCCACGCTGGGATCGTCGGATCAACGGCGAACGTTTAGAGGACGCCGGAATTGAGGTATGGAGTAAACCGACAGCTGTGTACTCACTGTCTCTTTATTGTCCGGAGTTTGCTAGTAGTGTTGCAGTAGACGGTAATTTAGTAACCTTTTTGATAGACACGGGGGCAGCCGTATCTATTATTAATAGGGAGCACTTGGCAGACCGGGGAGAGCGAGTTAGGCCCACGAACGCAATACTACGCGCATACAATCAGGAAAGGATACCAACGCTGGGAATGGCTAGATGCCACCTCAAACTGGGCAGTCGGGAGGTTGAATGCGATTTATTCGTCGTAGCTAATGGTAGGTCGGTGGGTAGAAAGGCTGAGAAACTACTCATTTGAGGTCAAAAATAGAAGCGGTATAACAAATAATGTACCCGACATGCTCTCTCGACTGCCGACAGAAGACATTTTTGAAGCGTGTGATGGGCAGGAAATGATACTAGCAACACTAGAAGAAAAGTTATGGCCAATACAGTGGGAGGAGGTTGTAAGTTGTTCTTTAGCTGACCCGGACATTCAGAGCGTGAGAAGATGGCTTAGGTTAAAACGGCCTCGACTGGCGCAAGCCGGGCGCTGGGCCTCCGTTGTTCATGAACTATCCGAAACGCAGGGCGTACTAATGAGAGGAGATAAAGTAGTTCCGCCGCAGCAACTTCGAAAGAGAGCGTTCCAGATGGCCCACGAGGATGCGCATCAGGGGATGGTGAAGACGAAACATCGACTGCGAAACACGTTCTGGTGGCCGGGAATGGACAAAATGGTTGTGGAAGCGGTACGAGAGTGCCGGTTGTGCGCATTGCATGACAAGACAGCGGTGGCTACCACAGCACCCGTGAGGACGACGTCCTGGCCAGCTCAGCCGTGGACAAGGCTAGCAGTCGACATCCGAGGCCCGGACACCTCATTGGGACCGGAAGCGTGATACGCGGTGGTTGTCATGGATTACTACTCGAAGTGGGCGGAGGTAGAGTTAATGGCAGAGACAACAGCTCGTCGGATCATTGGCATGCTACACAGGCTCATATACCGTGAAGGCATTCCGGTCAGCATAGTAACGGACAACGGACCCCAGTTCCTGAGCTATGAGTTCGAAGAATTCATGACCGAATTCGGAATTCGACACATTCGTACACCCGTGTACCACCCTCAAGCAAATGGGTTGGTGGAGAGATTCAATAGGACACTGGGCGGCTTCATCTGGTCGGCCGCCCAAATGAACGGCGACCGGCGGAGACGCCTGACCGAGATGATCGGCGCATACAACGCAACCGCACAGGCAACGACAGGCAAATCGCCCGCTGAATTACTACATGGACGGTCTATGAGGACGAAACTGGACGCGGGTCTCCGGCGAGGAAACACCAATCAGAATGATGAAGATGAGCGAGTACGAGTGGAGACAAGGCAGAACAAACAAAAGGAGTACGCAGACAGGAGGAGAGCGGCAGTGGAAACCAAGTTCGCGCCCGGTGACTGGGTCAGAATACGGAGACCAGTCGCTGCAAAGGGGGAGGAGAAGTATGGACCACCGACGAGAGTTAAAAGACAAGTCGGTGAAGACATGTACGAGTTGGAAGACGGTAGGAGATGGCACAGAAACCGGTTGACGCGTGCCGGCCAACCACAGGTAGCACGGGCAGCGCAGATGCCAGGCTATCTACAGCGCCCGGATCAAGGTGCGCAACAGAGACCTGAAAAAGAAATACGAGGTGCGCCAGAAGATCAACACGAGAACAACAGCGCGCCGTGTGAAGGACGTCCACGGCGGATGAGACGCGCACCGAGCCGTCTACGGGAGTTCGTGGGTGAAGATGGGGCCGAATTCGAAACAAGCCGGTGAAGGGGGGGAGAATGTAGGATAGCAGCGTCCGTTAAGCTGCGCGGGTATATATATATATATATATATATCGTCTGTTGGCGGCAATGCTGAAGCAAACTAAATACATGGCGCCAAATAGAAGATGCCGCCACCCTACTAGCGAAGACGCGGGAAGTCACTAAATGCGCGGGCAATCTCTGAGTATATAAGGAGGCATGAGAATAAATGAAGTAGTAGTCGTTTGTTTTAGCCAGGCAGAGGACGTGTGTTGTTTGAGCGAGAGAATGGCGAACTCGTAACGATTGCCGCCCAGCCATGGGGGTGGTGGACACTACAGCGTGCAACCACGTCTTAGCTAATGTAACTAATTAAAACCAATACAAAAACAGCGATTAAAGTTAACAAAAAAAGATGAGCCAATTACAACATACTGGAATGCTCGATCCCCCTTGCCACTCTAACTGTGCCAGGAGGGAACATTTACAGAGAACCTAAGTGCAGCGCAGATATGATTTTCAAGAAGACGTTTTAATACGATATGTTGGACATAGAGCGAAACGCAATACGCATTTTGCTTCTCAACGATTTACGGATAGGAAC
The DNA here is from genome assembly GCA_003439945.1 of Dermanyssus gallinae. Classification (NCBI taxonomy): domain Eukaryota; kingdom Metazoa; phylum Arthropoda; class Arachnida; order Mesostigmata; family Dermanyssidae; genus Dermanyssus; species Dermanyssus gallinae. The sequence continues at coordinate 96,444 of QVRM01004410.1, read as the reverse complement.
GTGTTTAAAACACAGCGTTCGAAGAAAGCCATGCAGGTAAATCGCTTGTAAATTCTCATGACACGAATGCCATCAATATATTGTGCCTTAACTAGGGACCATCAGAATAAGATTATGCCTAAAATGGTACTGATTTTAGTTTGATGAGTGCGTATGCAGACATTCTGCAAAAAGCAATAGGAAAATACCACGTACTCGAATGCATGGAACAAGATACAACGACATCAAGCACTGCAACAAGGGACACCACGCAGGTCGTTGACTCTCAGCGGGATGGGTTATCATGCATTTTCAACGACATCGTTCAGAGAAAATTCGATCAACAACAGGGATCGAACCGGCGGTGACACCCCGGTAGATGACAACCATAACTAGCGCCCCCACTAGCCTCCTAGAGCACGCCACCACCACCACACGTATAACCAATTCTAACAGTGAGCAGAAACTTATCGGCAATAAGATGAATAAATGGCCAGGATCCGTTGAGTATCCCACTCCGATCAACCAAGCAACACGCGCCGGTGTTTTAGGTTATGCGTTCGTCGATTTGTTCGAGATTCGAATTTACACCGGCGATAATACGCGGAACTCGAAGCTGAGCGACGGAAGCGACCAGCCGGCGCAAACAACAGCTGACGAGTGCGAGATGCGGCGCAACGAACGATGCTACAAATGACTAAAACTGTGTGCATTCCAAATCCGACAAACGCAGACAAGCAAGAACGAGCAAGGAAGTACTCGTCGGATTCAAGTCAAGCGGCTATGATCTGCGTGTCGCTCTATACACGCCAGAGCGTATCGACTGATACCACGACTATTTATTTGTATGTATGCATTATCAAACCATAATATACATACATATATATATATATATATATATTGTTCCGAGCTTACAGTTGTGAGGTTTTAAAGCAATGTATCGGTTTTACTTACAGTAGCTAATATATATATATATATATATATATGGCATACGCATGTTAGCATGTTTAGGCTGTTATTTACTGGTTGAGTTAAGTCAATCGTTGTTGTCACTTTTAGCGACCACATAGGTCATCTAATTTTTGCTGTGGTAAATCAACAAGCATAATCATATTATACCACTGACCAAATCAGCCCAATAAGTGTGCAAATGTTTGTTCTTAGTGTGTACCAACTTAAAATAGGCTATCTTATCGGTAATAAATATCGGTCGACTGAAAATGATTGCTATTATTCTGCCATCCAACAGAAGTTTTTGAAACTAGTTACACAGCCTTAAGTAAAATTGTGTGTTGTGTATCCACCGTCTAGACGCTGACAATCGGATGAAATCGGACAAAACTGACAATCGGATGAACTCCCGCTGTGTCGCCTCGACGCGATTGTTTCTGAACAGATAGGCCGTCTAAACGCGAGAAACGTTGCGAACACGACGAGAGCTTTTCTCGAACAGTCATGTCGTCTTTGGCGCCATCGGTCGACAAGGTGCCGCGCTTCGATCCGTCCGAGTATGAGCTGCGTCGCCGGCTGCCACCTCAACTGCCTCGGTCGCCCGATCATATCTACGTCAACATGCGCACCGACTTCAAGCATCAGCTCGAGCGTGCCAAGGACGTTTTGCTGAAGGGTGGCCAGGTCGTGCACGTTCACGGCATCGGTGCGGCCGTTAATCGTGCAATCAACATTGCCCTTCAGGTCAGTGATTGCTTTTAGTTGAACTGCAGATAGTTTTGTATTGCTTGTCAGCTCCAAGTGCCCTTGAGGTTTAGTGACTGTTCCCAAGCGCCTAGTTTGGGAAAAAGCTTGATCTGCTTTAATGCCCCCCCCCCGTATACAGCGTTTTCGGTACTAACGCCTTGGTTGTTGAGCCCTTTATGCCATAGATTTTTACAGGTTATATATATATATATATATATATATATATATATATATATATATATAAACAGTATGTGACAAAACATTTTGGTAATCGATATAAGGAATTGTAGAACTCGTTAACGCTAAATATTTTTGTCCAGTGGAACATGGTCTCTGAGAAGTCTTGTTTTGAAGTGAGCACATTTCGGTGCCAAACGTATGGCAATGCGCGCTGTGGTTGCGGAGTAATTGAGACTAACATATTCAGGCAAATGATGTATTTCATGATTTTGGTACCAAACGTATGGCAATGCGAGCTGTGGTTGCGGAGTACTTACAATTTTTCGGCATGTAGAATGACTGCGTGGCGACGCGCTGCGCCTGTCGCGCGACACGTCGGCGGTAGTGAACGTCGCCACACTAATATTTTGACATGCAGTTTTACATGAATTTAATCTCGACATCCCGCCGAAAAATCGTAATTACTCCGCAACCACAGCTCGCATTGCCATAAGTTTGGTACCAAAATCATGAAATACATCATTTGCCTGAATATGTTAGTTTTGAGCGCTGTGAGTGGTCGTAGGGTTATGATTTTGAGGTGAAAGCGTGAATTTGGCGTGAAAGCTAATAAAGAACTTCATTTTTTGCGAATTCTATTTTAAGCGACCATGTCGCATCTTCTGACTGGCCACATATATCTTCAGAGGGAGTGGACGGTGAGCTTTATCGTAACAGCAATTTTATACTCCTATGTCGGACAAAAACACTAGTGTCACAAATTGTAGTAATTTCACTCTCGAGCCAACCAGTCTTCCTAGACAGAAAGAAACTAAGCACACCATCGTGTTCGTGATAAAATTCTGCTCCTGAAGAATATGCAAGGCCGGTCAGAAGACGCGACATGGTCGCTTAAAAGTGAATTCGACAAAAATAAAGTTCATTATTAGCGTTCACGCCAAATACTTTAGAATCATAACCCTACAACCACTCACAGCGCTCAAAACGGACATATTCAGCCAATGCGCAATTCATGGCGATCATTTTGGTACCAAACTTATGGCAATGCGAGCTGTGGTTGCGGAGTAATTACGATTTTTCGGAGGGCATGTCCAGATTAAGTGCATGAAAAATGACGCGCTGCGGCTGTCGCGCGACACATCGGCGGTAGTGAACGTCGCCACACAGTCATTTTACATGCTCTTAATCTGGACATGCCCTCCGAAAAACCGTTTTGAGCGCTGTGAATGGTTTTGATTATAGGGTTATGATTCTAAAGTATTTGGCGTGAACGCTAATAAAGAACTTTATTTTTGGCGAATTCACTTTTAAGCGACCATGTCGCGTCTTCTGACCGGCCTTGCATATTCCTCAGATGGAGCAGAATTTTATCACGAACACGATGGTGTGCTTAGTTTCTGTCTAGGAAGACTGGTTGTCTCGCAACAGCACATTTTGTGCTTCTATGTCGGGCAAAAACACCAGTGTCACAAATTGTAGTAATTTTACTCTCACTCCGAAACAAGACTTCTCAGAGACCATGTTCCATTGGAAAAAATATTTGCTTTAACGAGCTCTACAATTCTGTATATCGGGCTTCAAATATTCCTGCAACACCCTGTATATATATATTGGCGCCATCCCGTTTCGTTTACACTTGTTCCTGTTATATACGGCTTGTTATTTCAGACGCAGTCACACTTCGGAGAAACGATGGAGACGGATGTGCGAACTTCAACCATTGAGGTTATCGATGACCTCGAGCCGCTTGCCGACGATTTCGAGCCTCAGACGCAACGACGGCAGGTGTCCGCCATTCACATTCGCGTGTTTCGGAAAACTGAATCGAGTTAACGCAGGCATTGGTGATAGTAGAACTCTATATTAACTTGACACTACCCTTCAGTCAAGTTGTCCTTATATCACCTGTAAATAAAACGAATTATAAAATAAAATACTATAAAATAATTATACACGTCAATACTGGTAAATAAAAATGTTTTGTTTGCTGCCATTTCTGCGATCCTAAGCTTAGCGCTAGTATTGCTTTGTAATCCGCATCATAAAGAAAATGTGCTGCCTCATTAGCTGTGTAAATTTATAGCATGATTGGTTGGTTACGTGTTTTTCAAATTGTATTCACTTCCGTATTTTTAGTTACATATAATAAATCTGCCTCCTATTGTTCACATAATATGTGTGCAACGTGCCCGCGTGTGTAAACATTTACATCAACATTGCAATATGTATTAAAGTTCATTCTAACGTGACGCAGAGCAGAAAATCAAGGCTCAATTTGAAGTCGTCTTCTAACTTCTCTTCTCGAACAACACAAAGAGCTCACATATGGTAAGAGTTTTTTCCGTGATCAGATAAACTTCAATATACAAATAAATTAGTATAATATTAAGCCGGGTTTGGGTGTATAAGGCCTCGCTGAACTTTGCAGTTCCTTCTAAATCATCCAGCTAGCACGTTTAGTAGATATTGACAGAGACGACTATTCGGTAATTCCAGGACCAGGAAATTAAGGTTAAGCAGGCGTTGAAACTCTCGGAGCGTAATGACGTGGCCAACAGAGGTACGAGACTATGTATCTGCATTTTGTTTCTATAATTGCATTTCCATGATATTTACGATAATCCAAACCTCAGATTATTTTTGAGCAATGAGGCTCTGACGCAATTGATGATGATGCCCGAGCATTACGATTATTTTACATTCGCAAAGCTGCTCATGCTATTATTGTCGTTATCTTTGTTTATCGTGGTCATGTTTTTAATCTCAAATCGCCGCTCCGAACGTTTATTCATTTTTCCACTGGTTATCGTGGTCGTACAAATGTGGCCAGTGCATACACAGTTTCGCTGCCTACAGCATTTTCCAGGCGACGTAATTTTAATCACATGAGTTGGCACATGTCCACTTCAACAGCAAATAATATATTTGTATGCTTTGTGCAAGAACGTTGCAGCTTGCCTCAGTCTTACTCGTTACACTTTAGAGGCCGAGAGTAGTCACACGCTATGAATCTGTTACGCATGTGTTTTCTATTTCAAAATCACTTTCGCAAGTTTCTAGGTTTCAGAACTAGAAGCTTGTTTAGGTGCAGTTCATCAGTGATTTTTATTACGCAGCTAATGCGTCTCGAAACGATTGCTAGTGTACTATTTTGTATAGCGGGTTCTAGTTAGGTGTCCGCAACTTTCATGCCTGCATGGCGAGCCAGGCAAGTTGCATAGAATGCTTATTACGGAAATCGGTATCACAGATGTCTCTTGGCGTTGGAACAACTGAGTGCCGTGCTTTCAAAGTGGCTGCACGGACTTGACAGTCGCGTCAGTGGCCACGCAGGGCATTATAGGCTTCGTATTGAATACGAATAGAATGTTCTATCCAAATATCAACAAAAATAATGCTATCTACCAGCGTGTTCAATTATTAACTTACTGCAAAAGAAATTTCAGAAATTGGCCAGATTTCAATTTACGTCGTGTATCGTAACGTTGAGATGACCGCTTAGATCGTTATTTGCAGTAGTTTGCAAAAAGCTCTGATCGTTTTGCTAAGAAATATATATATATATATATATATATATATATATATATATATATATATATGTATATATATATATATATATATATATAAACTAAATGCTTATGAAAAGAAGCAATGCTAATGGCAATATCCAATGGGCGACAAAGTTACGTATTCCATTTAGCATCAGATAGCTACCGTGAAGAAATTCTCGTAGATACGTAGCTTTTAAGCGAGGGGTCCACATTAGTCAACGTATTTTGCGACGCTCACACGTTCTAGTGTATGCTCTAGATCTAAATAAAACAAAAAATAACGTGTATATATATATATATATCTATATCTATCAAGAGTCGGATAATTTAATACATTCATGCGTTGTAATTTAGCGGAGCTAAAACAATATGTATCAGCATTTTATATCCCCACTCTGCCACGAGTCGCAGTAGTAGCAACAAATAAATACTCAGTTGATTTAGAGTCACTCCTTTCCATACTACGACTTTATTACATGCCAACCGCACTTTGATCGCCTAGTCGGCACGATTTCTATCACGATTGTATACACGTGTTGAGGGCAGCTTACACTCGAACTCAGCGATCTCTCAGAGTATCCACACTTGACTCCTTTGGGCAGGTTTGTAGAAAACCCACTTGTGGAATGAAGGCGGACCACTTACACACACGTAAAGATCGCAAGCAATGTATTGTCTATAAATGCCTACAATGATGATGGGTGTACTCATACATTAAACTTTCGATTGTTAAAACAACACGTGTTTACTCCTCGTTTGGTGGATCTACACTCATACGACCATACAAAAAAAAACGACTTTCACTAGATGTAGCAGCAGTACGTAGTAGTAGTACGGTAATTGGAGTTTTCTTTAAAAAACAGTACAAATGGATGATGATAATAGAAATTAAACCTAACACAGAAACAAGTGGCCTATTTGCACAGAGCGCTGGCAAGATTGAGCCTGTTCGACGACACGTTGTTTGTTACTCGGTAGCGTCACTCTTGGCAACGGCGAACGGCTCCGGTACGGGAATCTCCTCGCAGGCTCGGATCTTAACTTCCTTAATGGGTCGATCGTTGCTCGACGTGGGACTAGCCTCGACCTTCCGGATGATGCTCATGCCCTTTATCACCTTTCCGAAGACGACGTGTCGTCCGTCAAGCCACGACGTTTTCTTCGTTGTGATGAAGAACTGTGAGCCATTAGTGTCCTTGCCCGCGTTAGCCATCGACAGCCAGCCGGCGCCGTAGTGCTTCAACTTGAAGTTCTCGTCAGCAAAACGCTCGCCATAGATCGATCTGATCAGGCAGGAAGGTTGAACGCACATGTTAACAGAAGTACAAAAAGCTTGTTGTTGATATAGGGCGTCGTATTCATTAAGTCTTAAACATATAGCTGATGAGTACGCGGCAACGTCACCGCAAACCAAAGCTGCTGGTAGCCATATCTGAATTGTGATATATATATATATATATATATATATATATACATATATATATAGAGTAACGTAGTAAATCTGTGTGCTTCTTTCTACGGAATCGAGTATATTCTATATCTCGCGTGCCTCTGGAGGATTCGAGTTCACTGTGGACCAACTATGTTTCGGAGATTAACGTGTTATTGCTAGATCAAGTGTTGCATACGCTCTATATGAATGGCTCACACACACACACATATATATATATATATATATATATATATCATTAAGCTACAGCACTGCTCTAGTGGAGTGTTAATTGCGTGGCTCGCTCTTTGGGTCATAATCAATGGCAGAAACTAGATGTTCTTAACGTGCTATTCATATATATAAAGATATATCGTATCGATTTCAATTATAGTCTTAACAGACAAATGAGCAGTGTTCACACAATTCGTAAGCTAGGCGTACGTAAGCAGGAATGATTTCAAGTTTCAAGAGCACGTTGCTGAAGAAACGCACGACGCATATGTTAATCTTAGCTTAGCTAATTATTCGTGATATGTGTAACATATAAATTATGCATACGGATAGATGTGATGAACGCTCTCGCAGTACCATGGTTGTCTAATTTTTCGGCCGCTGTGGAATTAGCTGTAAAAACACTAGGATACCACGTATGCCCGTATTTGAAATGTACGCCGATGGTGTATGGTGCATGATAGTATCGTGTAGCTTACCGTCCGCCTGTGCCGTCGCCCTTTGTGAAGTCGCCGCCCTGGATCATGAAGTCCTTGATGACGCGATGGAAGATGCTGCCTTCGTAACCTACCAGCTCATCGGTCTCCGATTTTCGCTTGGCAAGACAGAGCTGGCGGAAGTTCTCCGCGGTTTTTGGCACAGTCTTTCCAAATAGGCCGATGTCGACACTACCCACGTCGGCGCCATCGATTGTCAGGTGGAAACGTACCTATTCACGAAGCAGTAATAAAATAGTCACGTTTAATTAAATGCTCAATCGAACTGCTGAACGTTCACACTTTCATGTCAGCAAGGAAAAGACAATTTTCTTCCTCCAAATGATGTTATATATTGCGAACCTTAGAAAACTGCTGTACGTTCAGGGAGTTCAAGCAACTACAACGGAGTCACATAACTTCTAAACATATCTCCTTAAGAGTGTGTGTAACGAAATTTGAAATATATATATATATATATATATATATTCACGGGAAAACAACTGCTTCCTCCTTGTTCTATAATAAAATCTAACTCGAAAAAACTGTATGTATAGATATATATCGAAGATAAGAGGAATATCATGATAGGTGATAATACATTTCTAAAAGCTCGACCGTGCGTGTTGACTGTCATAGCGCTGCGACATGCTGTTCGCTGACGCATGTCATTGTGTTGTGTCTTCTATAAGCTCTCCCCACAGAGGGGTTTGTCTGGGCTACCAGCCGTAGAGTCACATAATCTCATAAATGCAAGTAATACTGTCTACTGGCTTAAAACGGGAGCATCTGGCGGCAGTTATTGCCGTGCTGTTGTGCCGGGAGACGAAACGAGCGAGGTGTAGATAGGATGGATGAAGGTGCTGTGCTGTGACCATCCGAGCGGCGTGATCCGTGATCGTTCGCGCCGGGGGTGTCGTCGCTTACCGTGTTGGTAACTTTGGGGCCCTTCGGTGAAGTCGAAGCATGCACCACCCCACTCAGGGCGATGCCGGCCAGAAGCACACAGAACAGGTGTCGCCGCATGTTTGATGTGATCGACTACCACCGCCGAGTCTAAACTTTGAGTCCACCGAAGCCGAGCCGAGGACTCCTAGTTTTCTCGTTCCTACGGGCAACAGGCACACAGACAACGACGCTCGGCAAGTCACAGTGATTATGACGACAACGATACAATGACACCAGCCAAAGTCCACCGCCTCAGTCACAACCGAAACCCACGTCAACACAGTATGGGGCTATTTGGAGCCACCTCATTGGCTGGCCGACTGCAGCGGCAACATCAGCAGCAGCAGCAGCAAGATTACACGCTGGGGGAAAGGGAAGAGACAGCGCTCGCACCACGTCAACACAAACCGACTTATTTAAATCAATGGCGGTATATATATTCTGTATTGATATTATATGATATGACGTTTATTTATTTTTCATTGTAGGGTCTCATTTGTGTTACAACCTCATATAGCCACATGGCTGGTATAAAGCATATGTACAAGTTACAGTAAGACTTTATACATTATCACAGTAGGATCTCGTGTTATTGCAATTACTTATCGATGGATTGTGTGCATGTTTACACACAACAAAGAGTTATGGTTTAATCAGACGCAAGTAAGGTAAGATAGTGCGTTCTAGCACTATCTCACCTTACTTGCACCTAAGGGCTGCGGATGCACTCGCATCGCCTCTTGAATATATTATCAATCTCTCCATCAGAACAGGAGTATATCCCAATGTTGTAAAGTTAAACCGTGTGGTTCCATTGTTCAAAGGGGGGATCGCCTGTGCCGAGACAACTACAGACCTGTCAGCATTCCCGCGTCCATATTGAAAGTCTTTGAAAAATGCATTATTGAACAGCTCCGAGATTTTTTCGCAGGACATAACGTCCTGCATAGTAGGCAGTTCGGTTTTCGACCCAAGATGTCGACGATGTTGTGCCTGTGATGGATTTTGTCAAAGGAATACGGAAACAGATAAAATTAAAGAAGACGGTAGCAGCGGTATTTATCGACCTTAGAAAGGCCTTTAATACGGTAGATCTAGACATTCTTTAAAAAAACTCTCCACTTATAGGGCGAATGAAAATTTTATAAGGTGGGTGCGCTCATTCATAATTGAAAGACGCCAAGTTGTCCAAATTGGACAATTCCTCTCCCGTATAGAAAATATATCAAATGGTGTGGCTCAAGGGAGCATCAGTGGTCCGCTATTATTTAATATTTTTGTTAACGATATTTTTACTATTCCAAATCATGCTAAACTAACCTTGATTGCTGACGACACAACGGCTCTACACAGGTTGAGGCAATGATTCGTGAGGATATTGAGAGGCTATCTCTATGGCTCAGAAATAACGGCCTCTACATTAATTGGTCAAAAACAGGAGTTGTTCAATTTAAAACTCCAAGGGGCCAAATGACAATCAATCCTGAAGCTTTTGCATGCAATCGTACGCTTGATATGCTAGTTGAAACGAAGTTCCTGGGTATTGTTCTTGACGAACATCTGACGTTCCAGGCGCATGCGAAACATGTCAGGAAAAAAATTGTCTGTGGCGTAGCCGCCATATACCGCACTCGCAAAATCTTTCCCCGCCAATGCCTCGCGGCAATGTACCACGCGTATGTGCAGAGCCACCTAACATATGGTCTGGAGGTGTACGGTTCTTCTTATGCGTCTTGCTATGAGAACGCTCCAGGTCAATTTGCAGACTCGTAAATGGCTTGCCGCTTTTCTGTACAATCGGTCCTTCCGAGTTAAGTGCGGGAAAGCTTTTAGTAAGCCAAGACGGGCTCCGTCCGGCGTCTCACAGGGGAGCTGCGTCTCTCCTCTGCTGTACACAGTATTTGTTTTAGACATTTTATCCTACTCTCCGTCGAGTGTCAAATACCTATTGATGGCATATGCCGCTGATGCATTGACAGTGAGATGGAGCTATCCTTTCCGAAATGCCTCGGGACAACATTGCCCACCACTACTATCGCACCATTGCATCACATTGTTAGAACCTTGGTGTGCTAATATCAACGGATCTTACATTTTCTGCTCATTTGAGAAACCTAGTCAAATCAGCATCTATACTTGTGAACATGCTGTTCCGTTGCTTTATCATCAAGGACCCAAATGTGTTTATTTGCCTGTATAAAGCATATGTGCTATCCAAAACAAGTGTGGATCATATCAACCGTTTCTTCGATGCGATTCGAAGGTGATCAATAAACTATCGCAGAAGCCAAATAATGTTTTTACAAAATGTATTGCAAGACTTAAAAATCAACAATATGTTCGCCTGGCGTGTAGTCAGAGAATCGCATAAGAAGTCGGCTTCGTGAGCGTCATTGCCTAGCTATCCTCCTTCCACCCTTTATTTGGTAAATAAAAGCGCTTTATATATATATATATATATATATATATATATATATATACATATGAGTTTCATTTACCATTTCTTGTGGAATATCTTTTGAATCAGATGCGCTCGCTGTGTAGTATGTCATACAGCGTGCTGCTGGATTCGTATATAGTTGTATATTATTGCTATGGTATCATTATATGTCTTTTAACAAATATCCTCGTCTGTCGTGCATTCATAATATTAATTGGATTATCACGATGGTTATATTACTACCTAATTACATAATAGTTTGTTTTAGCGGGGCGTCTTCCCATGGTTCCTTACAATCTGTGCCATTTCCCTAGCCTGCGTTTGGTTTCATTTATCTCTTGCCATAATGGTTTATCACCGAAACCTAATGCCTCAGCTAGGGACACTGTTCTCACTCCTCCTAGCTCGTCGCACTTCAGCACGATATGTTCGATAGATTCTTCTTCTATATCACACGCTCTACACCGAACGCTCTCAATTTCCGAGTATCTGGCCGCCAGCAGTCGGGTGTTGAGCATACCGGCCCTACAGTCCGCGAACAGCCCGGACGATTGCGAGTTCGAATAAATTATATCTCTTCGGCCGTATTCCTTTTTTTGTTGCCTGTACAATTGCAAAGATGTCTTTCTCTCCATATCCTCTCTCCATCTTTCTTCGGCTGTTTTGTCAATTTTCTTCTTCACATCTTTGGTTATCTGTTTATTTGTTATCACCTCGTGTTCTTCAAAATCCATCGCATTGCACTTAAATTTGCCTTCAAGGAACTTTAGCCGCCTATCCCATTTGCTTGTATTTTTTCCGCTCAGTTTGGCTGTGAGCAGTTCGGCCGCCCAGTTTTGTTCTTCCTCACTTGCGGCTATGTTTTTTAGACGACTTACATACGATATCTTAGCTTGTGCTTCCCTTGCCCAGAAGCTGGAGACTCCAAATTCCCCTTCGATAAATTGTGCTGCACATGTATACCTACTTTGCATTGCATGTCGGCCAACTGCACGTTGTATTGTGTCCAATCTGTTTACCATTGCGTCTAAACTCACAATAGCGTTAGCGTACGTCACTGTTGGCACAAACATGCTTTTCCAAAGCTCTTTAGTCACCATGAATCTATTGCAACTCCACAAAGCCTGCTTTCTTACAATCTTTTGTCCATTTTCAGCTCGTTCTCTTCTTATTGCATGCTCAGCTTTAAAAATATCTGGACTGTTTTCTATTATAACCCCCAAGTATTTGTATGCGTTTTTATATTCTATGTCTTTTCCCTGTATCTGTAGCGGCATCTCCCTGATATCCCCGGAAAATATTACATTTGCACATTTCTTTTTGTTAAACTTCTGTCCAATATTTTTCGCCGTTTCTCCGCATACTGTTAGCATTATTTGCATTTGGTCAACACCTTCCGCTAAAATCACCATATCGTCTGCAAACAACAGGACACACGATCGGAGGGATACTATATCATCACCTCAAGATTCGATTCATACACATGTCGTGCCACCTCCTCAATGTACAGTAGAAACAGTGACACAGAGCAAGGACATCCTTGTCGAAGTCCTTTCCTCAATCTGTAGAAATCAGATGAGTTCGACCCAATTCTTGCAAAGATGTAGCTCCTGTCATATATTTATTTAAACATGCTGACCCATTCCTGTCCTAATCCACCTTCTATCATCTTGTTCCAAAGAGTGTTTCTATCGATCGTATCATAGGCCCGTCGGATATCTAGGAATGTTGCAACTAAGTTCTGTTTTCTAGATCTGGCCCAATAGATACTTTCCGTTAGTACGAAAAGACTATCCTCTATTCTCCGGCCTGTTCTAAAACCACTCTGCCATGGTCCTATTAGTTTTATCTCTTCCAGCTCGTCCTGTAGCCTGTCTCTAAGAATGGCAGCAAATATCCTGTACACAACGCTTGTTATCGTTATTGGTCTGCGATTGGACAATTTCGTGTTTTCCGCCCCGGGCTTTGGTATGAAGGCGACCTTTCCTGTTAACCATTCTTGAGGGATCTGCTCTCCAGCAAGAATCTTGTTGAATTCACCCGCCAGGTATTCGTACATTGGCGTGCCAATATTCTTAATCCATTTTAGCAATACCCCATCCTCTCCACATGCAGTTTTGTCGTATTTTGATCTAATAACCTGTTCGATCTCTTCTTTACCTGTCCTCCAGCCAATATCTCTTCTTACATGTGTTTGTTGATTTTGTAGTTCATATATTTTAGCGTCAAACATAATATTTAGTGCCTCATTTATCTCTTGTTGTGTATATTCCTTTTCCTCTCCTCTTTCGTTATCTCCAGCTATTTCATCCTGCTGTTTTATGTATTCCCAGAAACGTGTCATCCTCTTCCATGCGCTATTGTTTGTTATGTTTTTTAAATCTTTTAGTTTGTCTTATCTTATGGCGTTGGCTATATCCTCACTTAGTTTCATTTTTACTTCCATGTATTCCCTCCACAGCTTATCTGCTTGCTCCATGTCGTTTTGGCGTACCGCCTTTCGATGTTGTCTGGACAGGTGTCTTCTTTGTTGCAAACCTCTAGTTAAACCTTTATTCCACCAAGAGTTGATCGTGTGGCTTGGTGCCAAACTGACAATTGAGTTATCTAGGATTTGCTTTGCCATTATAATACCTTTTTCATACGGTAGTCCTACCCCAGTTTCTCTCCACTGTTCTAGCCCTTTTGCAAACTTTCTCTTCTCTGTTATTTTTGTAGTTTTGTTCTGTTTTCTCTTTAATTTCGGGTGCCTATTCTAACCGCTAAAAGTTATCAAATTGTGGTCGCTCCCCACATTGTGTTGTTTAACTTCGTCAATACACATGTTTACAATCCAGTTTTCTGCTCTTTGGTTGGCCAGTACATAGTCGACGGTCGACTTCTTTTTTGCCTCTGTATAGGTGACCGTTCCCTCGCATTCACACTTAAGTTAATATTCTTTAAGCTTGCTTGGCTACACAGGTTTTCTAAATCCCTACCCGCCTCATCGGTTATTTTATCAAAGTAAAACAGATGCGCATTGAAATCCCCTATAATTATGGTTTTTATGTTCTCTTTAACAAGCTTCTTAATTGTGTCATAGAATATCTTGTTTTTGTTTTCTGTATTGCTGGGTGGCCTGTATCCAACTACAATTCTTAAACAGCCTGGCCGTTTCCCTATTTCCACTGTTATTAGGTCGCTTCCTTCACTTGCCTCAACAACCTCTACATGATGACTTTTTCCTATCAGTACTCCAACTCCTCCGAATCTGTTTTGTGACACTTTTCTGTTTACACCTATCCACTTTACATCCTTATGTAACGGTGGGGTTTCTACTTGAAGCAAGTGTGTCTCAGTCACAGCTAACACATCCAGTCTAATCTCGTTCATTATTCTGTATAGCATCTCCCATGTTTCTTGTTTTCGTCCTCCTCGTATGTTTAAATATCCAATTTTTAAATTTTGTCGGCCGTTTAACCTTGTTCCTTTTCCTCTTTCCCCTGGACGCGTCTTTTAATATTGCTGTGTGTCTGGTTTGGGCCCTCCAACCCCACTTCCCGTGGCCCCAGCAGTCTCTATTCCCCCATCTCCCTCCCCAACCATTGCTCGCGTACGGTCTTCGGTATTCAACCGCATGCCATTGTTGTAACTGTGCTTCCCTGTCTCCCTCTGTTGCCCTGTTGTTGTTATATCGATAGGTCCCCTGTCCTCCTTCGGTGCATTCCCGATTCCAGTTGTTGGTCCTGTTGTATTCCTTATAGTATTTTTGTCGGTTGATTTCCTGCCAGCCTCCTCTGTTGTAGTTTCCTTGCTCCGCCGTCGTGATCTTCCCGGATGCCGTGAAAAAGCTTGTTCCTTTGCTGGCTATTCCATTAATTAACACCATCCGTAAAAGTTCTCGGATTGGTCCTGTTATGCCTCTCCTCTACGTGATTGTTGGCGCTGTAACTCTCTCCAATTACGTCTGCTTGCCCCGTGCGCCAGGTTACCCCGATCGTCTTATACTTGTCGCCTTTCTGTGGTTGCGGCTCTTGTTGCTGTTGTGGCCATGCCGGACCTTGCTAGTGTTGTCTATTCCTTCTCACCCACATGGGGACATAGCGTGGGGGCTCTCGTGGAGCGTTTGGTGGGCGCTGCTTAATCTGCATGCGCTTACGGAGCTCTTTGGCCACCTCGAGCGCCATGATCGCCCCTCCAACCGAGCTCACATGGACGTCGTCCTTTGCTAGAAACTGCGCAGCCATTCCAGTCTCGATTATTTTCACCAACGGACTGTCCGCCTGCTTGACAGTATCTCGGATGAGTTCGTTAAGTTCAAGAGCGAGTGCGCGTACCTTTGGTATGTTTGGTACTGTACAGATCGATAAGTTCACTCCTAGCTCGACGCAAATGTTTATTACTCGCTGTACCTTTTTGTTCACACGCATGTGCGCCAGCTGTTGTTCGTGCTCATCGGTGGCGCTAAGTAAATCGTTCAGTCCGCCTTGATATACCACCGTTCTCGCGCCTTCATTCGCCTAAAGCCACTTTTCTGTTTCGTTGGCGATGTCCTCGGCCTTCCTGCCGCCGAAATAGCGAATGTCGACACTCCGATCCTTATCGATTTCCGTCAAGAGTGCATCCTTATATCTCCCGACCCAGGAGTCTCCAGTAACAAGTGCCTTCTCCATCACCACAGCATCTCTGACTATTTGCTCATTTTCGTTCAGGTTTTCTCGTTGTTGGTGCTGTTGCTCTTCTACCCGTATACTCGCGACCATTTGCATCGTTCTGCGCACCTCTACTCGTGAATTCTCTGCTTCTGTTTTTGCTTGTCGCAGTGCCGCTCTCAGCGCATTTATTTCCTGCGCGAACTTCTCCTCTATGTCTTTAATCTTTTGAAGGAGACGTTATTCAATTACGTTCATCTCATTAAGGGTGTCCGTCTCGTCATCTTCAGCAGCCCCGATGTTGTTTTTCGGATGCTGCTGTATCGGTAGGGTCACCTTGGCTTGTGTGTCGGTTTCAGTCTCCTCCGCGGCTGCCGTCTATTTACAATGTGCGCCGGTTTTGCTTTTGGCGGTCTGAGGATCTAGCTTGTCCTCCGCTAGATTGTCTTCCGTTTCACTTATCGAGATATTTTGATCATTTATACCGAAGAAATCAATTTTGTTGGTCCTTTTCTTGATTGCCCCGGTTGAAACCAAACGCAGGCTAGGGAAATGGCACAGATTGTGAGGAACTATGGGAAGACGCCCCGCTAAAGCAAACTATTGTGTAATTAGGTAGTAATATAACCATCGTGATAATCCAATTAATATTATGAATGCACGACAGACGAGGATATTTGTTAAAATACATATAATTATACCATAGTAATAATATACAACTATATACGAAGCCAGCAGCACGCTGTATGACATACTACACAGCGAGCGCATCTGATTCAAAAGATATTCCATAAGGAATGGTAAATAAAACTCATATATATACTGGGGCGTCAATATTCGAAGACTGATGGTATTTGCCTCCTGGCTCGGTTGTATTCGGTGACGGGGTGTCTGTACTATCACTTTCAAATCTACAACGGCCGCATTTCCATTTCATGCTCGCATTTTCCCGCTGCGCCTTTCGTAGTTCCGCGCCACTTAGCGTGCAGCCTATGTTTCGCAGGCACTCATCATGGTAGCACTGGTCACAGACAGAACACTTTACTCCTCTGGTGGCCCTGTCTATATTCTTGTCACATTGGGCGCACAGTTTTGTCTGAAAATTTTTGCTGTCACTATCGTCAAACCCGTTGCTGTTGTATGCTGCCATTATCTTCTTTAGCACCAGACAATACCTAACGACTCGTCTCGCTTAGTTACACAGAAGTGCCTGTTATAAAGCATACCTTCCGAATACACAGAATTGTTCACAGCACTGAATTTAACAAAAAATGGCACAATTTTCGGGACCTCGATCCAAACGTGACCGCTCACGGCCATCGCTAGCAGACGACTATAGGCTCGGGATGGCAAGTCATTCAGCAGCAGGGAGAACAGCAGAGGACTCAGATTATTGCCCTGCGCGACTCCGGTCGTTTAGGCAAACGGCGGGAGCTGGGACACGCCGTCATCGATACTCACTGAGTTTTCCTGAAGCATAGCCTTGATTAGCCGAAGCATGTTAAGCGGAACTTCGCTAGAGTGCCTGTTTCGGCCGGCTAATGGCGCTGCGCACTTCGCTTAGTAATAGGTTGCATGCCGTGATCGTTGAACACCCCGTGCGAAAACCGTGCCGTTCGTCCGGTATGCAGCCGCACACTCCAAGAAGGTGCTGAGCCGTCGAGTGACAAGGAGTGATAAAAACTGTGGTAAAAAGGTGTCACGTGAGGTTAAGAATCAGCTGTCCGTGTTCTTGCTTGATGATAGCCCCCGCTCTTATGAACCCGGTGCGAGCGGTAATCCACAAGGTTCCTTGCAACGTTAAGACGGTAAGATCTATACGATTCCTCTTCGTGACGCCGAGCCCCAAGAGCGTACTCGTAGATTCGGAGTCCCATACACCACTCATAGAGATAGTAATGAATCCGAATCGGCGAGGTTTTTGCGGGTCGGGGAGCTCCGCTCTTAGGAACTCGACGTCATATTTGGTGATCTTGTCCTGCCGCGCTTTTGCGAGGTCCCTGTTCGGGCCGCAAACCTCGGCATCTAAAACCCAGACCTCGGTAGGTGTTGTTATCACGAGGTCGGGCTTTAGACCCGGTGCGCCCGGTCAAGGGAATACTCGCTCACGAACCACCTCATGACCCCTCTCGCGGAGAAGACGCACCACGCGATCACAGACGTCGTCATGCCTCTTTATAGTTTGTTTTTGTGTTGTATCGCACATCTGAGCGACATGAGCCAACGTCTCAGGCGCATGACACCCGTGCCTGCAACGTTTGTTGTAGCCCGGGCGTCCCCTGGCCAATCTGGCACGCGTTGCTAGTGCGTTGATCCTGAGCTTTAGTAGGTTTAAATACTCCTTACCAGATACGTAGGGCATACCATTAATTCAGTAATGTACAAAGGGCGTTTCGTGTGCTTTTTTAAAATGTGCTCCATCGAACGTGTTGTGTAGTTGTTGAGACCAGTAATCGGTCTCTTGTGTAGCGGTCTCAATGCAGGTTCCCAAGCGCTCGCAAAGAAGTTTTGTTTTCGCAAGGTTCTTTTTGAAGGGCTCGGTGGTTAGCATTCATTGAACCCCAGGGTGCGTGGAGTGTTGTAGTGCTGTCAGACGGGAGAGGCGGAGTCTGGGGATAAATGTTTGGAGCCAGGGGATGTCCAGACCGCCGTGTGCTGTTTGCGTGTACAGGTAGGCGTTCGGCACTTTCGAGTTTTCGAGCTTAAGCCATTTCGACTTAACAACCTTTCTGATCTCTTGATCTAGGTCGCTAAGGAGGGCAAGAGATGGTCTAGGACCGGAGACCAGTTTATATAGGAGGCGGGGAATGAGACAGTCTTTCAAAAATATGAGTCTTTGGTGGGGTTTAAGGGGAACTATCGTGAGTCTGTTGAGTAAATTACGGAGTATATCCTTGGTGGAGTCAACTCTGCCATTGCTGTCAAAGTCGACTCCCAGGTATCTCCATCGATCGCTCATATTTTTAGCTGGCAATTGCCGATCTCCAATGTTAAATTCTGGTACGGTATTAATAACACATTTACCTTCCTTCCTATTAAATAGGTGTGAGAGAGTAAAGCTTTTATTAGTATTAATTTCAAGGCCTCGGGATTTCAAAAGGGGGTCCGCAATATTGTAACGAAGTTACTGTGTACGCAATATAGCAATTCAAATAAGTTCTAACCGACCACGTCCAACGGCTACAGCGCCCGCGACAGAATCTCAACGTACACAACGTTCACCGACTGATGCATGTCTCAACCGAACAAGACATGTCTCAACCAGCCAGCCGAGAACAGCCACAGCCTTTCGCGCCGAAACCCCACCGTCCTCCGCCGTCCAAACGATCATCGGCCGACACCGGGAGAGGGTCGACCTATGATCGGCAGTCCAAGTCAAACAGTCACTTAACCCTCGGGCTGCAGTACCCGTCCGGATGAGTCTACATCCCCAAGCTGACTTAGCGTAACACGACAACGTTACAATGTTAAGGAGCCGTTGGAGAGTAGATTTCGTAGAGGCTAGAAGGATGAGATCATCCGCAAAGGCTAAGCCTATAAGGCCGGAAGTCATCAGTAAGTTGGTACCCGATATTAGTTTTGTCTAATTTTGAAAGAATGTCGTCGAGAACTAGACTAAATAAAAGGGGGACCGAGAATCTCCCTGCCTAACACCCCTAGTTGGCCGAAATGTGCGGCATTCTTGTCGAATTCTATGAGAGTTTTAGATGAGAGGTACAAGCGTTTGATATAATTAATGAATACCTCCGGGTATCCGCGAGTCCGAAGTGACCACAGGACGGAGTCATGACTCACCATGTCGAACGCCTTACGTAGGTCGACTAAGGCGAGTCTGAGCTCACGTCCTGCAGACTTGGCATCGTTAAGGATGCCATCCAGAACCGCAAGATTCTCAAAGGTACCATTATAGGGGGGAAATGCTCGCTGAATTGGGAGAAGCTTAATAGGGTTCTGGAGGCGTCTAGAGAGAATTTTGTTAAGTGTTCCTTGTAAGTATGAGCTAATAGACATTGGTGACACTGGTGTCTTTGCCCGACATAGAAGCACAATTTGCGCGATTGCGAGACAACCAGCCTTCGTACACAGAAACCAGCTGTCGTGTTCGTGATAGAACTCTGCTTTCCCTAAGGAACATACAACGCCTGCCTCCATCGCTTTCTAGTTTTTGTTTTTCTGGGCGGTCTGTATAAGGTGCGCAAAACTTTAGACATGTGTTTCAATTTTCACGACGCGTGTCATAATTTTCATTTTTTTCTTTTACTCAAATGAGGGCAAATTGCCAGCATATTTGGATTTAATAAACCGTTAAAATAGACTTCTTCTTTTTCAGCGGAATTTGCTCATGATCGATCAGCTTTTCGAGTCTTCTTTTATACAACCCTCGTGTCTTGAATCCTATAAGTGCTACATCCCATGTAGTCTTAGCTAAAACTGCAATCCGGGGTCCGGGGAATATCGCTGTCTCCAAATGAGCTCCTAGACCTATCAACAATTCTTCGGGACTACGACATCTCACATGAAGCTCTTGGATCTAACGAAAGGCAATTCCTCTTCTTTGAATGAGTTGCAGACACGCGTAAGCCAATTTACGTTTTAGTTTGTTAGAATCGTGTACTTTTTCAAAATAAGAAAATAACGGACAATAGAATTGTAAATTTCCAGGACAGTCTGATTTGTCCACAGACATTTAAATTTAATAACGAATTTAATACCCCACCAAGATTACAGAATAACCCTCTTTGAACATATGTCTCTTTTGGGTTGATATTGGGAGCGCCCTTCTACTAGATTGTTATATGTGTATTTTCCATGAAGGGCTCATCACAAAGAATTAAACAACAATCAAATCCGACAACAAACTTTGGCCGCGGCAAGCATGCGAGCAAAATAACCTATTTACATCCAGGCCTATTTGTGGCCAAGTGAAGTAATCTTAAAATACAACGGTTGTCTGGTCAACTTCAAGTATTTTATTGAGTCCTAAAATGGGAACCGTTGGGGCTTGATATACTTACTGTGCAGGCAAGAAACGTTTAGTTCGGTGAGAGGGATTTTCAAGTGTAACCTGGTTCAGTGTTGAGGTTTAGTCACTGCTATGGAAGTTGGCAAAATATCTTCGGCAGCCGCATTCGTCCTCGCGTGTGTTTGATTCTCTTGAGGCAATATATATATACAGAGAGAGAGAGAGAGAGAAAGATCGACAATCATATACTTCTCTTTATATTAGCCCTGTGAAACATCAAAGGTCATTGTGGTTATAATTCATCTTTGCCATCTACAGTGGTTACCATGGCTTGTGACAACGACTAATGACATAAACTCTTCAGCATGTTTATACTAAATGTGTTACTGTGCCACTAACGCCACCAGCTGTCGGCAGTCCTGTCTTGTTAATAATTTATTCTGCTGCTTGAAGAACAGAATGTAAATCTTCTAATGTAAACTTGGGCTACAACTAACTTCCTAGCGCTATTAAAAATAACCGCTAATTGTCTACCACTGTTTAATAGCATAGTAGATTAGATAATTAATTAAATGGCGCTGGTGTGTGCCTCAGGTTTAGCTACGCGGCAGTACTTTTTAGTGTGTCCTCCAGGCCGAGCACTGCCCGTTACTGCTCGCCCCCTCAGAAAGCGGAGATGGAGTACGATTCGAGTGATTGTTGTTTATGCGATCGGAGAAGTGTGGAGTTGTGTATTGCTGCAAAACAGTCAGCTGACAGATGTAGTCATAGAAGGTTCGCTCAGCTGGCTCCCGTCTCGTGCGCGCTCTCTCTCATCCACCCCTTCAGATGTAGAGCGAAGAAACACGACTGATTGTAGATGTCCGTTTCGTGCTCTGTTGTTAATTTGCTTTCTCACTAGCCAAATGGTAATAATCGTCGCAAAATTGAAAGTGCTAACTTGAGTTCAACGAACAGCACAGGCGCGTCGTTTCACCATAACACAACGGTCACAACCGTTGTTTGGCCTGTGATGTTGTAGTTTGGCCGGCCATCGGGCCCTCCGCTTGTCTGCCTGGCGAATAGGAAGACCGTGAACATTGCTAACGGCACGTACAACTTTGTAGGCAATGCCATACAGCTATAATGAAGCGAAGCGTTGAAGGCAATACTATAATACAAATGCGAGCTTGAGGAGATGGAGCGGAACGCGCGTTTAGTGGGATTGTGCGTCCCCCACTATTTGCAGCTAGCTGCGCATGGCTAAGGCTGAAACCTCTCAGTCCCTGTCACCTCCCCCTCTCCGACTCCTCTGTACGGGAGGAGTTTGGTGGGAGGAGCGGGCGGGGGGGGGGGGTCTAAGTATAATTTTAATAATCAATCCATCAGCCAGCCAGCACTCGCAGAAGACTACTATATGATCATCATCACTTCATTTCTACCAGTGTCGTGGCGTCGCGTCGTGCTCACACATGTCGCACATCCCGAAACTCCCGATATCGAATCCGCAACGCCACAGTAGCTCGCGCGACGGTTCCGTTGTTTGCAGGCTTCTATGCGCGGCGGCGAGTCGCCGAACAGCCAACGACGAGCGATACCGTTATTCTTTAACGGTTGGTTAGCGGGCGGTCGGTGAGCGGCAGCAGTGGAGGCGGCTGCTACAACTACTACAGGCATCGACTGGTGAGTGTGAAGTTCCACCAGAATGTCGTAGTAGTAGTAGTAGTAGTAGTAGTATGTAGTAGCAATAGTGTGGTGTTGGTGGCTGTGGTTCTGTGATGGTGAGAACGTCTGATGTGTCTGTCTGTGTGTTGGCATTGGCCAACGGTGGGCTGAAGTGCCGAAGATCGCGCACCCACCTCTCCAGCGGCGGCTTTTGCCACTACTGAAGTCGGCGCCAACGACAACAACAACAGCAGCTGCTGCTGCGGTGTCCGCGGTGGCGCGAAATTGAACACCGATCAACGAGCACTAAAAGTACCGTTGTTGAGGGGCACGCGCATGACTAACCGTTAGCCGAGTGCAGTGTGTACAGTGCGTGCGATTCGAATTTGTTTTTCATTATTGTTTCTCATATGGGACACGTTTCGTCGGCAGTGCTCGTATCTCGATGCTCACGCGGCGCGCGCCGGCAGCAAACCGTTTGCGACTCACGAAGCCACTCACGAATAACGCCACCCGGATCGCCCACGCCTCGCAAAATCCTCACGAGTGTCTGTGCGTACAGCTGTTAGGTGCGGTTCAACGACGCGAAATAGCGCAAACACTCTCAGGGAGATTCGACTCAGCTCCGAGCAACGGTGACAAACAACCCTGACGGAAAACATGCTCTGCTCGTATAACTGTCGCTGGCAATACACTGTCGTAGTTATTGATGTTGTTGTTGCTGTGAATATTGTTGTTGTTGTTGCTGTGAATATTGTTGTTGTTGTTGTTGCTGTGAATATTGCTACTGTTATTGCTCTCGTTGTGGTCGTTGTTGTTGTAGTGATTGTTGTTGTTGCCGATGCTGCTGCCGTTGCTCTTATTGTGGCAGTGTGGCAGCCGTGATTGGCGATGCTGCCGTACCGCAGGATAGCTTCAGGAGGTAGCATCCAGGAGAAGAGTTTGTCGTCCTGACAACCGGCGGCAAACTCAGCAGTGGCCTGCATGTTAAAATATGATGTTCTTCGGTGTGTACGTTCAACACGGATGTATACATGTCCGTAGTTGTTTTGCGCACTATACGCTTATTGCGCAGACAGGAAGCGGAAAGCGTAACCCAACCCAAAGACCATTGTACTTACGTATCGTGTGAGTTTTTAAGAATCTAGCCTAACAAAGCTGAGTAACTCGGCTTGAGAATTTAGATCCGGTATGCTCTTTGAAGTGAGCTTTATATATATATATACAAAATTATTTAACATACCAATCATTAATGGTGAGAACATGACAATTAAGTATCTGATAATAATATATATTAAGTAATTATCAGAGTATACGAGAAACACGCTATTAGTATATTTATTTTATGTTCTGTGTCTGCATTGAACCCATTATTGTTAGCACCCCAACCGCGGAAGTATATATCACACAGTCCTGATGACTCTTTGTTATTAATTTTGTACTAGTTACCAATATTTGCACATTCAAATCTTGATGATGTCATGATATATTAGAACTCCCAACACATGATATATATAAATATATATTTATGTGTATCAAAATATACATTTTACATGTATCATATATATATATATATATATATATATATATTTACAAATGTACAAATACGTATTCTATTTCATTTTGAGTTTGATTTCTGTTATTTTCTGTTTTTCTCTGTTTAGTTGCTTTTCTAACTTTTGACGTTTACAAATCGAGATATATATATATATATATATATATATATATATATATATTGATAGCACTCATTTTGTTTATATTGATATGAAGTGGCTCGGTCGGATGCGGGTCTATTTGGTTGCAGATCTTATATTCCTCTATTACTTTTAGAAGCGTCTGTGTGATTCTTTGTCGTAAAGTTTAAGTTTTCCTTATCTTTGTGGACTTGGTATGAACTGACCACAGTGTTGTCGAAGACATTGTTTCGCATCACCAGGTCTTGACTAATGTTTTCTCGGCACTTGTGCAGCACGAGCGTTGATAAAATATTACATGCCAGGTCAAGGTAGAAGAATTAAATACATTTTCGTAATCGCATCTAGGTTTCAATGCGTCTTAGGCGATATATTATAATTGGGACTTATGTTTAAGAACGTTTTAAAATTAAAATCTGAACGGTTTCCTAGAAGCGTAATAATGTACGTTATTTATACGATACATACGTTTCTACATCATTTGTACATGACAGCAGGTGCCACTATGACTCTCAATTTTGTAAAGTTAAAGCGGCACCAGATAGAATGGTTGTAAACGGTTAAGTACATGTATTCTATTTCATTTTTGCATATCACAAAAAGGTTATTCTTACGCGACACACAGTCAAGAGCAGATTTAGCAAAATCAAGAAATGCTGCATGGGTAGTTTGCTGATGTAGAGTGTCAATGAGTCAGATATCCTGAGAGACTTCTTGTTCCGACGATTAACTAGTTTGCAAACCGTGTTGATCTGGCAGTAGAACTTCTTAATGCTTCTCGTACAGGCGAGGCAATTAACTATTAAGGGTGTCAAAAAATTTTATACGGTGCTGTAGTGTTCCCGTAGTGTGCTGGGTTTGTCGCCGCTTCTATAACTTTTAATCTTTGAAGGCTGGCTAGTGCAGCTTTGTCTGCAGTGCTCCGGGATTTCCCCCTGTCTGTGTTATTGCGTTGTTAGATTTGACATTTTTTTCGTTTGCACACAGTTTTTCAGTGAGCTCAGTTCTTAGTAAATTCCTGCTCTTTCCAAGACCCCACCAAGGGCTCCAGTGGTGTATCTGGCTTTCCGAAAACCGTACTGGACATTTCATCAAGTTCTGTCTAACATTCTGCTACGATCGTATTACTGCTCTCAAGGTAGTTGATCAGAATTATTCTACGTTGGTCTCAAAAACCGTAACCATTACCTTTCCGGCCGATTCAGTTATCCGCATTAGCTCTCTTCGGAGGTATTTCACCGGGTGCACAGTTTTGGCGTGATATTTCTGGGGTCCCGGGAGTGTAGTGATGAACCCTACTTCCATTGACGAACGGTCACGAATCTGCGTAAAAAAACCAACGGACTTATCGTCATCCTGGTCAGATTTTACCGAGAAGCGAAAACGCGCACGTTTTTGCCCTTGATTAAGCAAACGCGGCATCTACGCTTGCCCGAAAGAGCAAGACGCGACACCTAAATTGCACTGAGCATTTTCATCTTCAGATTATCATGCAGGATAGACTGCACACTACCTACTCTAATTTCCAAGGCCTCCGCTATATCCCTAATATTACCACATCCATCTGCGGCAACGATTTTTCGCACCTTTTCCATGCTTTCTTTAGCAGTAGTCTTTTTTGAGCGTCTTTTAGGACGCTTAAAAAGCTCATTAATTCCATTGAAAACAGTGCCAAACATGGCGGCGAGTCACCGCAAACCTTGTCTAAATCAGTTTTCACTTGGTCATCCTTTGAAAGAAAAATGTTTGATAACCGCTCGAAACTTTTTTCAAAAGCACACCGATACGTTACACGGGAAAGCGGTCACACGAAGTTGTACACAGATCACCATATTCGCCTATACGTAGTGATGTGGGACACTTTTAGCATTTTTTCGCAAAGTTAACAGTTTAGAATCAAATCAACTGGCGGATTGCGTCATCTTTGTTGATGTTTGGGTTGATTCGAGTCGATTCTCCCTCAGACAACGGTGTGAGAGAATGGAGAGCATGTCGGTGGCATAACAGCCAAATATCAGGATGCGTATTGTTCTTTTGTATAACGTTCAACAAGGATCAAGTTCACAAGTGTCTAGAAGAGCTTTCAACAAGAACATTTCAATCAGTGCGTCAAATTCAGCGAACGACGGTCGGTCTCCCCTGTTCTTGAGACTTCTCACGGGTGATAAAACTCAGATACCTCACAAGCAATGTATTCACATTTGTGGAAATTACGTAGAAATGTAAATAATGGTTTTACTTTCAGGAGAAAATTAACAGCAATTATACCTTATCATATATGACAACAAAAGGCTATATATATATATATATATATATATATATATACAGGGTATTACAGGAATATTTGATCAACGATATATGGAACTGTAGAGCTCGTTAAGGCAAATATTTTTTCCAATGGAACATGGTCTCTAAGAGGCCCTGTTTCGGAATGAGAGTTAAATTACTACAATTTGTGACATTGGTGTTTTTGCCCGACATAGGAGCATAGAATGTGCTGTTGCGAGACAACCAGGTTTCCTAGACAGAAGCTAAACACACCGCCGTGTTCGTGCGGTGTGTTTAGCTTCTGAATAGAATTCTGCTTCTTTCGAAGAACTCATAAGGCCGGTCAGAAGATGCTACATGGTCGCTTAGAAGAGAATTCGCTAAAATGAAGTTATTTTATTAACCTTCACGCCCAATACCTCAAAATCATTACCTTACGACCACTTACAGCGCTCTAAACTAACATATTCAGGTAAATGCGCATTTCATGACGATCATTTTGGTACCAAACATATGGCAATGCGAGCTGTGGTGGCGGAGTAATTACGATTTTTTGGTGGGATGTCCAGATTAAGTGCATGTAAAATGACGCGCTGCGGCTGTCGCGCGACACGTCGGCGATAGTGAACGTCGCCACACAGTCATTTTGGCGAATTCTCTTCTAAGCGACCATGTAGCATCTTCTGACCGGCCTTATGAGTTCTTCGAAAGAAGCAGAATTTTCTCACGAACACGGTGTGTGTTTAGCTTCTGTCTAGAAAACCTGGTTGTCTCGCAACAGCACATTCTATGCTCCTATGTCGGGCAAAACACCAATGTCACAAATTGTAGTAATTTAACTCTCATTCCGAAACAGGGCCTCTTAGAGACCATGTTCCATTGGAAAAAATATTTGCCTTAACGAGCTCTACAATTCCATATATCGTTGATCAAATATTCCTGTAATACCCTGTATATATATATATATATATATTTTTTATTTCTAAGTTTTCTAAAGTTCTCTTACTTTGTTGTCACTATAGTATTGCAAAACATTACGTCTATAAAACTTGATGATCTTTTGTGACGCTATATGTGAAGCTAGACAAAGTCACCAAAAGTAAATCTATTAATCTATGCGACAAAAGTGGCGGCAGCAAACTCGTGTCTTCATATTTCAAATAAACGTTTTATATAAAAATCTGAGCAGTTTGCACAGTCTTTCTATACTGCCAACATAAATTCGTTCCACTTTCCTTGTTATAGCAGTCCTGTATTTTGTATAAAGAAGTGAATCCTGCTCTTATGAGAGCTTACATCAATTAACAGTTTGCGCTTGTAGATATTGTGAGGATGTATTGTACACACGGCTACTCACGTATATACGAGTGGACTGCCCTGGGTTATCCACTGAAAAGAAGAAAAGAAATTACTTCAAGAAAATTTCTTCTGATTTCACTTGTTTACATACAGTAGTCAGCTGATGGACTCCATGTACCGATAGTAATGTAATGGCACCTCTTTTTCATTCTTACATATTTACCATTTTACCGACATGCGAGCCCGATTTTGGTGATTGACTTGTAGGCTGCAAGCGATCTCAGATTGATGAAACTTCCACGTGCCACGTGGAGGGTTTTCATGAACCACAGGATGAATGTCGATGCGGACAGTGCTGAAGCAAATGTAATCGATCCCACGGTATGTCCGGCGACTTGGTCCATAGCAGAACTAGCAAAACGTTAGATTGTGGTTGTCTCGAAAAAAAAACATATGTAACATAAACACATTTACCCAGTCCGAGTGTTAATACAATAAACAAATTAGAGCTGAGTTTGAGCCTTGCCTGTTTGCATTCTTGTTTTCCCTGTATGAACAAATTAGATTATAGCCTTGTCGTTACCAGTGTATCATTACGTTGCGCTGGTTATTGGACCTTGATTAGCCATTTGACCGCAATCAATAATCAGCTTCTTTAACCCTCAGATACTACAACAAGCATTTCAACTCATTCAGGTGACAATTCCAGTCTGACTGAAAAAGCTACTTGGTGGACAATATAGATTTCATGCCTCTGGAAATCGACACGCAAATCCACTATGCATAAACAATGGTTTAATGAAAAACGCAAAGCTATGAAACACACCACATGTAGTCACACGGATCTTAGCGCGGAGGGACTACAACGCCTCGCTAATATGCTGCGGAATTTTAGAAAGTTTAATCAAGAGAAGAGCCAAGCATATGGCATCGTTCTAAACGTAACACGCGTGCAATGCTACGATCATGAACATATTAGCACACAAATATACCTTTTCTGTGCCCGCCATTAACCAATTGGTACAACGCATGTCTACGCAGTGGTAAACTATCGGAAGAACGGAAAAAAGCTTCCTGTAGCCAATTTACAGAAATAAGTGTAAAGCCCAACCAACTATCGTGAACTTACACTAATTAGCGTCGTTTATTTATAAAATTTTAGCTTCACGTGTTGTAGAACGCTTATGCACCGTAGGCCCTGACTCACGATGCGAACACCATGGAGTCAGAAGTAGAAGGACGATCTACGTCCAGCTCTATTGCCTTTCTTTTACACTACGCAAAGAACCGCCAAGGTCAAAAAGCGATGACATATGCCGCTTTTATAAAATTTAAAATCCTATTCGACTGCCTTAAAAGGGACAAGACTGCCTTAAATGATAACCTTCGAACTATTTTTCAATATGCATGATTGATACGTGGCATGCTGCAAATGAAGGGCGGGGCTCATTGTGTAGATTACAGACCAGTAGCACGGAAAACTGGAGTCGTTCAGGTTGACCCTGTAAGTCCGTTCTCTTTCATACTGTAGCTTCTTCATGGTTGTGTTTTCTTAGTTCTCCTTCATAACTGGCTTGACGGACGTCCTCGGAAATGTAAAAGCGATATACGTATTTAAGCCGACGACTTAGTAGTTCTTGCAAAGACACGTAATAATACCGGCCCGGCTGTCATTCAGCAGACATTTAAGTAAGGCCACCGCGGTCATGATTTTAGTGCGAAGCGTTACTGATATAGAACAGCACTAAACTTATTTAGAAATTAACCATTAGTGTAGGACATTTTAACAAGATTGACACTTTAAGGCAAAAAAACTCTGCCAGCATCTTTCTGGGGTTTCGAACGGATTTTCAAGTCTGTATCTATACAAAGTATGTTACCATTAATTTACAGCACGTTTACAAGATATATCTATTGTACTTATTTTATGCCATATTTAGTCGGACGATTCCAAATTGTATGCAGAGGTAAACATTTGCTGCGATCCCATGGCAAGTAGTTACTTGCTATAAATAAATAAAAGGGGCTAAATAGTGGACACACATTTATTTGCTGGTTAAATTTTATTATAATGTGGTGGTATCTGGATATAATATCGAATACATGCAGGAATATGGCTGTTCACGTGTTGGGTGTGGCCCGCTGCTGATGGACGAACTGCAAAATTGATGGAATCTGAAGAAAACGTGCGTCTTTGACGTTTTATTTGCAAAACTGGCAAACCAAAATTAGTGAGGTGGACATAAGTGTTTATGGCACAGCAGCAATGAGGAGCACTGAGTAGCGTGGAGTAAGATATCGACATCTAACTAATCGACATCTACTTTTGCAGCCCACGTATTTCATTATATATCATCATCTATAAACGCGCACTTAATATATTACATATAGTGCGTGATGCACAGCGCGGCTAACTGTGCTGTTCTTCTTTCAGGGTTGTTTTTCGAGTAAGGTGGCAACAGCTGTTACTCTACGCATGAAGGGATGAAATAAACGCTTGAACCCGTTTCTAATTGCGCTGGCACTTATTGACTGCACCAACGAACTAAATGAACACGCTGAATAAAGATACATCAAGGTCGAACAAGTGGGCACACTGTATGAAATAAATAAAAGCACGCATTTGTGTGCGCTCTGTGCCAGTTCAGTTGAACTAAAATAAAGCGAATTATGATATTGACGTTTGACTCCGTTCTTGTATGCAGGATATATATATATATATATATATATATATCTTGAAGCTGATTTTGACGCGTTTTCTAACGTAAATTATATAAATATATATATATATATATATATATATATATATGTAGTGACGCTGCATAAATATAAGCGATGCCCAGTAATTACGTCGTACATTTGCCGGCTGTGTTATACTTAGAATGGGTGATTTCCACAACGACGGCCGGGGACCACACCTCAACGAGCGAAGAAGCAACAGCGCTTCGGGTTGCTGTCAAGCAAGAGACCGCTGATGATCACTACACTCCAGATGTGCGTATTGGAGTGTCTTGGCCATTGTCTTGAATATGGTCGTTGCTGCCGTTGTTACTGTTAAGGATCGTTTAAGTTATATATTCAGGTTTATTCAAATACATTTCACGAACAAACACATTTTCTAAAATATTCAATTATCAATTTACCTCGACAAGGCCGAGATCCTATCTTGCAGCAATCATCCGCAATGGGACGTGGTTTTAATGATTGCGGGGTATCCGAAAAGTTTTTAGGTCTACACAAACTTGATTTATATAGACGATTGTGCAATTGTGTTCTGACGTGCAGGCGATGCGAATGTGTGATTTTGGTACGTTCTTGGTCGTCGGGAAAAGTTATAATCGATTGTGTGGTTTCTACATAAAATCGGTGCTGGTTAAGTTTTGTTCTATTTCTTTTTTTTTTTTCGATATGGCTCGTTTGTGAACGCAGTCTCAAGAGTAGGCTCAAGCTAGGCCGAGTCGAAGAGCCAGTCCTAGCATTAAGTTCTCTGTTACGAATGATGATACGTATGGGCATATGTACATGCATGGTCGTAAATTTGAGCTTGAACGGCCGAAATGAAGTCAGTTATCACCGACGTTTTTCTTTACTGACTCATCTTTGTGTGTGTGTGTGTGTGATGTGATCTTGTGCACATGCAGCAGTTGGTGATTGCTGACAAGGGCGACGATATTCACGATCTACGTGATCGTGACAGAGGCGGAGTCGATGGTGGCGGCGAGGCGGATGAAGACAACAGTGACCAGATCGATGATGATTATGATGATGACGTCGACGACGACGACTACGACGATGAAGACAAGCATGCCGACGGTGAAGCCAACGGAGACACAGAGTTTTCGCACACCGGCGACTCCGGCGAACCGGGACGACGTCAAGCGGACAGAAAGCGATACCAGCAGCGTCTCCACGAGCAGGAGTTGCGCGAGCAGTCGGACAGTGGCGAACAAAAGCTGGCCGATAATAATCTGCTGCATAGCCCATCCGGCAAGCCCATCATTGACGCGACCGTTAACAAAGACGGAATCTACACCTGCAACCATTGCAACTACCGAAGTCGCAGTGCACAAACCACACGGTATGTGACGTTGACAGACTTTAGTTGGGAATCGTTACGGCTACTTCAGCTCTATCTCGGTCGTTTATCTTTATTACAATTACTTGCGATGGCGATGATGATGATGATGATGACGATGGATATAACGACTACGTTGTTACACTAACGACACTCATAATAATGAAGATGGTTAGCATTGTTGATGTTTTGCAACGGACAAACGCTTTCTGTCTGCAAGCGAACACGGAAAGACGCGTTACGAATTATATATGTATGTATATATATATATATATATATATATATATATATATATATATATATATATATATATATATATATATATATATATATATATATATATATATATATATATATATAATAGTTAATTAAAACAGCTAATTTGGGAAAGAGAAAAGTGAGCAGCGCTAAGTGAAGCTGACGAACGTTTGCTGAGACGATAGGGGAGACGGCAGAAATGGGACTAGCCACAGCACCGAAATAATTCTTTGATCAGGCGACTGATGTCGAATAGGGCGAAACACGGGAGATCTCAGTCGAGAAGGCGCTGGAAGCAATCGACAGAGCACCACGGGAAGAATTTACAGAAAATATATGATAAATGCCAGCTCTATTCGACGAGTGCATATACACTAGGAACATTCCAAATCCCTGACGGAAAGCGATAAGATTGTCACTCGTAAAGGACGGGAAACAACAACGACACGAGAGACATGGAGGGACATAGCAATCAAAAGTTGTCTGTGCAAAATATTTTTAAGGATAATGGCAAGGGCACTGATTGGCTCGTTATGGAGGACGAAGGGGTAACACCAAAAGAGCTGAAAAAAATAAAGGAAAGTCAACTAATACATCGATGCGGGAGCTGCTGAGAGCAGCCTCATACACGCATATTCGGTTTTTGTAGATTCAAGATAGCGTGTGACTTAGCACTGATGGATAAACTATTCGAATAATTAGCCAAATCTGGAATAACGGGACCGACGCGGAAGTTAAACTTAAGTCACAATAAATAACGGGGCTTGTCGAGCCCGGTGGCGTGGTGGCATGCGTCTGCGCCTCGCGACCGGAGGAGACACATAGTTGCGCGGGTTCGAGCCCCACCGTTGCACATTTGTACTTATGGGGGTCCGTCTATGAAGCAATGCGAAAAGCAGTCCCATGGACGTTAAATCTTGGCTGAGAGTCAGCCCAAAAGGATTTTTTTAAATAACGGGGCTAGTATTACGGGGTGGGTGACAAAAGTTACGGGGCAGCACAGGGCGATTGGACCGAGTCCATTGTGGCTCTCTATGCTTCTAAGAGGAAGGTGGCTACTAAAGCAGGTAAGAATGGGCCGAATTCGAGGCAGGCCAGAATCATATTCTATGCAGATAATGTAGTCATTTTGATTGCAGTTTTTGTTCAGGCTAAATCACGTAGTAGAGCGGCTAGTTACATTTATGGATGAGAAGGATTTGAGGGCTAACTGGGCGAAGCCGTGGTAGTCCGATTTCGAAGAGGCAGCCGCCTGGCCAGCGGTGATGCGCTTTAGATCAGGCGGTCAGAAATAAGGTCCGTGCGCAAATTCTACATACCCAGGGACTGCCTTACCATAAACGACACTAGTTATCGAACCTATATTCATTCAGGAGGAAGCAGGAGGGTCGTCAAAGCGGCTGGGACGATAAAAACCATCATGTGCGGTCAATGCAGGTGGCGGTCGCCCATTTAACGACGAACGTTACGGCTCACGGGTTTTATCGTAGTGTGCTTTTATATACCGTAATATATATAGTAGCTAGAAAGTCTCATATATATAGGAAGAGAGAGATAGAGATTCTCTCTCTCTCTATATATATATATATATATATATATATATATATATTGAATGTATTAACCAATTTGTAAAACATCACATTAAATTGCATAGAATGTAACAATATAGTTGAAAAATTGATCATCTCCAATAAAAATCTGGAATTTCTGAATTAATTTTTAATAAATATTCTTGATGATAATCAAATTTACCACATCGATATTCAAACACGAGTAATAAAATTACAATATATTTATGATTTGTTTAATAATTTGATCGTGTACGAAATATTTTAAATTATAAAATAGTAATATATTTACAGTAATATACATTTATTGGAAACGGCTGAAATTATATATATATATATATAAATTTGAGGTTTTAATTGGTGCACTGCAGTAAACAATAGGCGTGCTCGCATATCGACATGATGTGTTTACGAGTGCCGTTGCCTCGACGATTGACGATATCTTGACTCGTGGTTGATTCCGTTCGCCTCTGGCTGGCTCCGTTACAGCTATCACATGTACAAGCACCAGCCCGACGTAAAGAAGCCGTTCCAGTGTCCGTACTGTCCGTTCTCGGCGTATATGCGCTCCCACCTCGCCAACCACATCCTGATTCACACGGGTGAGCGGCCACAGGCGTGCCCGCTGTGTAGCTACCGCGCACGCGAACGCACGGCCCTTCGGCGGCACATGAAGGCGCGCCACAGGATCAACTCCTTCATGTAGGCCCTTCAGAGCTGAGCGTTCTGAAGCAGCATGGCGAAGTAGACTACGTAGATGGCGTCTGAAAGCTTAAAACGTTCGAAAGCACATCGGAGAGAAGAGAAATACGGTCAAGACGACGAAAAGACGAGAGAAATACAAAGAGCGATAGAACTGTGCTTTAGGTCTGACCTCGGGCGGCGGGACGGACTCTACTTATTGGCCTTCAGTGTTCCAATTTGGCCGGCATAAGTGAAATTGCTGTATATATATATAATATATATATATATATATATATATATATATAATATATATATATATATATATATATATATATATATATATATATATATATATCATATATATATATATATATATATATATATATATATATATATATACGACGAACGCGGTCATTTTAAGTTGCTTTTGCATCGACAACTGTTGTTACTGTTATTATTGCTTGCTAATGTATAATTCTTACAATGAAAGTGTAATCTCGATTGCTTTGGTTTATGTCTCTACTCCTGGCATTTGTTGTTTCTAGATGCGTACGTATCTATTAGACGTTTCATATGAAAATACACTTGTTTTTTATTCAGCTAACAGGCCCTGAGAGCTGTGTGCGTCGTGGTACTCGGTGTGCATGTATACTCGATAAAATGGCGGACAGATGTTTATATGGTGTGTGAGTACATGCGGGTAATTAGGTGGACGTGTGCATACATTGCTCAGCTACTGTCCGGAGAGTTCCGCTAGTGCGGCCAGCTGAGACATGCGCCAAAGTCTCTTACATGTGCGCTTCATTCTTTAATATACAGATACTCTTGTAATTTTCAGGATTAACGAGGGTGATTATTCTTTGCTTCAAGGGCCTTTTCGAGAAACATACTTGCGTGGCTTTAGTAGTCTTGTTCTATTTATGCAGAACAATATCCAGGAACCTGTATGTTTTTAAAGTCATGTAAAAGTATAAATGAAGATTTAGATATTTGTGATTAAATATATCTGGAGGATGAGCCAGAAGTAGAGTGTGCTACGATGGCATCGGAATTATTCGAAGTAGGGAACCTCGTTGTCCATCAATGTTTGTTTGGGGACATTTGAGGTAATACTCTGTATATTTGATGAGAAACTTACTGTCCGCGACGTTCAACATGGGCATGCGACGTATGTCATTTTATTATGCCACGGGCTTTATTGTTATTACTATATGGTAGAAATGTATAGGATTGCTGCTATTATTACAATTATAATGACAAAGTTTGGTATTTATTGTTTCTTGAGTATGGATTGTGTTGTTAAGCATATGTTCACTAAGATGACCGTCTAATATAAACACAAATGTATGCTTTTATATAGGATGAAGTAGTGTGTCGACTAGGTTTGAGTCATAGAGATCATTTATTATAAAGGCCGTAGCATGTACACATTGCCCAGTCATCGAAATACCAAAGATATTACGCCGATTGTGTCGGCAGCGCTGTTCAAACCCCTTCGCTGGAAGAGAGGACCTCGATGTTACCTCGAAACACAAAGAAGCAAAGTCAAATGTTGATGAAGAATAGCCAAATTGGGGACTATTTATCTAACAAATAAAATGTTATAAAACAAATGTATTTTCTATTGGGCAGTAGTAGATAATAGGTAATTATCCATAAGTCAAATGAAATCATTGACCAACCCACTAACTATGGCTCGCAATATATATATTTGTTGTTTATTCACCATTATTGGTGAATCCATACCAATAGACACAATAACTACGGGTTATGCCTGCACAAGCACTTAAATTACAGCAGAAATTAAGAAGGTGGTGTTCCATTCCAAACATATCATTCCGTGATGGCAGCATTGTACCTACCGCAAGGTAGTGTACAATGTTGGCATACACACGAGTCCGAGGGATCATGGAACCCGGGGGTCGCGCACAGCACGTAGTGAAAACCATGCACATCAAACCTAGTCACCACATGGCGGTTAGATCGGCTCTGCCCTTTCCATGCCTGGTTTTGCATTGCTCCGGTGCTAACAAAATCCGCATCGATTTCAGCAAGCTTACACTTCCACGTTTTGAGGACGTTAGCATAATTGAAAGATGCCGGCAGGTCGAAACGTCGTCTTAGCTCCTCGACAATAGGGGGCCGTCCGTGAGGAGATAGACAAGTCGATTGTGGGCTGAGGGATAGAGGCCCAGGACACGCTTGAGGTACGCGGCCTTCAGGTTATTTAGATGGTCGAGGCTGGCTGGGGTAAGATCGTTCCAGATTATTTTGATATCGTAGGCGGCCATTGGAGCAATTTATTCTGATTTTGTTGCCTTGCAGGATGGCCACCTACAGGTTGAGAACGGCAGGAAGGACACCAACATCGGCTGGAATTCTGTGTCTCATTCGGTGATATCGGTCGAGATCGATTTTATAACAATATTTACAAACACATTTGTTGATTTGAAAACATTTTGCCCTTAGACAGAGGTACTGGTAGTATCGCACTAGGTTATCTTGCAGATCACTGCTCTGTTTTGTTGCAGATATTTCATTCAGCTGCTGCTAAGACAAGCGGGTCCGTTTGGTTCCAATTCCGCCATTCTCAACGTTGTTTCTATGCTTCGAGTGTGCCGTGGTCGAACTGGTGACTGCGGAGTAGGTCTTCAATTAGTGCGAGGTCGTTGCAGATATGCAGCACCAGTGTAGATGAGTTGGCTTTTGCCACACCAATTGGTCTTTTAAGAAATAGGGTTTTAATCTTGTTGCGATATTGTCTAGTATTAACTTGGAGAAATTGGGTCTGAGGTAATACGTTACCGCGGAAAGGGTTCGGAGCTTAAATACACTACGAACAGTCTTTAGGTTAACTTGTCACATATTTATCTTTATAATACTGTCAGTTGGGCGTAACTGCCTACTCTGTTAAATTGCATCACTTTTGTTTTTGGCACATCGATGTTCAGCTTATTTTCGCTGCACCTTTGTAAAGTCTCATTGAAGGTAAATTAGTTATTTCTTCAATTGTTCAAAGTCACATCGAGAAGGCGGTCAATAAGATCAGTGCTCAGCAACTGCGATAGTACCCGTTGTGCTTAAATAAAGCTAATAGCGACGAAAGGTTTACAGTATTCGGCTCGGTATCACATCATCTACAGAGATTTTTCAGGAGTCTTCTCTGAACGCCTTCAACCATAAATATGTGCCTGCACAAGTATGGGCTTCACAATATAAAAGTGTGCATAACACAATTGTTTTTTTGCAGGCGAGTATACACAATTGGGCCCTTGATGTTGAAACAACGGAATAGTATGTTCTCAAGTGCAGATGTTGATTTGAACAGATCCTTTAAATGTGTTGGCATCGATTTAACAATGCCTCGCGTAACATTTGATATCGTCATATGTATATATATATAGAAAATATTGTGATGATTTATTAATCATTTACAATACGTTTGCGCACTCGACAGTGCTCGCCTAATCAACACGATATATATATATATATATATATATATATATATATATATATATATATATATATATATATATATATATATATATATATATATATATATATATATATATATATATATATATAATATATATATATATATATATATATACAGGTAGTTCAATAAGTTCTTAGAATGAAAACCGAGAATTTTCCAAATCATGTTTTTAAATTTTTCTTATTCGATATACTCCCCGAGAAGCTCAATACACTTTTCCCACCGAGATTTCAGAGCTTTCATATCTCTTGAGTAGAATTCCGCGTCGTTAGACTGAAAATAGGCATTGACAGCAGCCTTAACCTCTTCATTGCTGGAAAAACGCTTTCCACCGAGACTATTCTTCAAATGTCCGAAGAGAAATAATCAGAGGGGGCCAGGTCTGGAGAATAGGAGGGTTGTTCAATAAGTTCGAACCTCAGTTGGGCCAGTTTTGCCGATGCTTGCCGGGACTTGTGTGCAGGAGCATTGCCCTGGTGAAACGGGACAACCTTCTTCTGCAAAGCGGGCCGTTTCACGATGAGTTCTTGCTAACGGCAGTCCAACAGTCTTGCATAATATTCTCCTGTGATCGTTTTACAGCTCTCAAGGTAGTCGACCAGCATTATTCTACGTTGGTCTTAAAAACTGTAGCCATCACCTTTCCGGTCAATGCCGTTGTCCGCACCCTCTTCGGAGGTCCTTCATCAGGTGCACACCATTGGCAAGATGCTTCTTGGGTCTCGGGAGTGTAGGGATGAACCCGGCTTTCATCGACGGTCATGAATCTGCACCAAAAATCCGACAGATTGTTCGACATCTTGGCCAAATTTCGCTGTAAAGCCAAAACAGGCGCGTCTTTTTGGCCTTGGTTGAGCAAATGCGGCAGCCATTTTGCTCTAAGCTCTTTCATCTTCAAGTTTTCGTGTAGGATAAAATGCACACTGCCTAAACTAATCCCTAATGCCTCCGCTATTTCCTTAATGTTCATTCGCTTATCTGTGCCAAGAATTTTTCGCACTTTCTCTACGTACGGACGTAGTTCATCCTCGGTGCTCCTGCGACCACTTTTTAACACATTAATCAAGTTGGAAACAGTGGCAAAACATGGCGCAGAGTCACTGTACGTCTCGTCTAACTCAATTTTTACTTGGGTCGCATTCCAACCTTTGAAATAAAAATGCTTGATAACCACTCGAAACTCTTTTTTTCTCAATTTTTAAAAATCACGCCGATACGTTGCACGGGAAAAGCTATCAAACGAAATCGCAACGGCCAATCACCATAATATATTGAGTGCTAGCAGTCGAAAAGTTGCAGTTCCTATTAGCGGTGAAAGCGTGCCAAAATTCGAATTCTAAAAAGCTCATTCTAAGAACTTATTGAACTACCTGTATATATATATATATATATATATATATATGCCTTTAGACATCTTACATTCGATATTTTTGCTTGTGCTTTTCTTGCCCAGAGGCGAGAGACTCCAAACTCCCTTTCGGTAAACTGAGCTACACATGTGTACCATTGCATGCCGGCCAACAGCACGTTGTAGCCTGTTTAGTCTGTTTAACGTGCTTGCGTTTAAACTCACAATAGTGTAAGCATATGTCACTGTTGGCACATACATGTTTTTCCAAAACTCTTTAGCCACCATGAATCTTTTGCAGCTCCACAAAGCCTTCTTTCTTACAATATGTTGTCCATTTTCAGCTTGTTTTTTTCTTAGTGCATGCTCAGCTTTAAAACATATTTGGCGTGTTTTTCTTATAATTCCTAAGTATTTGTATGCGCTTTTATATTCGACTTCTTTCTTCTGTATCTTTACCGGCATTTCTTTGATATCCTCTGAAAATATATTTGCATATTTTATTTCGTTGAACTTTTATCCAATCTTTTTCGCCGTTTCTCCGCGTATATAAGATTGAAACGCTTTATTCAAGGTAGAAAGAAGAATATACATTCGCATATATGCATGTATGTCATGTGATCAATATGTGATTATAATCTGCAAGTAGTGCAGGGTGTTGGCGGCCCCTAACACTCGTGAATATGCCTAGAGATCCTCCATGGGTATAGATCGCTGATGTAGCGCTTCCGTGCGATGAACACAGGAACCATGCTGCTAGCCCGACGCGTTGTCGTTAGCCTTTCAACGAACATTTTGTTAAATAGACGCGGGTTCTTTCTCAGCTTTAACGCATTCTTTGATCAAGCTTCTTAATCACGTCAATTGTGTGGGGAACGTCGACGTGGCACCGGTCAACATGGCAGCGAAATGCAACCCGTTTCGTGAATTTCCGTTCCACTCGTTCCAGGCAAGCTTTGTCCTTAATTAGACCCGGAAACCACGCTGGTGCTGCGTATGTCAGTAGTGGCAGTACGTATGTAGTATACAATTGGACGTACAGCTCAGGAGAGCATACAGCAAATGATCAGAAGATCCAATTTGCGCGTTGAGAAGCCCTTGTGGCAACATCAGTTACATGTTCGGAGTACCTTAATTTGTTGCTCGTGAGGACTCTGAGGTCTTTTACAACTTGAAGTTTGCACAATTCCTGACCTCCAATCTTATAAGGGTGTCTTGCATTTCCATGTCCAAAATGCAGGACACCACATTTATGGATGGACAGGTCTAAATCAAGGGCGTCCGCCCAGTTTTTGAAAGCGTTTAGCGTCGTTTGAAGACGGCATTTGTCCTCTACTGTGCGGGATCGACTGTATAGTTTCACATCATCAGCGTATACTTTAACTTCAACTCCTTTTGGAATTACATATTTAAGTGAATCGGTGTATAAAATATACATCAGTGGTCCGATGATCGTTCCTTGCGGACAGCCGGATGACACTCGACCCATCGTAGAATATTGTCCATTTACGCGCACCCGGAAAGTTCTGTTTCGGAGAAACGCAGTGAGCCAGTTTAGTATGCGTTCTCCAATTCCGAAGTGGGGTAGAGTTTGAAGTAGTTTAGAGTGCGTGGCTGTTTCGAACGCTGACTTGAAATCGAAATAGACAACGTCAAAGCAATCCGAGTCGTTGCACATTTTTGCCCAATCAATTTGTGTTTCCAGGAGCTGCAGCGTCGTGCTTAAACCTTTGCGATAGGCAAACTGGGCTTCCGATATAAGACCTTGGTCGTTAGAGTTTGTATATATGGCTTTCGCAATGAAGCTTTCAATAAGTTTGCTCGCTATCACCGTTAGGAAAACGGGACGCTTATTCGCAGCATCGGCCCTATTGCCTTTCTTATGTACAGGGTGGATTATAGCGATGCTAAACAGCTCCGGCACTGTACCATCTTCCAGTGATCGACGAAAAATAAGGCTTATAGGCACACATACTAAATAACCTTGAACACGTTTCTTGAACACGATCGCCGGAATTTCGTCAGGGGTCGAGCTCGTATGGTTAACATTTTGTTGCATTTGGCAAACACCTTCCGCTAAAATCACCGTGTCGCTTGCAAATAACAGGACAGGTTAAAGGTATACTATTTCATGTTCTCCAGTGTATACTACAGCCCAGCTTCGATTCATACATCTATTGTGTTACCTTCTCAATATACAGCAAAAACAGTGACACCAAGCAAGGGCAAAGAGTGTTTTTATCGACCGTATTGTAGGCTTGTCGGATATCTAAGAATGTTGCAACTAAATTCTGTTTTTTAGATCTGGCCTAATATATATATATATATATATATATATATATATATATATATATATATATAAGTACGAAAAGACTATCATTTATTCTAAAGCCACTCTGCCAAGGTCTTATTAGCTTTATCTCTTCCAGCTGGTTTTGTAGCCTGTCCCTAAAAATGGCAGAAATATTCTGTATAAAACGCTTGTTACTGTTATTAGTCTGCGATTGGACAATGCTGTATTTTCCGCTATTGGCTTTATTATGAAGGCGACTCTCTCTGCTAACCATTTTTAAGAGATCTCTTCTCCAGCAAAAATCTTATTGAATTCACCCGCCAGGTGTGCGTACATTGGCGTACCAATACTCTTAATCAATTTTCAATCCTCTCGCTCTCTCTCTCTCTCTCTATATATATATATATATATATATATACACCCTTTAGCAGAGGGGTTTTATTACAATCACGGATAAGTGCTCCTTTACAAAAAAACAACCTCGCTTAAAGCGGCGGCTTACGAGGAAGGTTGTGTATGGCTATACCTACAAGCTAGACGCCATGCAAATATTCTGTTAACAATCTTTTTTTTAGCAACAGTCATTGACTGTATATTGAGCCTGGCGCGAGTCCACGTTGTTGTAATATTGAAGAACTTCGTCGCTGTCTCAGGCTGCTTGCATATCCGAGTGAACGTGGATCAACTCTTTTTAACATGGATGCAATATCTTTACATCTTACGTCATTCTCATTAATGTTGCAGCGAGACGCAACACGCCTGACCAATTTCTTGTGAAGTTTAGTAAGTGTGCTATTGTCACGGACATAGCCTAGATTCCCCG
Source organism: Dermanyssus gallinae (assembly GCA_003439945.1). NCBI lineage: Eukaryota > Metazoa > Arthropoda > Arachnida > Mesostigmata > Dermanyssidae > Dermanyssus > Dermanyssus gallinae. The sequence continues at coordinate 54,465 of QVRM01004410.1, read as the reverse complement.
CCGGCAAGGCATACAGTGGAACCGGCAGAACATGTTGTTTATATAGCTTTATGTACAAGGAGGGTTTTTTTAACAATATACAACGGAAGATCCAGTTCAGCCTCCGTGTGGCCAGGGCTGCCACTTCTAAAATGTGGAGAGTATAGCTAAGAGTACAGTTTGTCAATATGCCTAAATCTTTAATAGACGTCCTAGCCATTAGCACCTCCGAGCCCAACGTGTACATATCTGTGTGCAGGGTTATTGTGGCCAAAGTGTAACACGGCACACTTATTTACAGAGAGCTTAAGATCGAGCTCCTTGAAAGCATCAAGTGTACTTTGAAGAAGTCCGGCATTTCTATCAGCATCTACAGTTATATACATGCTTACATCATACGAATTCCAACTCCATATTGCGGCGGAACGTTGAGCAGCTTTGAGTGCGTTGTGGTTTCGATGGCGAACTTGAGGTCAAAGTAGACGCAGTCAAGTGCTCTTACCTCGTTAACCACAAGAGACCAATCATTTTGTGTCTCAAGCATCTGCAGGACCATGGAGTGGGCGGGACGGTACGCAAAGTGTTCCTTGAAGATCAGACCCTGTGCATTAGCATTGCTGTAGATCGCTTTAGTGATGATTTTCTCGAACAAATTACAAGGTACTGACGTGGGCGAAACCGGGCTTTTGTTGTTCGGATCGCTTTTGTCCCCACGTGTATGTACAGGGTAGACAAGAGCGCAACGAAAACGACTCGGTACAGATCCCTCCTCGAGGGATCGACGGAATATCATTGCGAGTGGAACATATACCTCATAACCGCACTTTTTATACACAAAGGCAGGGATCCCCTCAAGGATAGCACTACGGTTGTTGGCCAGGCCGTGAAGATGTTTAGCAAGGCTTCCAGGCGATGAGTCAGCGTCGTTCACAACAATCACATGGTCAGCGTTGGCGTAGGAAGAGCGGAGTGTGAGTTCCACTCCTTAAATTCATCGCGTGAAGGGTAGGTTGCAGCAAAAACATTTTTAAGAATTTCAGCTTTTTCATAGCTGTCCGTTGCATAGGAGCCATTGAGTCGCTTGATAGAGGCTAGGCTATCTTTAGTCCTCATACGCTTCTGCACGTACCTGTGGATGGCGGTGGGAGTTGTCGACTAGGCAACACAACACTTTTTCATGAAGCATCCGTTTTAGATTATTTTTAGAGCAGCACCGTCCTCCAGAGAGCCAGTAGGCGGGTAACCCGTTGAATGTCACTGTTCAATTTGCCAGCGGAATCCGTAATCTTACCCGGTAAAAGAATCTCAAGCAGAAAGAACATAAAATAAAAAAAAATTGTTGTACATTTCATCTACGTAGCATTTACGGAGCATGGCACAAAAAAAAGGAGGTCCAGTCGGTTGTCATCAAATTAGAAATCACCCCTTCGTAGTCGTCTTTGCCATAGTCCCAACAAGAGTGATGGGTATCAGGGATGTTTGAGCGGCGATATATTGTGAATGTCAACATTTTATGATCCGTGGTGATCGGTGAAGTCGACACACTCACTTTCTCAACAGAATCATTGTTTGTCAGAACAACGTCCAGTATATTGCGCTTCCGATAAGAAGTACTGACAAGTTGGTCAGGTCGTAATTATGTGGATTCCCGCCAAACCGATCAATTTATACCAGGTTGGTTAAGGTCCCCAGAGAAAACTACACTCAGATCGTCCAACATCAGATTACCCAGATCCGCAATTAGATTCTCCATTCTCAAGACTAGCTCACTATGCGATCCAGTTGGACTGAAATATGTGCAAATGAGACGAGTTCTGCTTCCTGCCAGGAGCATATCAGCTGCAACGATTTCCGACGAACAGGCATTTAGTTGGGCGACCTCAGAGCTGGGTTGTAAAGAATTTACCTGAAGTATACTACCACCGCCCATTTAACCGGCCTGATCCCTACGAAATACTTCATATCTTTCACAGTCAACAAGCTCAGCATCCGTTACCTTACAGCCACGTCGTCGTTATGTAAGCGATGTCAATTTCTTCAGTCTTCATGTACGTGTGCAGATGGTCGATGGCTCCCAGTTTTGCAAACGATCGCGCATTTATGGACAGACATTTCAATTTTAGGTTTTGTTTCACAGTATTTTTGGTCTCCTTATTATTACACAGTGCAGTCCTTCGTAGTAAATGAGAGGGAAAGCTTTCAACCACATTGGCTTCTCTCAGGCGACCACTGAAAATTTTTATTTTAGCACCATAATTCCAAATGTTTTGATCAACATTTTGTCAGTATCAATATCCGGAATTTCAACAAAGAATGACTTATAGCGGGTGTAGCTTGAGTGTGTTATTTTTTATGGCTATTGGAGAGATTTTCAAAGCTGTCAAGTGTTTATGTAGGTTATCGGTTTTTAGAGTTGGGTCTAGACCTGAGTCAAATATACGTTCGGAGTGCAACCGAACCGAAACACTAGGCAAAGTCTGTGGGCCGCTATCAATATGATTTTGTACAATCAGAACACGTCGCTATTTACTTCGGTTTTCTTTATTTAGGGGCTTACCACTCACTTTGCTCCGTGAGACTGAGGTTGCCAGAGTTGTGAACTGCAATCGGCTCCTCGTTTGAGGACTGCTGAGAAATCTGCTTGGAGAGCGACTCAAGTCACGCCGTGACATCCTACTACGTCGCGGGTTCCCCAACCGATTGCCCAGCGACGTGGTAGACTGCTTGGCAGATCCAGTGTCCGAGTTTTACCAGCGTCGTAGATTCACACAAGTTCTAAGCCTGTGTCTCAACTCAAAACTGCACAACCGTGTTCGAAGTCAAAGAACGGACAGGCACAAGCCAACCAGAGCTGTAGCCAGAACTTCAGATCCACGCACTTTTCGCAGACCGGAACGGTATCGTTCGAAGCACTGAGCTTAGTAGAGAATGTTGCACAGTTGGACGCAAGCTAAGACGGGGCAGATACTTCGAGATAGATACAATTTACAAGAGCTGACATAAACACGACCTCTCACTTAAACACTAAAGTTTAAGTTCTAATAACTTTATATATATATATATATATGTCCTGGGATCAAAGGGTAAAGTACCTTAATAAAAACCCCTTTATAAAAGTCTAGACGGAGGGAATACTACTTAGTAGAATAAACACCCTAAGCAGATGGAGCCAGCAATAGGAAGCAAACCAGCCGGGCCACCCTGAATACTGAAGAAAATCAACACAATCTAAAATCAAAAAATTGCACCGCCTCAAACACGGCTCGCTTAACTACCCACATGTGTAAGTGCTAAAGGGCCTCGTGGCTACTTTTAGCAATACCTACACCGCATTGGTAGAACTCACCTCCCTTTATTCTGTATGTGCAACTTAGGAGAAGCTGACGATGCAAGACACATGGCTACGAACGACTGGATTTGGTGGGAATGTGACTCTCATTCGGCCGTGGTTTTAACAAAGACGACGGTGTTCATTTTACCAGGTTATATAAAATATAAAACATACATATATATATATATATATATATATATATAAACCTGGTAGAATTGACACCGGCGTCTTTGTATATATATATATATATATATATATATATATAAAGCCGCCCACGACACAGCAATGCAAACAGGACGTTCGGACTCATTCATAGCCGGCCATCGTTGTGAACGGGCTTGACGTACTCAGAATCCGCTGAATTATAGATGATATGACATTCCGGGCCTTCTCATTCAATGCGTCAACGGGACGTCCTGGCGGTTGCTGCTTCTGCCGTTAGGGTTGTTGTTGTCGTTATCGTCATCATTGCCATTGAATGAGTTCTCCCAGTTTCTCGTCTCTGGCGACTGGTGGAGGTGGAAGCAGCAATCGTGACTGTTGTCTATTTGTTGCGTCAAGCCGTACGTACGAGAGAGGGGCAACCAGGCATCCGGAGTTAGCGAATAAAGTGCGAGGCCGACGTGATCTCAGTTCTGCCGGCCTGAGCGTTGGGCGTGGAGTTTTTTGAGTCTGACGGGCTTCGCGCACCTGCTGGCTCCTTGTCGGCATTATCACCATGATGATTTGGCCTCGCCGGTGTGCGTCCCCCTCACGATTCACCAAATAAGTGATGCTTGTGGCTTGCGCGTTGTTTGGAGCCTTGAGGCTCGTGAACACACGTATCTATCTAGCCATATATGGGCTATATTGCGCAATTTTTCGGACTCTGATTAGCAATAGTTTGGTGCGCCTTTTCATCGGAAGGGACACTGTTTTAGACGAACGTTACTCTGACTCTGTTTTTCGTTTTACTAGTTATTACTCGCCTGTCGTTTTTTTTGATAGGTTTCTGTCTCTCATCTCCCATTTTTATACTTCGCCTAATAGTGAACGAGGAGCCTGTGATCTTTACTCCTTCACACTTTTGAAGTGGTTTGCTAAAACATGAGGACAGTAACGTTTCGCTTGTATAGAACACTCTTGCGTAATATACGTACATTATGCCTTCTTGCGTAGGGGTAGGATCACAAATTAAAAAGCGTAATGTTTAACTCGGCGCGACAAGTACCCACTTCAGTGCGAACTTTTTTGTGCCAGAATGTGTAGATTTAGAGGTTAACTGGCATAACTCACCCAAAACCCAGAGAATTACTCTCTCAGAAACAGGATCGTACTGCCTGGCAATCCTATCTGATATCAAACACAATTTTAGCTCTATTGCGTGCCACTTAATAGATGGCACACTAGCCCGCGAAAGACATCGTCATTTGACTCTGTTTGCGTAGGCTTCTTCCAAGCCCACACATAACTGTAGCAGTATTTCTAAATGGACACAAATTTCGACAGTAAAGAACAGAACGCACGTAGCTCAACCTGGGAGAACCATGTCATGGTCCTGTCCAGTCCAAGCAAAATACCTGGGGGTACTCCTTTGTACTGGTCTGACGGGCAACGCACATGTGTATTACGGGGCTGCGACTATACCAAGAGCCAAAAAAAACTGCGGCCACAGCTGCGGTCTAAGTATCAGCCAGATTCCATTCGATCTACGGGTTCTGGAGACCGTAGCCCGTCAAGCCGACTGCTCAGCTTCTCAAGTCGCCGACAATGGATAAATGGAGTAAAATATGAGCGGAGATCCAGGCGGGCCAGCCGGGTTTCTGGTCCCGCCCCAGTACTCTAGATGTGAGTGAGTGGTTCAAAGGACAGAAGGAATACATTTTCTATGCGCTGACCCAATTTCTTCCGGGCCACGGTACCTTTAGAAAAAAATTGCATCGTATCGGGCGAGCTCCATCGCTAGTGCGCTGTCCCTGTGACTCAGGAGATAGACGACGTTTGATAGAGGTAGGGCGCAGCTGACGCGGCTCTTTAAATGCGAACTTCCTGAAACATGCCAACAAATGGCGGAGGCACTCTTGAACGATCATCATCAAGGACTTCGCCGCAACAAACAGAAAAACTCGGTTCAGACCGCAATGACAGCGTTCTGCCTATACGACCCCAAAGTAAGAGCAGGGGTCGAAGTAATATTATAAAGATGCTTCCCCAACAAATGTAACGAGCAAGTTACGCTTAGTTAACCGAGGATGCGACGGCAACTACATCACGAGAAGGCTAGGGTTCGGATAAGCGAAAGCACAAGGGCATACATCTAGTGCGTAGCACAGCCGAAAAGAGGATGACATTGAGCCAATATTGCCTCGATCAATTTATTTGTTCAAGAAAACTCGCGACATGCCGACATCCTAAAAGATGCCAGAAGATGCTGAAGGCAGAAGCTACATTGGTTTGTGTTTGTTTCGTATAAGAATTCTTAATTGAAATTTCGCTTGTATTAAGCACCTTGCAGAGGTCCTCCCCCCTGGTTTGTTGGTTGTCATCGGCTGGGATTGTTTCGACGGCTGAGGACGTTGGGGTTTCGGCGTGGAAGGCTGCGGCCTTTGTTATGCGGCCGTTGGATGTGGTCGGTCTGGATCGGTTTGAATTGCACCATAATGCGCAAATAGTATAGCGCGCAGATTGGATCACTGTTGTACTGCCCAGAGAGAGGAGCTATTATGGAGACACTATAATAAGGAACGATACCTTTTCGCTTCGTCATGAGGTCTTTAGGGTCGGCCTGAAGTTTTAATTGGGTAATTATATCAACAACATCCGCACCGAACGTAGTCTCAAACTACCCGTCTTGGGTGTGCGTAAAAGCATTTTCCCTCTTACCCTAAAAATGGTACCTACAAATTGGAAACTAGTAATATAATAAGGAAAATGAGTTCTTTAAATAGTTTACTGAAAATATTAGTGAGTAAAGATTCTGATTAAGCATCTACTCCATATGTGAATTTTTCTACTTTTTTATGAAGGCTCCTACTCGACAGTCTGTCAACGCTCTTATCTGAGAGATACTGTAGGTCTCATATAGACAAATAGAACCCAAACAGGAGTCCGCGAAGTCCGTAGATTTCTATCTGGCAGTTCTATGAATACTAAGATATCCCCATATTTCCTCCGCAGCGCATATTGCGTATCTTCATTCGTTTTGATAGATAACTTCAAAATTTTATTTATTCTGCATTCTAATGTCCCGTTGCCGAATTACGCTGTTCAATCTGAAAAGTCATAACCTAGCGACGACCGAGAATATTGCCTGGCTTTCGCTGGTCCAGAATTCTAGCATGTTGAACTCTTCTCACCACTAATTAAGTTGGACGGTTGAACCTATATGCAGTGCAGGTCCCTCGTGTCCACGGAAAGATACTCATGCTATCTGGCGGTGTTTATATACAGAGGGCTGACTAAAGCCTACCACCTCAAACCAGTAACGACTAGAGCAACAGAAACGGCGAAAGACATCACAAGGATAATGCAAAGCCTCCACGATCCTAAATAATGCCCGGAAAAGAATGACGAACAGACCAACGCTGTAGAAAGCTAGATTAAGCCTATTAGTAGTCTTGGCGGGAACGAACGGGTTACAAGCCTAAACGAACTTGAAGAGGTCATCGCGCATATTCAGTATTCCATATGTATTCACCTTTATTAGATACAACGTCTCATTAAGCGCTGAGAGAAGGGCGATGTTAAGATACTAGAGTAGTTAGCAAAGCAACCTGAGGACAGCGAGTAGATTGGTATCTATCACCTAATCCCCTACATCAAGTGTACATACAGGATTCGACGAGTTCGTGAAAACCACGCAAATTGCATAATTCATAATGGAACATCTGCAAAACGCATCGCACGTCTTTTCGGCGCTATCCAAGAATTTCCGAATACGAGATCATTTTATTAAACTGATGTTTCTATGCCGTCGCCACCTTCCTACAAATATTCAACATGGTTTGCAAGTCTTGGCCCCAATCCTAAACAGACCACATCATCCGCAAAGCGAGGCATCAACGGTCTTATTATATACGTTCCTCATTATTCTGGTACCCTATTTTGAAATGTAGTACGCTTCCGTAGACATGTTTTGCAATGGTCTTTAAACGCATATATAGTACACTGACAAGTTTTCTTTTTAGTTTGTTTGGTACACCTGTTAAAATTCGTTTAAGTTATATAATCGTTTATTGATATAACGTTGCTATGTAAGCACTTTGGAGTGGACAATTGTCTCCACGCGAACGTGTGATTACGGGTTCTCTAACCCAGGGTTAGCCCAGTTCAACAATGTGCCCCGAACAGACGCTGCATTTCCTCGTTGAATGTCGAGCGACAGCCTCTGACGCAAGAATTCGGATGCTCTCGAGTCTCCTGTCGAAAGATTAAGGCTTCTGCCTACGCGTTGAATCAGTTTGAGCGTAAGGGGGCCTGCAGTTCCCATAGTCTCGAAAGCCAACGGACAAAATTCGTGCGGATAATCCACACTGGCATATTTTCTGCATTTGTTAGCCTTAGCTAACCTGGAAGCATGACCTGCTCGGTCCGCACCTGCACCGACCATCGAAGGGGCTAATGAGTCGGTAACAGCTGCGTCCTAAACAAGCATGCGGCCACGCTCAAAAGGCGTCAAAGTTAGGCCGTCAGGTCTTTTTCCGTCATCCCTCGATAGACCCGAGGGCTCTAGAACACATGGGAAGCCGGCAGATCGAAGTGCGCGACTAAAGGTGTCATTTAGAGCGGAGTGACGTGCTCGTCGGCCTGCACTTAACGCGCATGACAGGCCATGATGTGCAAACGCGTCGTGTGCGTGGTGTCGTCGTCCAACAGAGTCCCAATTCGCGGACATGGTAGGGCGTGTAGCCAAGCCCCAGCCCCTTGACTACTAACAGCTCGAAGCCGGGCTTTATCAGCAACAGAAGGCGCTCTATTAATCAGGTTCGCTAGTCGCTTTTCTTGTAGAGGGATTGTCCATTTGCCCTGGTTAGCCCTATCGTCGGGAGGAGAATCAAATAACAACGACAATTCGCCGGTCAGACTTTGAAGTTCACCGTTATAGGCGTCCCACCCATCACTGTCCAATAATGCTTTAACCCTGTCTGCCGCCTGGGTCAATGACGACACGATTGCGGGTCCTGCCATCATGATTGCGTCGGGCACACCTAGGCCGCCTAAAGAAACCGGGAGCATTACCTGTTCCCTTGCCGCAGCGGTCAGCTTAAGATTTAGTATGATCTCTAAAATGTCTAACCTAAGTCCATTAAATGGCTGTAAAAGCTCTCTTGATAAAAACATGTTGCAGCCTCTAAGCAGGTATGTTAACCTCGTGGCTGAAAAACAAGATCTAAGAAGGAATAAGCCGCAGTGGGCCCCCAATTGAGGTAGTCTGCTCGCCGCGAAATCAAGTTTGTCTCTTCGACTGTCTAATGCCTTTGCAATGCCTTCTGGCAACAAGGGGACACCTAGCAGCTCCAAGTTAACCTTGTCTACTACGCGACAGCACGGAAGTAAGTCAAAAAGGTTAGTTAAATCTAACGGCTCAACTTCGTTATGGGTTGTGACATACACTTCACATTTGACCGGGTTCAATGTCAGACCGCTAATAGCACCAAATTCAATAACTATGTAATAACCGTATGTCGTCAAGTACGGTCGGGAGATCCCCGCCCACAACCCCGTCATCCAAGTACCAGGCATTAAGGGGGGACTGCAGTGAATCCACCAATTCCTTGATACATAAGCAAAAAAGTGGGGGACCCAGGGGATCACCCTGCTGAAGACCTGTCTGCGATAGCATAGCGCTGTGGGGATTCGTTTAAGTATCTCTCTAAAAAACATACATAGGTTGACCCAGCTTCGTTAATGTAGCCATTTTATCTCGGTTACATGCTATTCACTTTATATTCTCGTGTTTTTGTGCACAATCTTACAACACTGTGTGTGCGTATATATATATATATATATATATTAGCAGCGCAAAAATTAGGAATGAGTGAAGCTGGGTGTTCTGCCAGCATCCTAACTGGGTTCTACGCTATTCAGGCAGATCCATGCCTGTGCAAGTAAATACACGTTAACCACCCCAAACCAATCCTCATATTAATAACCTACTTATTGGTATTCATTGTTGTGTAAATTCTGCGTGTGTAAGGCTTCTTCTGGTGTTTGACCGATTATCGCCACGTGTTTGCACTGGTGTGCTATTTCATCATATCGATTATGGTTGGCTACATTGGTTGGCTACAGAACAATCTTATACACAATGCATTCATATTTAAATGCTAAGCACTGTTAGGCCAGTGTTAGACAGGTTAGGTCCGCTTGCAGTGTTGGTCATGACAAGCTGGGTTGGAGGGGACTACTGCCGCCGCATAAACATTCGATCCGATAGGACGGCCGTGGTCGTAGCCGCGTTAAACATTAAATAATCCTTCACAACAAACGAACGATGGTTTGCGAGTGCCGGATTAGAGTACTCCGGATATAATACTTGTCTAAAATAAGAATATTAGTTGTACTGTTATCGTGAACAACATTTCTGTAAACACCATGAGTGTTTATTTTATTGCTATAGCCTTTTTGTCAATAATTTTACCTTCGGCCTTTTCTCCATTATTGTTTTTTTTGTAATCTTATTGCTGCTAAGTAATACACGTCGGTTTGCAGCGTTTGTTTTTCAAAAGCCGCCAACAGCGTTGTCAAGGCGAGCTTGTGGGACGGCGTTCATCTCGTCTCCCTGAGCTCTGGGCGGCTTAGAGTGAGCGCGCTGTGAACGCAGAGCGTGTGTGTATGTGGCTCGGTTTTTTCGGTGTTTACCCTACTTACAGCTCTACGGGCCTCTCTGCTGCCTCTTCAACTCCGCCTCACATATCCGTACATTCCCCATGCTCCCTACGTTTTTAGCCTGAGTCAATTTCCTCCACACCTTGGACACATTCATTGGCGTTTTCAGCGTTCAACGCTCACATCGAGGCGCAGATACGCCTTCGCCATACGAGCGACCGGGTGTCGACCAGTCGCTGTGACCAACCAACAATGACGGCAACAACCTGCATCGCGGCCGTCAGCTTGAGGGACTCGTGAGGGGCGAGTATTCACTGGCGGCTCTAGTACGGCTACGCTGCGGGCTGTGTCGACTGTTTAATTAATGGCACAGGCCATGATGCAGCGGAGTTTACCTAGTGAAACATCAGCGGGCGGCTGATGACCGTGAAGTACTCCACCCAGCTGCTCGGTCGCTCGGCGATGCCGCTAACGGCTCGTCTCAAGCGCACGAACACCGTTGCCACGCAGCAGTGAGGACAGGTAGGCAAGCTACTACTACTGCTGACTGGCTGGTTTGCCTGACAGGCGGTCGGACTCATTCGAAAACCTACTTCTTATTCCATCGTGCGCAGAGTGCTCTCATCCGCCTCCATCCATGTGTGCAAAGGCCGTTTGCGCCGATCCCGATTTCCCACAGTCATCACACCACCTGTAGCGTTTGTTAGCCCGCCACGCATGTCAACCGTCCCTAGTTCGGCGAAAAAAAAACAGAGGAAGCATTTTCAAATGACTTCATATGGCTGCTATTCGACTTTGCAACATTACCGTGTCGCTTCCGCGCCGTGTTCGGTTCGAGGTGTCCAGGGGTCTCAAATAACCTCAACCAATCTCGAGCCACTAATTCACGGACGGCGGTTCTATCTACAGATACGGCGACACTCTATTTGACCGACTCGATCGTAGAGTATTTTCCTCACAAGTAAGTGGTGCAGGTGTGCGGGAGTTAGAAGTGGACCGTGAACAAAGTCGTGTCGAAGAATGCAAGTATCCGCTAAATATAGCTAAGTAGATGTATGTATGTCGCAAGGAGAGTTGAGTACGAACCGAGGACGCGCGCACGCCGACGTTGTCGAACACGAAAGTGACCGCTCGCTGGCAGTTCAATGGCACCGATACGCAACGACAGCTGATATGGGTGACAATATATTGACGGCGGCCGACGTCATCTCGCTCGAGGACTTCACCCGGTCGCGGCAGCTTTCGCGGCGTTCGAGTGCTCTACCGTCGCTGTATCTGGCTCCGCCACCGTCGTCTTTCCGCGCGCTCGACGTCCTGCTGAAGATGGCCGGCGTCTGGCTAGTCGAGGCGCCTCTGCTCATGTGGCAGACCGCTCTCAAAATGGTGTCCGGACTCGCCGTCGTCGTCATTGTGTTTTCGATGTGCCTCTGCATGACGCTCGAGATCGTCACCATGGAGCAGGAGAGCAAAGATTCGTCCGCGGATATCGCCACCGTACTGCTGAAGTTCTGCGACGCAGCCGCCCATATCCGATGCAACTACTCGCTGTGGAAGTTTGAGAGTAAACTCGCCAAACTGTTTCAGGTAGGTGGCCGGTTGGCGCTGCTTCGCTGACACTGAGAGTGCAGAGTGTGCTGCTGCTGTTGGAATGGCTAAATCCGCCATACCATGACGAGCAAATGTGTGCCTCCTCTTGCCATAGCAGCCACAGAGACAGTCGTCTATATTTATACGTAATATAACCCAAGCGTTCGTTAGTATATAAAGACATGATAGTTCCATCTGTTAACGGACTTAGAGTACTCCTTCTAATATAGGCTAATAGACATTCTTCTTATATATAAATATATATATATATATGAAGAGTCGTTTGTGTTACAAAACGTTGCTATTTTTTTGTATACGCACGAGCTGAATCTCATCTCTGTAAATGCCTGTTCAAGGCGAATCACGCCGTGCTTCAAAATGAGCATTCATAAGTAGACGCAGTTCTAGCTTCTGCCGTGTTAGCAAATTGGGCATGATCACCAAACACTTGGATCCTCTGTCGAATTTAATTAATGAGAGACTACACTTACATCAGCGAACCTTTCTACAGATTACGAGACAACGCTGAGAAAAGTTACGATTTCATATACACGTGTTCTGCGTCGCAACCCGATGCATGCGTATGCAATGCATGTCAACGACACATACCCGGGTGAAATATACACCCGTAAAGCATGGAATATGTTGATGATGAGATGTCTGCGTTCAACCGTGGCCTAATGGCGTTATGCATGAGAACATGTTCCGTGAATCCGTTGAAGAGGGCAAAGTCATCACAGCCGTTACATGGTCAAGCTTATGCTATCTAGGCATGTATGCATGCATACAAGCAGCTTTCACAATTTGCCCGTTACGAGTGCAAACATTATGCGACGCTGGGACCACCACTGGCAAAGAGCAGCGAAAGATCGCAGCGCCAGCCTCAATTAAATATATTGTTATTAAGAGAGCCAAATGAGAGCACCAAAAACTCTCGCCAGAATCCCACAGCTACCCCCTACACACAGCAGAAAAAGGAATTTTTTTTTTAAAAATAATTAAAGATTTAAAATGTTTAACGTTAAACAAAATTTAAAATAAAACAAAATATTTGAAGAAGCGTACGCCATACATGTTTACCACCAAGAAGATTTGCATGTAATGTATTTTTTCTTGCTAGTTTAGGCAGTTTATGAGCTAGTAAATTTCAAGTGCTAATAGCAAGCAAGTTTTATTAACGTGTTTGCCCATTATGTGTGTAGTATTTACTATTTTTAATAATATTTTTGAGTACGCCTATTGAGGCGTATGCTCCATTTATATTTCTCGGTTGTACAGATATGCCATCTCGCGGTCGGACGCTTTGTGTTGATAATTCTAGTCGACTGAATTGTTATAAGCGCTGTGTAATAATCTTACTTTAGATTTCAATAGAGAGATGGAAATATGAGTATGTCTGTGTGCACACACACACATATATACGAGGCCAAAGCCATTCAAGTTTAAAGTGCGGGTGAAATCTCTAATCCTGTAGAAAGCCCTGGGATTACGCACGACCGTCTAAAATCGCGTTGGGTACGTTCTTGTGGAAACATCGCTATTCGATCTACGAAGTCAGTATAACTTATCTTTAACGTCGGCCTACACAGCTTTTATTTGTCAATGTGAAGAGAATTTGGCCAAAGTAGACCACACATTTTCTAGATCGGGGCTATGACAAATGAGGCCTGGGCAGGACCAAATTGCACGAATCTGCACGTTGTAGCTCGCTACGTAATACTTGTTTTTTATCTGTAAACTCATCACAGCAGAATAGCGGGTGAACTATATATATGCGACAGATGCCGTGCGAGACATATTATGCTGGCACCTGTTAAATGATATCATCACTAAGCAGCTTGACTAGGTGAATAACATTTCTGATTTCAAAATAAACACTCTGATCGAGTCTTGCTTTCGGTAAATGACAGCGGAGTAAATGACCTACTTGAGGCCGAGAGGAAAACTCGCATGTCTGTATTGCTGAGAGAAATGAGTCTTCTTCGTCTAACTATGTAGACAAGAGAAGAAGGGCTAGTCAACAAACGCCGGACTACACAAACTTGTCGAGCCCGGTGGCTTGGTGCATTCGCGTGCGCCTCGCGACCGGAGGAAACACATATGTGCACGGGTTCAAGCCCCACCGTCGCACATTTGTATTTATGGAGTCCGTCTTACAAAACAATGCGAAAGCAGTCCTGCGGACGTGAAATGTTGGCTGAGGGTCTGCCCGACAAAGTAGAGGACTACGCATACTAAATATATGCCGCAGGGCTCCTGAGGCAGGTTTCACTCCACGTACAACAAAGGGACAGTCAATCGACACAAATGCCGACCCGAGCTCCTCCCTCTCCCGCCACCAGAAGAATTCATAACTGCAGAAAAGGCTCCTTCTTAAATAAGAACTCACCGAAACCACAATACGAAGACTCTAGCCCTAATTCCGTGGGCTGCGAAATAATTTATCACACTTTATGCAAGGGAAAACTACCTTTCTACAGAGTCAAGACATCCTGATAATCGACACAATAAAAACACCCAGCTCCAACAGGGGCTCTCTATTCAAAGATGATCCCTCACGTCGAAGAGATGAAAAACGGGTTCTCCACGAGTTCTCCACTCAGGTCCTAAGGGAGGCAGTGACAGTTCTCTGCAGCTCCCTTAGGACAAGATGAATACAGGCAGCGGCAGTGGCCATCCCGGCAATCGCTAAGATCACTCCATAAGGAAAGCCCTAGAGCAAGGCCTGTCTCGTGCAGTATCTAGACATAATCCTAAAGTCCAAGTCAAAGGCCAAAAAGAAAGTGACATACGATAAAAGCATACTGGCTTTAGCTTTGCAGTTGCCAAGAAATCAGGAAATGCGTCCTATGCCGACGCTTTCTCTCAGGGATAACCCATCGGCGGCTGGAGTAGACTTCGAAAAAGCTACAGGCGAAATCCTCAAGAGTTTTCTCGAAGTACCAGACCACAACATGAGTAACTGCGTTCAACAAATGTCGATTGTGAAACGGGACTTTAAAGCGGCCTATAGTTTTTTCCCTCATTAAGGAATAGAGAGATCCTCGTAGAATGGGCGAATCGAACGATCTGAGTACATCTTGAATAATAGCAGATAGAAATCAACGCTTGATCTGACGTTTGCAATAGACGGTTTAACTCATCAAATCCACGAAGAGCAAGAAACCCTATCCGACCATCTCTACGTATTTTTCTCCGTCACTCTGATTTCCTCTCAGCCTTTTCATTTCACACAACAACAGCGCTTTCCCAGGCGCAGTCTCAGCCGGAGCGCCTCCATCATCGGCACATATCATGTCTAAAGATACACAAAAGCGAGATTGGCCTTGATGGAAATGCACAGTATTCGATTTATGTTCAACGTAAAACACCTTCTAAAATAATTGGAGTATGTCGAACCAATGTCGTTATGGGCAACAACCCTTGAGGCAATCATGAAACAATGCGTCATCTGGATACATGACGACCATAGTATTCCTTTCACGAATTGGCGAATTTAATTCAATTCGCAAATTGGCTCGAATTAAATCTGTCAAAAATATTTCAAAAACGAACGTTACTAATCCTCCCAAGCACGTTTTACGTTCTCCGGTACAAAATTAAGACTACTACTTGGCTTATGCATGCTTAGTATGCATGCTTAAGGGCGTATTGTAACAAACAATAATACATTAAAGTTTTCGTCCAAGGCTGGCCAGGTTGACGTAAGCGTTCCAGCTTGACTTGGATATCGACTTCGTGCTCGATGTATGTGTTCTGTGTGTACCAGCAGCTCTGACATATCGGCTCGTCTATTCCGTTTGAGTCTTCAGATTTCGCCTATCCGTTTATTTACTTTCAGGGGATCTCCTCGTGGAAGTTCTACAAACGAGACTTTTTCTTGCTGGCATTCCTCTGTGCCTCGATTGTGGTGACTATTGTTCGGACAACGCTCATCTATCGTTCGCTGCACGCGAATCATACGAGTCCGGCATACCTCGACGAGGACACGTACCAGATCGGCGCCTACCTCAGCTATGCGCCTGTCCAGCTGATCTGGCATTGTGCCATGATTCTCTATCTGATCTTGACATGGTCGATTATCGACGAGGTCGAGGAGACCACAGCGGCGCTCGCCCGCGAGATCACCTTCAACGAGTACATAGACTACAACCGCATCTGCCTGCAGTCGATGCGGTTTCGGGCAGCAATTCGCGGCAAGATTGCCACCCTCAATCAGATATTCTCGTTTCTCGTGCTTGTGCTTCATTTGCGCATATTCATGTCGGTGCTCACTGCGCTGCGAGAAATTGTCGCCAAGAGTTACCTCGAAGGCTATGCGTGGATTCTCGAGACGTTCTTTCTACTCTGCGGTATCACGGCGTACTCATGGACGAGCAGTCGGCTAATGAAGACCTTCCATTCATCCGCCGACGACATTGAACTGCTGCTCGTCAAACGGAAAGATTGCAACTTCCCCATGATTGCTGAGGTACGTTGGGATGCACCTACCCTTTAGAATCTAGTGTCAGCTTGCATATAGCGAGCTCTGCAACACCTCTGGTATCTATTTTAGCTTTGGGCATTTAGCTCTTAATAAACCATGCAAATTGTATTGTACGGCTTATTGCCGCTTAGCTGGCAAGAGTACTGTCATAACCTAACGAAAGAGCGGGACAATACGACAGTCACGGCTCAAATATCCTTGCTCAATACTTGTCAATTTTAATAAACTAAAAGCTGGAAAATTGTTAATTATGCTAGAGACTTGTAGAGCGAGAAGTATGTTATAATATATTGTTTCAGGTTTATTCGCTATAAATTGGTAGCATAGTGCAGTCGTTTATATATAATTTTGTAGGCTGACACCTGACTGTAGTGACGATGTTTCGATAAATGAGCAGCTGAGTATGTCACAACATCTGATATTGTACACTCCATGATATATATATATATATATATATATATATATATATATATATATATATATATATATATATATATATATATATATATGTACGCACTCATCAATTTCACAACAACATTCTTTCAGGCATATGAGGTGGTAATCATGCCATGACAATTTCCATTCATTACTGCAGAAAGCAGGCTCCTCGGCATAGATGTTCATTATATATGCCATGTTGCGGTTTTCTCTAAATTATCTATGGGCTTCTGAGGTTTGTGTACTGAACGGTATCTGGTTCAGTACTAAATCTTCTACTAGTGTGCCTTCGTGGCTAAGTTCTAGTGCAAAAGGTCTGACATTGTAAAATAAAGGGCAATTGCGTGAAGGCAGTATCCAACTATAGGACCTCTACTCTAAATAAATTCAGCACAATTTTTCGTTCTATGGCTGCCATTAGAATCGTGGTCGCAGTAGCCTTGCTACGCATTTCCTCTATATGTCTGCTGAATGACAGCCGAGGGGTCACTGTTATTCCTAGACAGCAAAAGTGATTGAGGAGTTCAGTATTTATTTCCCCTAGCTTTGCACCGGTCGCCTGCAGCGTACGATCCGCCTTGACTAAATCGTAGCACTTTTGTCTTGGCGATGTTGATTGTCAGTTGATTTTCTTGGCATCAATCTGAAGCTTCCTGTAGATAAAGCTGCAGGTGGTTTTGTGTCGCTGCAGGAACTACAAGGTCGTCGGCTGAAAATGCGTGTATCGCTTTCACCTTTCTGAGGGCGTCGGCTAGGCCAGCTATTATATATACAGTATGCAGAGTAACGGGCTTGCGGAGTTGCTCTAGACGATTTCAGTTTTCTGTGCTACTGGCCTGTTGACATAATGAGCCCCGTTTTTGATAGTAATTAAGTTCACTTGCAGCATCTCGCGTATCATATCATACATAGTTCACTCTATACAATATCAGGTTCGAAGTACTTCAACGAGTTTGTCTCTTCTCGCGGTCGAATGCGGCTTTAAAGCTGATAAATGATAAATGCATATGTCATCTTTTTTTCGAACTAGGCGGTTTTGTACATGGTTTAAAAGAACGGCAAAATAAAGCCACTAGATTGTCGTTGTTGCATTGCTCATACGTTGATTATTAGTAGCGTTATTGTACTACGTCTACGTCCATAGTTATCTGACCTAAGTTGACATATTTGGAATGGCTTGAGAGAAAAGCCTTGCGAGAAATATTGGGAGATCCATGCGTTGCAAATACGAAGAGACGTCGATTCTGCTTTACCATCTGCAAATAGAGATGTTTATCATTACTGAAATCAAACGTATCTTAATGGGACTTCATATTCGCACGCTGGGATTCAAGGCAATGTGGAGACTGGGCCAACGACCTATGAACTCGTCCAACTAGTCGATAACGCTCTCAGCCGTTCTACAGGGACACTACAGCTATTGAGTACCTGCACCAAAGACAATTGCTCAATTTCAACGGGACGTAGCCGCTTCTGTGCGTAGAAGTCTGGTGAAATGTGCAACGACTAACCAGGATTTTTGTTCTGACCTGGTACACACGTTTATGGAGGGCAATTATTGGAAACGTTGTGCCCTGGAGAACAAAATCACACGTTCAAACAGCACAACACTTAGGGCGACGCTTACGACAATTACAGAGTCTACAACAAGAAAAACAACACTAAGGATATTCCATCTAAAACTTTTCGGGCTGATCCTCAACCAAGATTTAACGTCCACAGGACTGCTTTTCGCATTGTTTCATAAACGGACCCCCATAACTACAAATGTGCAACAGTGGGGCTCGAACCCGCGTACCTATGTGTCTCTTCCGGTAGGGAGGCGCAGACGAATGCTCCCACCACGCCACCTGGCTCGACAAGGCTCTAATTCCTACTAAACCATTAGTTAGTGTTTATTATTGTGCTATGCATTGTATAGCAAAGTAATGTCTAGACACTAAACAAAATAGCAGTATCTAGCGGCATCTAACTAATGGTAAAATTGCAGTATCTAACGCGAGAAGCGCCCGTCCGCTTGTGCGTTTGCCGGTGCGTCTGGCAGGTAAAAAAGATTCTCGACTTCGACCCGACCCGGGATGCTCTTACGATCTGGGACTCTTTCATCTTCTCGAAGGGCACGACCGTCACTATTCTCGTCGGCATGTTCTCCTTGATTGCGATCATCCTCCAGTTCGACCAGGATTTCCGCAACCAACTCGAGCAGACGACCACGGTTGCTCCACCTGCTAACGAAACGACCCTGGCGTTCTTCCCGCCCGACGGCGATGACGGAGACACGTCGATAGTAGTCGCGGAAACTCAGCAGGTTGTCAATCTCACCACTACCCCCACCACCACGACTGGGCTAGATTCACCTGATTCTAGGGTTAAATCACCGTAATAATAATAATAATGATCATAATATTGATCATGATAACGGTAACAATAATATCACCTTCTTTATATTTAGTATGATGAATGAGCTGAGGAAGGATGTAATCGAGGGGTTTGATGTTGCAGTGACGAAAGAAGTATTAATTTTTTTCTGAAACATGGCATTAGAAATAAACAATGGTTCAGAATACAAATACAAATGCTAGTTATGAACCACTATCAAAATAGAGTTGTACTTCTTCAGATTAAACACAGCACGGTAATTTTAAGTAATAAGTATACAATCCGGAACAAAGAAAACTGCTTCAATAGTATAGCTTTATAGAGACGCTAGGTATTGCTAGATTGTATATTGCTTTGTGGACGCTTGCGGCATTCGCTACACTCATTGCAGTAGTACACCGTTGTGAGTTCCTAGGCGTTCTCCACAAGTATCACACTCAGATTATCATATCAGCTAGCACTGATTTTTTTTTATACTATACAAAGCTCGATTCGATTAACAGATCAAAGTACATTAGTTAACGAAGGGCAACACATCACAAGTCCAAAACATTATGAAATATACTTATGTAGCAGAGTGCGGGGTCAAGAAGCATATACAAACTTTATATATATATATATATATAAGGTATGAACTTGACATGAAAGAAGGCATAAAAACCTGCCTTCTTTCATGCCAATGTTATACTTTTTGTATTTGGTGCAATGCCCTTTAATTAACCCTGATTGCATTACATGGCATTGTCTTTTCCATTTTACTACATAATTAATAGCTAATATTCATATATAATACTACTGTATTAATAATTACTCTTTCCCTGCAGAGTATACGGTAATAAATTGCTCGTGTTTAAAAGCTGCACAATTTTGAGACCGTTTGGTCAGAGGCCAATTTAAATGAGGTCAAGTTTGCTGTCAACATCTAGACCGACAAATCGATTGATCAATAAATGCTGTTCGTTGATGTTCCTAAGTACGCATTGTTTACTGCTCGTGTATATCAAACTGTTGTTCTAAATCCTGAGCACATATTGTGATACACTAACCAGCTAAGTATGATTTCAGTGTTTGCAGTTGAATACAGCTCCTAGGTAAAGAATGAAGTAAGAAAGCAAGAAAACTCAGCTGTAAGTCCAGTTTTACAACTGATTTTTAAATGTATTTGTCGACATCCAACGTGAAGATTCGTGCATTATAATTTCCACCATACAGTACGAAATGATCACCATACGTCCACAATAAATAATCAACTCGACGCGGAATACACTAGGGAAAAGCTAGATTACTCTATAAACGTAACAAGGGTGATACAACCTTTGAGTTTTACAATTTTCGTTCACACGTGGTCGTATGCCGTACGTCGATTCACCAATATCTAAGAATGATCAGATTTGTGAATTTCTCCTCTTGGGCATACTATACAATGTAACCCTTTGAATCTATGTATTTTGATAGACTAGAATTAAGAATTCTCTTTAGGAGGTTGTTTTTAATTCTAGACTATCCCCCGTCCCCTTCGGACTTGGAGCTTAACCTGAGGTATATCTTCAATGCACCGAGGGCCGGACATGTTAAGATATCTAGGGTTTCCCAAACGACATGAGCATGTATCGGTAATAACTTTGACACAATATGCTGTCGTAGTTACAACAAATCGTTATAAGCAAGCTTATGGTATGCCTTGGTGGTGGGGCGGTTTTGCTGCTATGAAGTACGTATATTGATTGGTCGTGATCTCACCTAAGACTACAGCCAAGTATATATGCATGGGTATTGGTGTCATAGTTACATTACATACACCACGCGCTAATAGAGCTTCACGTGCAGATTGATTCCATTGCGGGATTTCTTGGCTAATAAAACCGTTGAGTATTTAGTGAGTAACTCAAATACAATACCGCTGGAAATGAATGTCGCAGAACCTATAGATTTAGAAGGATGACCGAAGCAGAATTCCAATGCCCTAAATGTACCCTGTGGTACATTTAGAGCATTGGAAATTCTCGCCCCACACAATGTCAATTTTGACCTGGCAGACATGTTGACGCATTGTATTGGAACACCATGGTCTCTTTGTAATTCGCAAGTCTTCTTAAAAATTGTACAACAGTATACTAAAACCAGTAGACAAGTGCGATGGTTTTTGTTAATCCTTGAACGCAAATAATAAAATAACAAACATTACGATTTTAACAAAATTCCAGCTTTTGTCAATATATATATATATATATATATATATATATCTGCAGATTCGAGAGCGACGAACTTAAATCTTTGTTGCCTAAAGCTATCATTAAGGAATTGGACCGAGCAACCGGAAATTGAAATAGATTAACTATTCACGACATATCTATTTAAAAAATAGAAGTCGGAAACTGTAGGTCAGAATCTGTGGCTAACTAAAAATCGGAATACAGTTTAGGTACATCATGACAGGAAGTTATATAGGAATTAATAACGTCTTTATTTGACTCCTCGTGAGCGCTTTATTTAGCACGACAATCCGATACAGCGAATTCCCTCGTGTAGGTACGTAGTCCATATATAAGTAGTTCATTAAGAATTGGGGCTTGTTAAATATGCGTAGGACATTAGAAACTGTAGCGTTGTCTAAGAAGTAGCCTTAATGTCAATCTTTCAGAGCGTTCATAAAGTCCGAATCAAACTGAAGTATGATCGCCACAAAAGAGATAATACCTCCAAGGAACGTAACGACGGTGGCGCGTGCTAATATGAACGAGTCCCAGATCGTGAGGGCGTCTCGAGGAGCGTCAAAGCTTAAGATACGCCTGATCTGGCCCACCATTCGGATGTCTTCGGGTTCAGCGTCCAGTACGAGCTTCACGAACGAATCGACCGAATCCCTTAAGCCCGTCTGAAATCGGGTACCCGCCCAAGACAGTAGAGCGACCTCCGTCGAAAAGAACACCAGACTCGCTCCCGAGTGGAACATTTCCAAAGGCCGGAGGGCGCCTGTTTTGAGCGCGTAGAAGAATATGTTCAGCGCGTAGAGGAGAATCTTTCCATACTGAAAAAGCAGCATTTTCGAAAACACTCTGTTCACGCCCCAGACGCGCTGTCGAATGTTCTTCTTGTGCTCGAACGCCTGGTGGCAGATCTGGACGAGGTCTAGCCGGCCGTGGGGCGACGCGGCTCGGATTCGTTCGGAAAGACTGGCCACCTGATCGATGAGGTCGAGAGCGATGACGAAGTAGAAAATCACTGACACACTCCAGAGCAGTCGAAGCGGGGTCATGGCGAGGTACAGATGCCACTTGTACAGGGTCCAGTGTTCGGGATAGATGTAGAAGCGCACCATTTTCACGCCAGCAATGCTAACGATAAGGCCAAACGAGATGGTAAGCGTGGCCGGAAGCAAACGTGGACGCCGCCGTAGACGCTCGCCCCGAATTCCCCGGTACAGATGGCCGATGAGCTTTTCGTTTCTCCACAGGTCGTAACAGAGGTAGATGTGAGCTGCGTACTCGAGAACGAGCAGCGGCAGCCGAGCCACCCTCGTCGACGTCTTGCGAACTCGCCGAAACGTCGGCGAAGCCACAGCGCCAGCGAATAGCCCGACGGAACGCCAGATCTGATAGCTCGCCCGAAGACAGCACAGAATTAGCACCATGGTAGCGACTCTCTTGTAGAGTCGCTGCCATCGCATGGGCCTTCGAAGAAAGATTCCCAGTAAGCCGAAGCACCACTCGAACGAGCTCGCTATGTTACCTGTGCGGACTTCATTACGGCATTTCGCTACCGGGCTCCGGCCGCTCTCTTCGTCGTCCGGTCTTCGTGCTGCTTCGCGCTGTCTGTGAGGTGAACGCATTTCGGAGGCATTTTCAATTTCTCGCCGCACGCTCAGATCCTCCACGACAACCTGCACCATCAGCGCGTTTGGCAGCCAGCTCAGATGGCAGAACAACAACTATATGAGGATACACACCGAAATTATGTACGGGACGGCAGTGCCTCTACTGTTTTTTTTTAACGAAAAGTATAGTGCTTTGTATACATATGGGTATATTAGAGGGTTTTCACTGTTTAAATCTCGACATCTCTTTCGAGTACCTCAACGCTGGCTTCACAAGTTGCCCACTGCTAGAGTGGGCTGCATCGTCAACTGTGATGCATAGACCACCTGTGGTCGAGTGTCAAACGCTTAACTGTGGGAAAGGGTCGACGGTTGGGTGTGTCCTAGAGTGGACGCGCTTTCATGAATCGGAAATGAGGCGCCTGATATGTGTCACCCACCTAAGATCCACATTGCTTTTATCAACTAACCTTTTTGTTTGATTTAATTTTGGTCAAAAATGCTATTGTAAAGCTCCTTCCTTAATACATAGTTTTATGTCTACATGCATCTAAGCTTCTCAAACATGTCTATGAATTTACGTATTTATGTGTGTATGCTTCTTAGAACTGTCATAATAATTTTACTCATATTACCGAAAACCGCGTTACAGTGTAAAAAAGCTGCATCCCATTTATCCGATCTTTCATATTTTTTAGATTAAATATAAAAATAGTAGTAGAACAATTCGAAAACATTTAGTAAATTATATTTTGTAGTTTATACATTTTTGAAAAAAGTTTATGAACATATATATATATATAGCTCAGTTTGTCATAAGGCTAATCTTACGATTAGCGTAGCACGTTTATAATACCAAAATACTAAATGTACTATTTGGGCAAATCCACTCAATCATCAAATAAAAAAAATCAGCATGTCATGACGATGCGTGTCACGTGACACAGGTGCAAATCATATAATTCTCCACATAGCTTGCATTTGAACTCGGTCGTTATTTCGTGAAACTCATTTTGCGTACATAACTTCATATAAGATTCAAATAATGTAAACCCGGTAACGATGTACCAGCTTTTACAGCATGTACCTTTTCAGTAGTTAGTAATCGCTCTAGTAAACATTTAAATCATCATTTCCGACAAGCCTGCCTCCGCGCCAAAATTTCATCGCTTTAGTTTTTGATAAATCTATCACTCTAGAATTAAGGTCAATAAGCCATTGCAAGCATACAAACGATTGCTGCAGGTGAAAGCGTCTATACGCCTGAATCATAGTGTTATAAAGGTCGGCATTCTAGTGTATACCAACAGGGCTTTTCGGAGTTTGCTCGGTTGGGGCGCATATTATGCACCACAAAATTGCATATTTGCTTTGCATAGATTTCGTGTTGCATATGATTAAGAACAGGCAGAACATTGTGCCATAACTCAAGTTAGCAGGTTGAGTCAATCGTACCGTTAAATCGTTGCCAATCGATGCCTAGCTTTCTTAGCAAATATACCTATCGACTATGGACGTTCCTTGCAGAACTACGTAGGTGGACCATATACAACATGCGGGACGCAATTTTGCTGATAAGTGCGCCTGTTGTCTAACGTTGTCCGGTTTGTCGATGGGACAGTTAAGGTCCTTAAAAGCGCAATTAACTTGTTAGGGTCTACTTTATTCAAGCAATACACTAGCTTTTTCAATGCGAATGGCTTCTGATGGACTGGAGTACATTGCAATTATATTTATGAAGCTTCCTGCAAGTAGGCCGAAGTTATTCTATGTGTGCAAGGCTTCTATTGCACTTATTGTTTATTTAACTCATGATGGGGTGTGAACAAGTGTACTCCAGTGCACGTGACGACCAACTTTATCAGCCCTGGTGTCGACCACCTGGACAAGGTGCCAAGCACCGCTGTGACGTTACCACGTTTTATATTCAATGGCAGCCATGGAATAATCCATGAGATAAGGCCATCACGTTTTGCTACAACCTTTTATCCGCCGGCACTGTTTGATTTCCAAGCATGTTGCTCGCTGCCGGGTCATTGGGTATTTTAATCCTGCTCTCTACTACATACGGCCAACTTTGTTTCGAGAAATGATCGGGCGCGTGGACGTAGGCTCCAGGTGCGCAGAGCGGGATACTTGGAGCATTCGGCTGCTTTTGCATTATGCTCCGTGACGTTCTATTCAGAAGCCCGAGGTGGCTTCGTGTCCACCATTGCATAGGCAGCAACGGGCTTCCGCTGTACAGTCTTTCCATATATGCTCTTATGACCCACATCACTGGCGCCTTGGTACCTTCGTCTTGCAATTCGTGATTAAGCGACCCTCCATCAATCCAGCTTCCTTCCAGCCTATTTTCCCACAACGGCAAACCTAAGCCGAACCCGCTTACAAAAACATAAAAAAATACCTCATCTCAATAAATGCTCGACATTGGAAATCTCTGCATTAGTAGAGGAAGCCTGAGGAACATCCAGCTCACGCCCACATTCTAAAATAGCCAATCGACCCCCATGCTACTGGTAGAATAGTCAGCTTGCCGAAAATCGAAGGGCCTGCCACTGCCTACGACAATAATGCACGTGCCGCAGAGCAACACCGGCTAGAACTCTCCTGTTTACGGGAAGGATACAGAAAAATAAGAAGATCCCTACATTATGTCATTAAGAATAAAAAATAGACCACACTGAAACTCGTTGTGTGAGGAGGTCAAAGAAAGCCCCTGCGGCAAAGGGTAGAAGTTAGTGCGTAACAAAATGCAACAATACAGCGGCCTCTACCATTAGAAATAGCCCGGCCGACTATAACTGCGCTATTTCTACAATAACCTCCGCCAGAGCCAGACTTTTTTGAGAAACTTTAATCCTTACCTTTGAGTCAATCTCCATCCAAGAGATTAGAATTGTGGCCGACGCATACAGCCAAGAAAAGCACCTTAGCCGCGTGTGGTCCCCTGGAGTATGCAGTCACAGCCGGGGTCCCCCAAAAGTTCTGTACTCGGACCAACCCTGCAGAATATAATCTAAAAAAGTTTTTGGGCTGATTCTCAGCCAAGATTTAACGTCCATGGGACTGCTTTTCGCATTGCTTCATAGACGGACCTCCCCATAAATACAAATGTGCAACGGTGGGCCCGCGCACCTATGTGTCTCCTCTGGTCGTGAAGCGCAGACAAATGCGCCACGCCACCGGGCTCGACGCAGTATATAATCTACTAGACTACCGCATCCCCTCATTTTATTGCCTACGCAGACGATGTGACACAGATCGGTACTGCCCGTAACGAGGATCTGCTCGAAGGAACAGCCAACGGGGCCCTGGCGGATATCCGACACCACCTCCACACGCTAGGTCTCAAACTGGCGTCACATAAAACGGAAGCAATTCTTTTAAACGGCCTGAAGCGTACTGCACAGAATCTAAAGTTACATCTGGAAAGCTACCCAGTTACATCCACGCCCATGGTCAAGTGCCTAGGCGTGATCCTGCGTAGGGCTCTCAAACGAGCACCTCATGTGCGCTATGCAGCACGAAAAGCAGCTAAAGCCCTAGCAGACCTACGGAAAATTCTCCCCGGCACAAGAAGAGCAACCGACTCTCGGCGCCGTTTCTTAGCATCCGTAACAGACAGCGTCATGTTATACGCTGCACCTTTGTGGGAGCGCACTACTTACTACCAGAGCTACAACATGCCACCTCCTTAACAAGATCCAAAGACCTATTGCGCTCAGGATAGCACGGCGTCCACAGCAGCCACATAGGTAATTTCCAGATAAATTATAAAGATTTTACATTAAGAAACCCCTTACTTAAAGGCCGCACGGAGGGAACACTAATCAGCAGAGCAGACACTCTAATGGAGTTAACAATGGAAACCAATCTAAACCATCCTCCGTCCCCTACGGGCTTGGAACCTAACCTGAGGTATATCTTCAATGCACCGAGGGCCAGCCATGTTAAGATATCTAGGGTTTCGCCAACAGTCCTTGTGGCAAGCATGGCCGTTGACTCTCAGCGGCATGGTTATATCTGTCAGAAAATCTTTGAATAGTGCAAATATTATAAGCCTGTTCAACCTACACTGCGGCAGCAGTAGCTACAACTTGTACTCTCTCAGAAGCTTCTCTCAGTGAAGTCATGCTCTGTGAGGAGAGGGAGACAGAGACAAAATCTTGCTGCTACCGCTGCCGGCCGTCTGCTACGAATGTATGATATATGAAATAAACAGACTTAATAGTCGTTGTACCTAACCGGTTGTAACCTAATAATATATATATATATATATATATATATAGCAACGCTACACTTATTTATTTTGGACTCCATTTTAAAAAATATCAATCAGTCAGAAATATCAGTTTGAATATCAATGACAAAACAAGTGAACATCGGTTAAACTTTTATTCCCCTTGAACGTTTCGACACAGTACAAAACTGCGAGGCTCTGCCGCGAGTCTGTCTCAATTGAGAGTTGTCTAAGAGTTGTCTACCGAGAGCACAACATTCAATCATTTACATGCCTGTCTGCATATTCGTTTCTCCAATGAATCTCTATCTTTTCACATTTACTGTCTAAACATACTACCTATTTGATTATTCGCAGTGTGTTTGAGCATTATGGAACGTATCAAACAATGTGACACCAACAAGAGAAACCTTTCAGCTTCTAGGCACAAGGAAACGAATGGTAGACCAGAAACTGAGAGAGAAGTGTGGCAGGTGTCAGCCCTGCCAAAGTGCAATGGCAAGGCCTTCTCCTGAGATCTCCGTCTTCTTGATTTCAGAGGTCCCCGCACTAAGTAAACGCGACAGCATCAGGATACTGGAACGAGCGGTACGTATATTGCTACACACAAACCAACCACGTCAGGCACCTTGCAAAAAAAAGATGAAAAACTACTTAATTGTAATATAGTGCCAGTGGTTAAGGCTCGTGCTGTGTCTACACGGCCGTCCTGTCCGTCCCCGTCGTTAATTGCTTAATCAAATTTCCGCGCCTTGTGTCGCTCGTAGATCTCGTTCTGTCCGGGATACTTGCGGTCGCATCTCCGCTCGCGAGCCGCTTTCCGGCGTTCTTCGCCACGAAGGTTCGCCATATGCATGAGGGCGAGCCCGATCACGATGAACACGGACCCCACAAACCAGAGAGGTGTTAGCGTCTCCGAAAAGAGTGTCTGCCCGAAAATCGCCTGTAATTACACACATACATAAAAAGTCACCCTGTTACTAAAATGGGCATTACCGTATTTATATTCGGACATTTCACCATCCGCTTACGATAAGCGTCATCCCGCCTGGACGCTTATTAGTCTTATGACATAGTCGTGAAGGTTGTAAGATGCACAAGACACCGACCGATCTGATGTCGTTTGCCAAAGTGGCGTTGAAAGCTGCATGTCTGGAATGTTGTAGGATATATATATATATATATAGGAGGAATAAATAGGATCTCAGGCGAAAAAGCCCACCGTTACCGCCGAGAAGTGGCAGCTTTTTCCATGACACCCTCACCGTTTGTATCCGTTTATCAATTATGCTTTTTTCTCAATTTGTGCTTCCCAAAGCACAGGCAGAAAAGGAGATCCAGGAGATCTCCCTATTGCAAGCCTGACTAACCCAGGACGGTTTGAACCGACAGCAACAAGTGAGTTAGTGACTTGTACACGAGATATCGACATAATGATAGTGGTCGGGAGCCAAATCAGCAACGGTTCCGAGCAGATGGTCCCTTCTCAGTGCGATTTCAATTTTGCGTGTTTGGCCACAGCACCGGCCAACCTGTGAGCAGTTCGCCGGTAATAGCAGATCGATAAGCACTCTCGGTCTTATGAGAATCAGGCCAGCAGCCGAACCTTTAGAAACAGGCCGCGAAATGAACATCATCGTTGGTTTTCTTCGGGATAAGGCGGTCCAGGGCCAGCGGCGCAAGGCAGTGAAGTCGAAACATCTGGCCTGCATCAGACTGTGAATGGGACCTTGCCTGGCAATGCGTAAGCTTCACCAGGTCGCTAAGATTCAACCGAATGTCCCCTGATAGAAAATTGAAATCGTTTTTAACTGTTACACGCGTAGTTTCGGTATGACCCTCTTTAGTAAAATCAGCCTTAGTTAAACTTCGGATCAATCGGTGAGACAATGCGTCCATGCATCGAAGCACATCTCCAGAGCGCATCTTCGATTTTTGCCGCTTCACCTTGACGGCATCAAGCACTAAGTCGCGTGAATCGAATCGTCTTCCTTTGTTTTTTTTCATTTCCGGACAGAGGAAGAGATCGCAATGTCACGTCATATATTGCAAGCTTCACCAGCTTGGCTCCACATGTGGTGACAAAAGCCGTAGTTGAGTCACGAGGAAACATCGCCTATGAGACGCTTTAAAACGCTTCCTGGTGAGCAATTTGAAAGCATCTGGAAGGCATTCTCTAGCACGAATCCCTCTTTACTGTTCCAGGGTCCTCCAGCTCGACCATCGTCTCAGTCTCACTCCTGAGAAAGAAGATGGCGACTTGTCAGCCCACCATTGGCAGTTCACTTTTGGGGGTGGAAGCGCCCCATTACGTCTGACCATTACGCCACACAGGTCACACTTTCCTCATCTATTTTTGTTTTTAGACGTCCTTCACGGGGTTCGTCGTACCGATTTAAATGCCCAGTCGATTTGTTTTGTATGATCCGTGCACATTCATTCAGGTATCGCGCCATATACCCAATGATCTAAATGCGCGAAAATACGAAATCTTTTGAGGTTCCTACATATGTATACATATACGTGCGTATTAAAAAAAAATATACATATACATTAAATCTTACCGAAAAGAAGAAATTTGCAGCCAGATTCACTACGGTGACCTCGAGCGTGGCTGTGCTTAGGCGAAGTGCTTTTGTAAAAACAGTCCACATGAGCACGTTGCAAAGGACCATCGATGCTAGTAGAGCTCCCCGTATAAACGTCAGCGTCTGCAACCACAGTTAATCATGTAAACATTAGCAACAAGAACCATGATATGAAATGGGACGGCAAATATCACTCACTTAATGTAACAATATAACACCGGCCACTTAAGAGCAGGAATTGCTATGACAACCAAAATTGGCAGTACCAAATAAGCAATCACGACGATGATGACCAACGAAGATGAGACCCTTCTAGTAATAATAATAACAATAAGGGCGACATACAGTTTGTAGTAAGTGCGTTGATGTTTTTCTACATGGTAGCCTTCACCAATCTGGAGCATATGAGGAGGCCTGCACCCGTGACATCTGAATGATATGATGGACAAAATGGTCCTATTCTTGTTTCAAATAAGGAATAACTCAGACTTTTGATCGAGAATACATTCAGCAGCACGCTACCGCCACTGCCTTGCGACTATCTACAAGACAAATCTCACTGGTAGTGTTATAAAGAGCCGCATCTACTCCAAAAACGCGGCTCAACAGAAACACTCTTTGGGCATCACACTAATTAGCCCCGGTATATCAAGCCTTGTCTCCCCCAGATGCAATGCCTGTTTAACGTCTGGCATCCAGATGACGCAATACTCGATGGACCGGCCGAGGCAGTGGCGTAGGCCATACGCCACACTACGGACTGAAAAATAGAAAGAGGAACTGCAGAAGCCGGAATCTGAGACATTCTTTCTGCAGCAAGGCAGCTGGACAAAGATGATATAGACCTACTAGAAAACCCCAATAAGTGAACGAAAGATTCCTCAAGATCTACGTGTCAAACGAAATTTCTGGTAAAAAATAAAACCATATCTCAAGGCTATGCATCCACAGGCGGCACGTTGCTTCTGAAGATATAGTATGGAGTCGCGAGGATCTAGTTACATACTGCGCAGTGCACCTAACGACCTAAATCCGATGAATTAAAAGTATATGGCATAATCGGGAAGTTCTAAATATTGTCCTGCACGGCGAGACACGAGAGAAGAGAAGCTTGCCTATAAGAGAAGGTGCAGAGGAGATTACAAAAAACGATTGTCTCTCGCTGTGTATGGAAATTACGCCGCTCATATGGTTAAAGTTATGGGATCCAATAATAAGGTACTCTTGCCAAAACAAATAAAATACCATTATAAACTTTTTAAACAAATTTACAGCTGTAAATTTATAATAATAATAATAATAATAATAATATGCTTTATTTTCTTATGTGATCCGACAGAACTGTAGTAGCAAGGATATATGGTTCAAATTTTGAAGAAGTACAACCAGTAGAGTGGTTGTCATAGCCGTTCCGTGTCCTATCCTTCACACACACATTTCCTCACAAAACGACACGACACACCCCCGATACTAGACTTCCAATTGAAATTACCGTTTTATGAAGCACCACGAGAGTGGTTCTCTGGACGTCAAATGTTAGTTGAGACTCAACCCCCCCTCCCCCAAAAAAAACGTATTAAACCCCCTGATAATATAGTGAAACTGTGCTGCTTACATTTTCACATATGTAGAAGAGCTCGACCGACTCTTTTGCGTCACCAGCCAGCCACGTGCCGACTGTGGCTAGACAGACGCGCTGCGCATCTTCCCGTGCCATGGCCAACTTGCCGAGGACACTGGCCAGCGAGGCCAGAAGCCCAGAGACGAGCGCGAGAAGAAGACCGTGCGACGCCATCGCATTGCGAGCGGCCGTAGGTGGCAGCATACAATGGTGGGCCGGGTAGGTGAACGAACATGGAGGCGAAGTACACTCCGATTGAGTGCCGCCCGACCACTGACCGCTGAACGCTCACTGTATCGTCTTGCGTGTGCGTTTTGTTCTAGTGAATTTGTTCTCTAATTATCTACTTGTGGTCAAACGACGACAACGACGACGACAATGACGGCCGTTGTCACCCACTGCTACAGCCACAGTCGACCGGCAGATTTTAGCAGCACCGACTAGATTATCTACTGCGGCTTAGTGTGGGAGGGAACCTCGTTTGGGCTGGACGCAACGTATCAATGTGGACAGATATGCGAGAGCGATATGCGAAGTCAACAACACGCCAACTGATGCAGTCGTCCGGTGACTCTCGACTGAGGCTTTGGTGAGCCATGACGAGTCAACAATGGATCAAACTGTGCTACGACACTTTTACTAGCGGTGACCCTTCTATACAATTTGCATCATTTTCATTCGTTCGTATCGTGTAACGTAGCGTAGCGTGGGTGTACGCACAAACTACATCTCATCAGTCCACTTTGAATGCATCTTCTGATAATGCCGGGTGTAACGGCATCTATTCATTCAGATTTATTTTATAGTATCAGTAGTAGTAGTCGAAGTCAAAGTAGTTGAATGTATTACGGATTGCGGTGATGATGATTTTTATTATAGTGGCAATGATGATGAAAGTCGATACTTTAACGAACGACAAACGTTGATGATTGATTGAGCTGGGTGAAAATTAATGAGGCAACATTATCACAAGGGGCTTTATATTGTATTGGCAAGCGATTCTAGCTCGCGTTCGTTGCACAAATGCGGACCGCCGCGGATGAAAATACGACGCCCAGATCCCGCGTATGTTTTCTTTTATGGTGAATGCCTGATACACCTCTCAGCTGTACAGCTAAAACAAGAACGATGATTTTCAATCGGCTCACCCGTAGTAACCTGCTGCGGGTGGCGGACCCTATAAGTTAGGATACAGTGTTCAACGTTCGTTAGTACAATTACATTGCTCGTACATTAACATGTCGTGTGGGTGTACGTGTGATCGAGCGTGATGATGGAGATGATGCTTGTTGATATGTTGCGATGCACACCTGAAAAATGAACTTCAATACACACACACATATATATATATATATATATATATATGTATAAGATTGAAAAAGAAAGAGACAAAACATGATATTAGTACTTTGGCAGCAAAAGCTGGTAATTGATAAAAATTAATATATATTGTTTTAAACAGCCAGTTATATACACATGTTTATACATGTAGGAATAATATATATATATATATATATATATATATATATATATATATATATATGTGTGTAAAATAATCCAAAACGAATTGTGACTGTTGCTCATATATCAATCACAATTGTTATAACTATTCCGTGAGCTATATACTACAGTACAGTCTGTAAGATTAACGTAAAAGTTCACAGTATTGTTGTTCACAGCGGATGTAGCGCAGATTCAACTATATGGGTTTATAGCTAAAACTTCACATTGTGGCGCCGTTCTAGATGGTGGTGAGCGCAAATTACGACCCTGCGCATGTACAGCCTAGTGAACATAGTGAAATAATGCTTCACGAGGAACAGCTCTTCTATCTCTCTCGCCTAACAGCTGCCTACAAAATATTCAAAAATGATTAGACGAAAAAAAGGTACATTTTAATCGCACTCGTATGACAAAAACACTCACAGCTGATACTGTCAGAGTAATAGACGTCGTCAATTGGACGTTTATTCGAATGCAGTGTGCTTAGGTGCGAGGAGGGACTGATGATTGTGATCTCTCATGCTGATGGCCCACTAAATCACTGCGGCTGCATCCTAGGAGAGCGGAGCTTTGTCTTTTGCGGAGAGAGCGTTCAACGACTCGTCCAAAGCAACGAGTCCAAACTCGGCTAATATATGTTTGACCGGTCCGGGTTTTTTACAGTCGCAATACTATGATACCATAGACGTTCTTATACGGATGATCTTCTATCCCACAAGGGTAGTTCATAAATATATCAATACATGAATGCATACATGTTCTTATTATGCACTTACGAAGTACATCTGCCGAAGCTAGGTTTTAACAATTATAACCTATTAGTTTGTTAACTGATTGTGTAACCGATACCTATTAGTTGTCTTCCAAATGGAAACATTGTAATGTATAATGGCAATAATCATGATAAATAGAATATGTGGTGGTATGTGAACCGATCTCCCCCAGGGCTCTATAGTTATTCAGTATTTTACTTTCCGGTAGTATTCGATTTATCTAGGTCATACAAACAGTTTATTGGCAACATTATTGCTATAAATCGAAATAAGAGCCAACCTTATTTATTTTTTACTAATTAGTTTCTGATCTAGACAAAGCGGAGTGGACTAAATGCGGTCAGAACAAGCAAACTATCGCACATTATTTCACGTAATAAATAACGCCCAGGGTCAGATTCTAAAATGCAAACAATTAGGTAGAGCGTGGATATATATATATATATATATATATATATATATATATATAAGGTAGGTTTAAATGAGAAGATACGAAGCATCGTAACAACCAAACCGGTTGGAATTTGAATATGCCGTTGTGAAGTAACGTAGCAAAACATGACGGCGGAGAGAAGCAAGCAGTTGTATGTCCCGTCCAATTGACGCGGCAGTGCGTGTCAGGACATCATGGCGTTCCCATTGCAAACTTCGACGACTAAGTAGCCGCGAGATATCATCAGGAAGGGGGGGGGGGTCAGCATCGGAGCATAGCAACTTTCATTAGTTTATTCCGCAAAAAACGTCCCAAAAGGGAGTCACTTCAACTCTAACGACGAACTGCGGAACACAAGTCAGTGGAGAACTGACTCTTCACACACAGCTGCAGAAATTCTAGGGACAGGGAATCCTTCAGCTTGTGCAACAATGTGTACTTTGTTTTGGACATGGACTTCACAATGCCAATGGTCAGCATCGCTGGCGGTTCTTCTCGCAGTCTTGCGGCAAATACGTGCCGGGAACTATCAGACGTGTCGACGATGCCCACGCTATTTGCTTCAGTGGGATTGGCGCTTAACGCCGAGACGCGCATGGATATTTACAACTAGTGTTTTGCCATGTGGAAGGCGCTCGCTTACCGTGAACTTCAACAACATAATTAGATGCATGCTAGTGTATTCGTAATCAGCACCACTTCCACCAGCGTATCCATGATGGGTTTCCGCGATCCGAGGCCTGTTCCCGGCAAACGGCGGTTCCACTCGTTGGTGTATATAATCTATCTCGGTAACAAGACCTCGTGCGTCTAGAGGCAAAGTCAGGCTTGCGGGAAATACCACGCCAGCTCTGCAGGCTGTCGTCGCCGACGTTGCTGACTAAACGGAAGCGTTTAGGTTGATCAAGTATGTGCATAACTATTCACGTTCGTGCTAGGTGCTAGAATAAATACGCTGATCGTAGCGTATTATGCATACAGTCGTCCTCCGGGCTAGCTGACCGTACGTTTTTTTTTACCAGTTAACAAAATAACGTATAGATATGTTTGACATATAGTTTTGGGCATACTTTCACGATGCTCTTTATTGTAAAATTATACGTAAGCCTTTTGTTAAACCCGTTTCAATACAGATTTGTTTTTTTTATATGTGACAGATTGCTTGTAAAAAAACGTTTGAAAGCCTCAATCATAACTAAGCGCCGAGCTCGTTCAATGCACGTCCTCTATCGGAATGTTTTGTCCTGTACTCTACTTTCTGTGTTATATATATATATATATATATATATTGCAAAAAACGTATTTATAGGGTTGTTTTATCCAAACCGATATGTGTGTAAGTATTCGTATATGCGTTAATACCTAGCGTCGCCATTTCCGAACTGGCGCGCCTAGAGATTAGGAAAAGTGATCGTTTGTGAGAAGTACGTACCGATTTGGCAGCAAGTGACTCAGCGTTTCGACCAGTCGTGGCCGATTTCATTAAGGCTCAGGCTGCCACCGCTACTATGACCGCTGAACTCCTTCATTTTATTAAGCTTTCCGAAGTAGCCCATGTTGCCATAGACGCCGTACTCGAGGTTGTTATAGGCCGGGTGTTGTATAGGCGGGATGTAGTGGTAGCCTGCGACAACGAATTCACAACCATTTAAACGTTCGTTATTGAAAATGTTGTTATTGTTGTCATTGTTGTTCATTCCTTCTACTACTGTTTTTATTTTCCTCACGATTGACTGTTAGCCATAATAAACGACGACGAAACCAGTTTTAGTTTTGTCCTGCTTCGTTTACCTACAGGGCATTATTTGATGAGATTTCACTCTCTAACCCATAACATACACGGCACTGAGAGAACCCAGTCCATAGTTACTGAGTCATCTAGAAGAAGCGCACGGATAACGAAAACTGTTCTGGCCTGGTCTGGTTGAAAATATTTCGTACTTTACTATGCTTCCTTTGAAGAAGCAGTAATCTGTGCCAAGTTTAATAGTGAGGCCAAATATTTCCGTATATTAAGCTACCTACTGATAAATTCTTTCGAACTATATGGCAATTGAAACTGCTACTGGCTGTGTGTTGGCGAAGGTCAGGTTCTTGGACTCGAGGCTTGTTAAGGCGCTAAGGCGATTTTGCTTTGAATGGTTTTGATATAAAGTGCAACTTGAGGAATGCACGCAAATGCTAAATGACGTAATAGACGAGTACAGCTCTCGCCGAGTCTGTAAGACATCGTGCTTCGCTAAAAACAGTTTTGCAGTCTCTTAATAAAAAAAATATCTTCGTAGCTATTTAATGGAAATTACTTTGTCAGCAGCGCAAATAGCGATTGCTTGCAATATAGTGCAAATAGCGTATTGCTTGTGGTCTGTTCTGTTTCCGTCTTTCTGCTGTAACTGGCGCTGCGTGCTTTCTATGAGAAATATATTGGTTGTTAACGCTTGTAGGAGCCTGCGAAAGTGTTTTAGCAGGTTGTCACTACCCGGAAGTGTAGTGACAAGCGACT
This sequence comes from Dermanyssus gallinae, assembly GCA_003439945.1. NCBI lineage: Eukaryota > Metazoa > Arthropoda > Arachnida > Mesostigmata > Dermanyssidae > Dermanyssus > Dermanyssus gallinae. Next base: position 17,980 of record QVRM01004410.1, on the reverse strand, counting down.
TATGAATCGAATCCACTGGCAGACAGCGTCATCTCTGCTAATATTTCGGAACATTGGAGTCAATTTCCCCACATCAAACGGTGTGAGAAAGTTGAATGAACATAATCATGTCAGAGCCTCACCTAAAAACCCGTACTTCGTACGGCTCTTTTCTACCGCTTCCAGCGCACATTATGTGCATAAGACGTCTCCAAGAGCTTCGATCGATGATTGGATCTTGAAGCCCCATATTTGAGGGGGGGGGGGGGTGAATATAAATGCTACAGAGAATTTCGAACTTGACATCTCATTTTCTACGACAAGCCCTGTGAAAGACGTCCGAAAAAAACAGTAGCACACGATGCAATGCCTGCGTCCGTTCGTAGGATCCTGCACGACCACTTTCGGCTCACCATGACTCTCTGCTCATGTCCCAGAGCTTGCAGTGGTTAGTCGTTGAAGCACCTCTACCCCAAAAGTGACGCGGTGACCTGTCGGCTGGCAAGGTAATGGCCGCCATCTTCTTCTCACTCTACGAGTGTAATTTGGCGATTGCAAGAAGGTGGTACAATGATGAGCGACTGCTATATTTCCCAATGCCTACCAAAAATTTTCGCTGCGCTCACAGGGAGACCTCTAAAGCGTCTCTTGGGCCATGGTTCTTCCATCACGAGCCTCACATTCCGAACGCGTCAGCTCACAGGACTGAAAACAAAGAATTCGCCGAACGATGGAACTGGATTCACACTGGAAAAGCACCTACTTGGCCCGTGCGTTTCTTCCTCTTTCCGAAAATTCGAAAACAATGAGAAGAAGAAGTTTTGATTTAAGCAGATCGGTGGTTGAAATGCTCCATCTACCCAACTCCACCTCAATAAATACACAAATATTGGTACTACTACACTACGCCTGAATATAATTACGAATTGTATGTATCCGCCGTTGTTTATGCGTGCAGCAATGTTTATACGTGCTGTAGTTTGCTTCATGGCTGCTTTTGGCAAGCTAGCTGTGTTTTTTTTGTTGGTAAAATAGTTAAGCGGAAATAAATGAGGCAGGCAACGTAAGGTAGATTCTACTACAATTAAAAACATTTTAAGGACGTTGTTTTTCATGAGACGGATTTTACTGCTAGCCGCTAAGTGATACAGCCCTGTACGTCGACAAATTTGATCTATCAGTCCGGATTTCTAATTGTGGGATAAGACGGCATTATATGCTGACGTCGTCCTCGTAATGCTCTCGCGCTGCTGATGCTCGTATATTTCGTCTGTGCTACGTGGATCTGATCTTGACCGTTACGTAGCACACCCACACCCATATTCACACATATGGGTGGCGAATCTTTTCTTACCTTTCGGCACTATGTCGGGATGGCCGGGGTAATAGAGGACTTGCTTGATCGGATGCTTGCCGACGGGCGGCAGGGGCAACGGTGGCACTTTGAAGGGCGAGAGCGGCGACCGCACTATGCCCACACCGACGACGCCCATGCCTCCGGCTGCGGCCGCCCCCAGTATCGGGCCCAGATGTGGACCGAGGTGCTTGGTGATCTTATAGACGTGTTCTGCAACGTTCGACAAGCAACAAAAGGGGCACGGACAAACTGTCAACCAAACCGCCGCCGATTACTAATTGGGGCGCCTCAAACGCTCAACGCGACTGCTGAAAACACATAATACGATGCGACACGTTCAGACAGAAAAAGCGTCACTTAATCACGTTCATTATCTGTTTATGAATAGGTGCCTATATAATTATTTTAGCATCAAAAGGCAAATAGCAGTAATAATATACATATTTATTTGAGATCATTAAGTAATAATTATTGGTATTGTTGTTGCTGTCTGATTTGATTACTATCGCTCAACCCACGTGCGTACTATGTGTAAGTTGAGATATTATTGTAAAGTATTTGTCAACAATTGGGTTAAAATAAAATACATGTATGTTGCTGTTGGCTTTTACAACTACATCTCACAATTTGTTCTCTTTCTCTCTCTGTATCTATACGTTATGTACGTATGCATACGCATAGTCAAGTTACCATGGTTAAGAATATATTGTCAAAAACAAGAGAGCAAGACTCTGGAACGCTATGCTTGTCGTGTGCTCAATAGTTACTAAAAGTAAGGACCGTAGAGGACCAGTAATATCACCATTATAACTGGCGTGTTGTTGTTGCTACTAATACAACTATGATAGAGATAAACTAAAGGCTTTGCTATAGGCGCTGCATGTATTATAATTGGCAATGTTTGTTGCTTCGTGGGCTATTACCATTAAAAAATCTTGCGACGCAAGCGAGTTGGCTATTTTAACGTTATTACTGTCAGAATAATAATAATAATAATAACCCAAATGTCATGTTCCCACCCTGAATGATTCATTACATTGAATAAATGAACTTATCTATATATATATATATATATATATATATATATATATATATATATATATATATATATATATATATATATATATATATATATATATATAATAATAATCATAATCATAATAATAATGTTTGATCGATTATCTTGGTTAGTGTTTAATTATTACGATTGTGTTGAATAAACGTGTTCACTGTTATTAATATTATTAGTGTTGTTGTTTTTATTATGGTAAGCTCTTCGTGTTTCTCATCCCTTGCGGAGTCCCGTCGTCCCGTCAAACGGCAGGTTTGAAACGTTTCCTCACGTCTGGGCATTTCACGTGAAGTGAAGCGTAACTTCGCCGCCAGACACTGACTTCGTTCCTGTTGTCTGCCTGCTTCTCCGCCTGGCGTTCCCCGCTATTGCCGCCCGTCGACCCTGTTGTTGTCAGTACAGTGGCGCTTACCCATGTGCGGTGGCCTTCATTCAACTGCGATCTCAGCTTAGAGCCGTTCGCCATCTTCTTCGATTTCTCTTTGTTCTTCTTCGTCTTTGGTGGTCTTGTTTGTCTTCTCATTTAAACAAAAGCAAACATCTTTTCCCCTTTCCCGCGCCGCCCGAACGAGTGGAACGGCACGCTACCTGGGTTACGCGCGAATGGCGAATTGGTCGGCCATTGCTCGAAGGGAAGCGCCACGCATGTTTGTTCTGCGCGGGCTGGGAGCACTAGGTCCCGAACGCACAGCGAACCCGATAAGCGACGTTCTCCGCTCTGGCGACGCCCAGGCCTCATCGCTATGGGTGTCGATATATATATATATATATATATATATATATATATATAAAAAAACAATTTAAATTTAAGCCATTTATTTATGCGTCACACGCCCAATGATTGTGAATCTGTTCATTGTTCTTGTTATTGGGTCGTTGGACCAAACGGTGATAAAATTACGAGCAGCAAAATATTTATTCATAACGATGACGCAATGATTACGAATACGCCGTTACCGTGCTCAGTCTCTCGGTATCTGTTTTGGAGTTTAACTTAGACTAACACCTCAAGTACAGCGGACCAGACTCACTAGACTTATATCTTGCCATGACAGCCGCACGGTAGCACCAGGTCAACGATTGATAAAAGAAGGATTGGGAATTGTAAATGATCTGTGATAAGGCGATAGGCGATGTAAATTAACGTGCTGAAAGCCGGCCATATCGCAAGTTTTAGTGCGCAACTACCTAAGTTGCTTATTATCTTGGTTGGTACAGTCACATTATTATCATGGAACAACCTCAAAATACGGAAATGGGTAGAATGTGCTGATCAGCTTGTGTGAAATTTTATCAAGCATTTGTTCGTTCGCATCGAAAGTAGCTGTCCACTGGCGCTTTATATAGATTTATTCAAATACCTCCAAACAATCGTACTAATACCGAAATACGTAGAGCAGGGAAATATATCTATTACTGTTTGAGCTAATATAAACGCAAGGTAGCCACGATAGTACAAGAAAAAATCGGAGACAAAACATTGCGCTCAGCTGATAGGTACTTACGCACATCACAAAGAATTTAAACAACTTAGGTAAATGGGGCCATGATTTACTCTTTGTTTTCCGGCTCACAAAGTTCCTTACGTACATCGTGTGCATATATATATCACCTAATGGTATACAATATTACACAATTGTAGATACAGTTACACCAGTACGGCGGTCACAGCCGGTCGATGTCATAGCGAGCATTAACCCCTGGTATGCTCGCTATGAGGATAGTTATTTTGATGTCCGTACACCTGCACTGTGTCGGTGTTTGTAGCTTATGATGTCCTAGAAAGACCGCTACGTTCGCGTTGTTTAAATGCTGACGCGTAGCTGAATCAGTCCGTGGAATAATCACCCAGCTCTCTTTTTCCGCTGCCGGCAAGGTTACTTTGGCGTGCTATTCTTTCTCGCTTCTTACAAAGTTTCATTTGTGCACTTTTAGTACATTGCAAAGCCGCCATGGCAACGATGCGAAACGCAGCAATATCGCGCGCACCAAAGGTTCGCCTCAGGGGCAGCAAAGCATCAAGTTGAACTTGACGGTTTCATCGTCGTTATGTTTCTTCGTCTTTAGACAGCTTTATCATTAGTTACATCCTGTCGGCGCCTATTGGACCGACCTCGTTGGTCCGACCAACTAACTACCCAACACGCTGTGAAAAACTTCACGGCTAATTAAGCAGCGGTCAATGACATCGCGGCGTTCCAAATGTGCGCAGCTTCAGGTACAGATGGACAGACCGGTAGATTCGTATCAGGTAGGTAAATAATCTACTGCTGCATAAAAAAAGATTCTTTTAGCGTACGCCGGCAGCCTTGTTAATGCGGCGGCTCTTTTGGCGGCTCCTCCGGCTTCCAGGAGCCAACATCTTTGTTTGCACTTTTCAACGCACAAACTGTACAAGCGCGTTGATTCGCGGTTTTGTTTTCAGACTAAATCTGCCCATCGATTGTCTAGTCGCTCGCTGTTCATTGAAATGTTTTCTCGAGTTTAATTTATAGGACTAATCGAATATCCATATAAGGTCAATTGAGCAACGAATACTACAAAAATAAAAGGAAACTATTAGGGCTCTAGTTATTGAGCTGTTGACCTCAACTGCTTGTTTCTACGTATGATATATATATATATATATATATATATATGTATAATTCCGGTGGCGGATCAAAAAGTTCGCAGCTTGGAATACAAACAATAGACGGATTAAATCCACTATTGTTATGGCTATATATACTATACTATATTTTAGTACCAGCTCGTCAAAGCTCAACATATCTGGTCCTACGACACACAGCTGCTATAGCCTTTATACCACGAGCAAAATATTCTAAATATTTAGACCCAAAATACTCTTGAAAGTAGGAACATCTTTGTTGCTGTAATATGTGTTTCCGGAGAGGTACCTCGTGAGGTTTCCAAATAGATTATAGCCCGCACGGAGCCAGGTGCATATGTTCGACAGTTTGAAACTTTAGTTCGTTTGAGTGGGCCGTATGGGCTGGCACGTGTGAAGAAGACTGTTGTCTGCTTATGAGTGTATACACCGAATAAAATAAACGCGCGCGAATAAAAACGTCACATATCCTCCAGGTTTGGGCGTGTCTAGTCTAGCAGAGTTCTACGCGTAGAGGCGGCGTTATCCCGCTAAATGTCCAGCAATAGTCTCTGGCGCAGCTAATCGACAGCTCTAGTGTCCCCTGTCGAACGGTTGAGCGCCTTGCCCACTCGTTGAATAAGTTTGTGCGTCATCGGGCCAGGTCCCCAGTGTCTCGAATGCCAGCGGGCGGAAGTCATGGGGGTAGGTGACAACGGGCATACTTTCTGCACTTGTTCACCTCCGGCAACATAGACGCATGACCAGCTTGTTACGTGCCCGCACGGCGCGCGGTTCATACCAACATGCGACCCATCTTGAAGGTTAGTGTCAGTCCGTCCGGTCTCTTTCCATCATCCCTGCAGGGACCAAGAGGTTTGAGAGTGCAAGGAAAGCCAGAATATCTCAAGGCTCGACTATTGTCCCGTTAAGTGCTGTGTGTCGGGTTCGACGACTTGAGCTTAAGGTACAGGAGAGGTCATGGTGTGCATGTGGCCCCACTTGATCGCCGCATCTTCATTGGTAGGGAAATTCGAGAGCTGCTCCCAGGCATAGCCGTCCACTATTCAGAACAGTGTCGTCATCTAGTAGAGTGCTTAAGTAAGACACTTTTACCTGTGTCGTCCAGTTTCAGGTTGCTCCTTTTCAATGCCAGGAACATAGAGGAGACTATGGCAACCCCAGCCAGCACTACAGCGTAAAACATTCTCAATCAACCTAAGGATATGAGAACCAGAGCTTCCAAGCCCGCATCAGGTAAGAGGCGTACGTTCAGGAGCACATCCAGTGTCTTCAAGGTCTATTCGTTAAAGGCTCGAAGGTTTTCGGCCAAGTCGAAACAATTGCTCCCCCTAAGCAAGTAAGTTATCCGAACCGCCAAAAAACAATCTAAATAGGTATATTCCGCGATGATATCCCAGTAATGGAAGACGGCCGGCAGCTACCCCTCTACACGCGTCTAACGCCCCAGATAACCCCTCTCGGCAAAGAGGAGCCCAGCCACTTTTGGACGACGTTGCAGCCGAAAAGGAGACGGTATAGCTGCGATATATCTGGCAAGATCATATCCTCGGGACTCATAACGTGGATTTCGCGGGTCATTTTTCAGGGTTTAGAGATAGCCCACTTACACTCTCGAAGTCCCGGATTCTGTAAATATCATTGATTATCGCAGCTAGGCCACCGCCAAGCACACCGTCGTCCAGGTGCCAGGTATTTAAAGGACAAGGTGAGGAGTCGATCAAGTGTTTTACGCACAAATAGGACAAGAGCAGACCCAAAGGGTCTTCGAGCTGAAGGCCGGGCTGCGAAAAAAATACGGCGTGTGGCAAAACTAAGTGCGACGTTTGGGCGTAAGCCGCATGTACCTGGTGAAACATAGGCAGGGCGTACTGTTTGACCGCGTTTAGCAGGTGGTTTCTTCCGACGCTGTTAAAGGCATTTACAAAATTTACCTTAACCGGAACGGTCGGGCCACTGCATGCGCTTATAAAGACGCGGGAGGGGCGCACCCTATTTCTGAAGCCAGGCCCCGGAGCGCAGACGAGCATCCTATTGGAGAGAGCTGTTTGAGAGTAAATAGTTGTGCTCCTAATATAATAGGTTGAAGGGCCACAGGGGAAGATCCCTACCAGAGAATGTCTACAACATTTACTAGTGCACCTGCCAGTCTGTCGACGACTGATTCTAAGACCGCGGGCAGCAGGTCCTGAAGAAGTCGAGGTCTAATGAAGTTAAGGTGTTAGTACTAGTATTTTATATATATATATATATATATATATATATATATATATACATATATCTAATATGACTATATGTACGAGTATCAAACATAGAGTTGCCCATGTGCATAGTTTTTTTAATGCAGCACACGTCTCCCAGTAAATGCCAAATATACCCGGCAAAACTAGGCCTGTCGCGTAAGCATAAAAACTCTATATTCGCCGACAGTTACCACAGATCTGATACATTATACTGTGGGAGCTTTCTCGGACATGATGAGGTGAAACCGCCACCAGTTTGTTTAGAAGATTGATCAAGTATATCACGTAGATGACATAGCCGCAGACCTGCTAAGCCGGCTCTACTGGTGAATAGGAATTAACGAACTGCTCCTAAAATAAGTGAAGTTGCAACATTCCCGTAACTCTAAACTGTAGGCCGCTGGCGCAGTTCCAAGCGATCCAGCCAGGTGGGTGAGGCCAGGAGTGTTTACTTCTGAGGTCACGCTCGGTGTCAGAGTTACGATGTGATAATGTGTCTCATGATAGGAAGGCCTTTGCGGCTTCTCTCGTCGGAAGCGGGAAGAAGATAGAGCTTGAATGAAGAAACAGTTTGGAATGTATTATACTCAATTTGAGTGGAATAAACATAATTGTAAATTGTGGGAGCTTTTCTAGTGTCAAAATCGAGGCGAATGAGAAAGGGATGGTATAGAAACAATTTAAAGTGCCAAAAATAGCGTGTCATTTTTTTGTTACTGGGGGTAGGTTGCTTGCGTCGTAAATCTATTCTACGGATTGTAACAATGTCGATTCGTTTGCTATGCTTTTGGTCCACGCATTTGCCGTTTTATTTTTTGGACTGTGCAACTTTTGCACAAAAGAATACTACTTAGTCACTTGACGATACCAAGCATGTACACATAAGATGCATGAATTAAATTGTGTACCATACCTTGCATTGTCTTTCAATCAAAAACACCTGCAATATAAACCACCAAAAGTGGATGGTTGAAGAAGCTGATCTAGCTGACAAGCCATGTTTTAGGTAGTAGTCATTTGCATGGGGGTCTCCAAAAGCCTACTGTAGCGAAATTATGCTTGTCGGTTGTTTGCTAGTGCTATGATGTGCGTCCTTGTTATTGCTGCTCCTTGCGACTGTCATCGTTGTTTTTTAATCAGATTTATATGACAATGTATATCTGGCTCGCCTTTAAACTCGTCAGAAAGTGTCGCGTGCATCATTGATTGATGAACACACACCGATGCGCATCCAGCCCATCGTTCAACCCAGCCCCTACCAATCGAACCGAGAGGCTCATTCGTAGGAGCTGGCGACGCCAATACAGCACAGGCGTGTCACGGCAGCGTGCTTTTCGGTCTCTGCTTTCCCGGCTACGGGATGGAAGCGTCATCCGAAGTATTCGCCGACCGCGAACAGCGGCCATACTGCGTCACGTCAAGGCCAGAGACACGGTCTCAGGGACAAACAGATCTATACAGACGGTAGCCGTCCGTTTGTGCGCGGTCAATGTCAAGAACACCACCATCATCAGCAGCAGCAGCAGCAGATGCTGTTGACGTCTTCGATCGGTCCGTTCGCAGAAGTGTTCGATGTCTATTCGTTTGATACATCGCCTGGCCGCGGCTTTGGCCAACGGAACCCTCTACTTATCAACCGACCAACCCACCATCCATCTTGTTAGACCACCGATTTTTTCGGCCCACATTCACGCCGCTAGCCCCAGTGAAGTCCATGATGATATGATGTTATGATGGTGCTAATGTCGTCACTGGATGGCGACAAGAAGGTGGCGCGGTTCTTTCGATCCGCGACCGCAGCGGAGCCGGCGACTGTGACAGCGGTGGGAGCGAAGGCGTCGTCTTTGTTACCATTTTTGTGGCTTACAGTAATCGCTGGCTGATGGCGCGTGTCAACTTGACTGCGCCTGACGTAACCGACCGGCCAGCCGGCCGGTGAAAGACGAGGGCGAACGCAGGGACGCGCGGTCCGCACCCCGACGTACAACAAATGTCGCGTCTTTTACGAGACAATGACCGTTGCTGTTGCTGTGGTTTCCGTTCATGTGGATCATATTGTTGTTGTTCTTGCGCTGCTGCTGCTGTTGTTGTTGCGCTGCTGTTGTTGTGGTTATGGTTGTTGTTGTTATTACTGCCGCTGCTGCTGCCGGCGCCGATACTTTAACCGTGACTGGGGAAGCATGGGCTTGTTACTTCATGACTTAGTTCAGCTTGACTGACCCAAATCGTTCGTCTGATGTCTCCGTGACTGTGTGCAGTGGTCCAGAAAGGAGTCAGCAACTGACTCCGAGTCGTCCCCTCCTCCAACGTTGGCACATTACTTGATCTTGATATGCCTGTGCATTGGTCTGAGGTTGGAGGCAACCTGTAGGCTAGTGCAGTTGCCGCTGGCTTCGCGGCACGTAATGCTAAACGGCTACAGGCTAACAAATATGTCCAGCTCTCCAGCGAGTTCATTTTCATGCCGCTAGTAGCCCTAATGGTATAGACCTTTCTCGAGAAGATCGACAAATGAATCGAAGAGGCAATAGGGAAGAAAATAGCTCTTGTCTATCTACTTCAACGGCTATCAGTCGCGCTCTCGAGCGGCAATACGGCAACAATAATAGGCATAATGAGGGGCTGTTTCGGGGGCAACCTCGACTGGTAGCGCTCCTCACAAGCCTTTGCGTAGCGAGAAACGGTTACGTAAATGGCACAGTGATCTATATATATATATGTATATATATACATTTACTGACTTGTCGAGCAAAGGCTTCATCGTAATACGGCCAATATCCGGTTATGAATATCGGTCGGTTGAACACCTACCGCAGGGTGTTGGTAATGGGGTAGAAGGACACCCCGATAGCAGACAACTACGGCCATGTTGTGTTGTTGTCTCCGTAATCATCGCCGGCGACCACACGATCTAGGCACAGGTGTCTATCATCGCTGGACGTCAAATTCCTTCCGACGTGATGGTCAACCGCCACAACAGCGTACGCATGCAAGCACTGCCCACAGTAGTGCGAGATTGTAACCAGCCGGCGCTTCGCCCAGCAGGCGGGCTGGGCAATGAATTGGCATTGAGTCTCTGTTATCACCGGCACCTCAGATCACTTACGATCTGGTTGGATCGGCGCGGTTTCCCTCCTCACCTCGGCGTGGCGTGACTTCGTGAAGGCATCGCCGCTGACGTGACTACCGTCCATAGATAGGTCAGAGACTGCGGCGTTTCTGGCCAATTCTGGCAGAAGACACCGACCACAACGGCGACAAGGACAACGTTGGGAAATCAACGAACGAAATAACAAAAAGAACTACAAGAGAAACAACCACGGTAATAACAGTAGTAGCACAAACATTTGCAATAACACGAGTAGCAACACCTATGATAATATCGGGCTCGCATCTATATCGCAACAACCACCAAGACGAGAACAGCAGTCAAATTGACGAACAACCGTATCAAAAGCAACAGCAGCAGCATCGACAAAAATTCACCGATAACATTGATGGTGAGAATACAGCAGTGTAGCAGCAATATTAAAAGCAACGACCACTGCAACGGCAATGTAACAGATTGTTAGCAACTTTTTACTCCGGGTTTGCATGTAAACGTTCGAACAGGTGATCGCTAGAGGCGTGGACACACTAAGGTCTTTCCACAGTTAGATCCAAACTGGTGATTAAACTACAGAGCGGTAACTAGTAAGTTATAATAACTGGGAATATTTTTTGGGTAGCCATAATCTATATCAAGGGCAACCTACTGGAAATCCCGCATACAGCCAACTCGGCAATTGCGTCATAAATTAGCTAACATACGGGCAGTAAAAGGCAGACGGTGGTAGCGTAATAACATTCAAAGCGCCCTTTTTATTACCGATCCGCTAACATAGACCCGCGCAGACAAATCGGAGAACTGATCCTTATAATAATATCACCAAAGAGGCTAAGTAACGTCTTGGGAAAGTACAGCTCGACGCAAATGTTCTAGATCTGCTCTAAGTTCCTGTGGACTCATAAATGTCATACAACGTCACCAGACGTTTAGCGGGAGACATCCGCATTCTTGGTAAATGTGCAGGCATTATAAATCGAAGATCAAACTTTTTGCATTTATATGATCGCAAAGAATAGTATCTGGGTGCCGGAGTCCGACGTGGCCTTCCATTGTCCTTCTTTTTCATAATGCTGCTCGTAAAGGAGTCTATTGAGTAGGACATGACTGCGAATGATAAGAGTTGAGCCGTTCCTTATTGAAAACTATTTTCCGTGCCAGACAGCACAGAATGCTGCAATTATCACAATTCTGTTTTTCTCTGACAGCAGAACACTTATACGGTCGAGATGTTGGGCGATCGAGTACAAATCGTCCCGGATAAGCGATATACGCTGAGGCAGCTCAGAAGCGACGAAATGCTGACAAGACATTTGAAACTCAATTCCACGTTATCTAGTAGCTGTTCCGAAAGGAAAGCCGGAATTTTTCTTACGGAAATATTCAAAGAGTGCGTCTCACTGATAGGAAGATGTAGGCCGCATTTCATTGTTATGCTACAATCATCTTTTTCGTTGTAATGCTATAGTTATAGTGAAGGGTGTCATGCTGTTGTCGTTGTTTTCGTCAAGAGTAGCTTTTCGTACAGTGTCTGTATAATTTTTTTCGTGGCCGGCGTAATTGTTTCGTTATTAATGTCGCAATTATTTTTGAGTAGGTGGCCTGCATGTTTGTGCTTGTATGTATGATTGTACGTGCGCCGTTGCGTCACGCAGTCATCACCCAGCACACAGTATGCGTAAACGGATCGCGACGAACAATATACAGCACACCGCGTCCAATCATAAATAGTCATCCCTTATTATATTAGTTCTCTTTTTGACGGACATTTGCTGTCGAGAAGCGATGTCTGCGCTGTTGACCTATGCATTATATATATATATATATATATATATATATATATATATATATATATATATATATATATATATATATATATATATATATAATATGTATATATAGTGTCACGATGCTTTGACCCAGCGAGCCAGGGGATGAGCAAGAACGAAAATGAAAGCCTATCTATCTAGTTATTCAACGACATCTGCAGCTGCCGGTCCGCTTGCGTGACCCGCAAACTAAGCGTTTTGTCATTCTGCTCCAGACGACGGTTGACGGACTCATCATCTCTGGCGCTGCTACCCTTGCCGTTCTGTAGTACTCGCCCCCAACTGCATGAGAGGCTGGGCGGAGGCGCGGGGGAGTGAGAAACAGCCGTCGTCAAATCAGAGATCGAGCAGTGACTGCCAATGACTACTTCTTTGGGGGAGTCTGTCGGGGGCAGACGTCGCGACGTTGGCTGGTATCCACACAACAACAACACAAGCGGCAACAACAGAATCAACAACACACAATACTAACCACAGCAATGAAACGACGGCAACAATACTACCACGGCAATTATAACTACCGACTGAATAATCGTCGTATTCAATATTATTATTATTATTATTATTATTATTATTATTTATATTATTATTATTTATATCATTATCATTATTATTATTATTATTATATTATTATTATTATTTTTATTATTATTATTACTATTATTATTATTATATTATTATTATTATCCTTTCACCGATAACATGCCAATCCAATATGCAGGGCGGCATAAGAGTGTAATTGATAAACAACAACAGCAATAACAGGAAGAAGTCGAAGACCACGAAGAAGAAGAAGAAGAAGAAAAACAGGAACAACATCAAAAACAACAACAGCAAGAACTATCGAACAAAAGTTTGCGAACTGCGAGCGGCCAGTTTGCGCTGGCGGCCGCTTATCCCGCTTGCATCGCTTCGGGCACGATCCGTCGAGGGAAAGAAGCATCCCCGTAAACTGTTGTACAGTCATAAATCATCGAATGAGTGAACCAGTCATTATCCGAATCGCTTGTTGTTGTTGTTGTTGTTGTTACAAGATCAATGGCCTCATGGGATATTGGCCACGCTTCCATTGGCAGACTGAAATTATAGCATTATACAGACAACCCTTCGGGTCATGTTTAGACTCTCTCAGCCTAATCGGTGGGACTCACCAGTGTATGTCATGGCTTCTCTTCCGTGTTAGTTATTAATAAACAATGATAGGGTGCATTATCGTTAAGAAAGAAAGTACGTCATGTAACACTACAATAGGTACAGCATATTTAAAACAATGAACACATTTGTATGATTATAATAACTACGCTAATAACAGCACCACCCGCAACGTAATACGGATGACAACAACATCAGATACAACGAAGCGAGCTGGAATCACTAATGTAATTCCATGTCTTGAGTTAAAAAAGAAAAAAAAAATAATAATAATAATAATAATAATAATAATAATAATAATAATAATAATTGTATTATTATTTTTATTATTACAAATCTAAAATACCGGACGGCGCAAGTACGTATCCCTATGAAAGTAAAGTAACTCGTTATCATAGAACGTTACGGTGTATGGGTATAATGCTATAATTAGACCGTAGCTTACTTGAGCCGGGCTGAGTGGCATAGCATGCAAAAACGAAAATGCCGCAAAATAGCAGCACAGTATTTGCCTACCGTTCCGAGTATGACAGATACTCTGGGTCTAGTCAGCAAGTTATCGAACATGTCGCTGGTAGAACTAGTGGCTTTACTTCGAGACAATCGCGCTCCTGACTACACAAAGCAGCTTTTGTTTCTAACAGATTGCAGGGACATCACTACGCCTTCCGCAACGAAAGCGGGCGCAAAACGTCAGCGTTCGTTAAAGTATCGCAATCAACCGTTGCTGCTTCAAACAACTAGCGAACAATGATAGTAACTGCTGAACTTGGTCTTGCTGTGTTTGTTGCTGCTGATTCAGTCGTTGATGTTACGCTACAACAGTTTGAAGATTTGTAACAAGCTGGAGTTTTGGCAAACTTACCACTGGCATTGCTTACCGTTATCGCTTCTACCTGCCTTTTGTGGTGTTTAGTTTTGTAGCTTTGCAGCTCTGACAACCAATGTATGTTTGCCACTCTACTAAGCGGAATCAACTAAGCGATGCACGATAATGAATATTGGTTGCGTTACAACTTTGCTGACAAATCTCAACATGACTGCATTTTCTGTCAACAGTTTCCACTCGGAGTATACGACTACCGTTGGCATGTTGAAACAGCAAACCTACTCTAGCATGGTCTCGGGCATTGCCACAACCAGTACGCCATCGCGAATGGCGGGTCCCACGCAAGCATCATTGTTGTTGTTCCTGGTGTTTCTTGGGGTTGTTGCGGCAGCAGCTTCCACTGATGTGTTTTGATGTTGCCGTTGTTGCTGTTGTTGTTGTTGTTGTTGTTGTTGTGGTTCTTGTTAGTGTTGCTACTGCAGCTAAAATGGTAACGCACCGTCCTTTTTTCAGGGGGCGAAAAATGCATTTACACACACACTTGCCGATGCTATGACGAGTAGTGTAGCACTAAACGGAGGGGGATAGAGTAATGACTCAATCCAATCAAAGCGCACTGCTTACAGAAAACCGTGTGGGTAGTCTATTCTGTGAGTGCGTTTCGAGCAGTGGGAAGGGTCCTAAACCGGGTTGTCTCAGCGGGACGCCGGACGGCGTATCGCGCCCGGCGATGATTCTCCAACCGGGTCTTTTCGCGCATGGGCACATCGAGGTATCTTAGACCAGTATTCCATTTAGTCGATAAATTGACCATGTGCGCGACAATCATTGGACGCGCCAAATGCCCGCAGAGTGAACGGTGAGCTGTCCCGTTACACAAACAATGCCGCACACACCTCGATGGTACATGCGACATCATCTAGCACCCCGATGTCACAGAGAACGCATGTGTCGGTCGTGGCCGATCTCCAACATGTCAGCTCAGATCAGAACTGGCCCTGTCAGCTCAGCGCCTGGGCAGCGTAGTTTGTCCTTGCGCCTTATTGCCACTTGAGCAAGTCCTTGATGGTGGAGCGTGCCAACGCGTCACTCGCGTCTCGGGAAGACGGGAGAGTTTAGGCGTCGTCCCTCGTTGTTGAAAAAAATGCCACGTAATTCCGAGCTGGGGGGAGTAAAACGGGTTTAGTTTATTTGTGAGTGTGGATTGTGGCAGTTGAACGCAATCAGTGAGGACGCAAATTACCTTACAGTAATTCTAAATACGGGCTTTACGGGATTGAATTTCTGTTGAATTGCTGTATTTTCCGATCATTTTAATTTTTCATACTGACAGCGACAGCAACGGTTACCTCGCCGTCGTATTTTTATCTTGATTTATACAGATATAGACTACTATGTGACCTGGTGACCCATCTATATATATGTTTGTGTATATATATATATATATATATATATATATATATATATTGGTGACCATGTGGCATGATCTTCGACGACACTCGCTGTTGCCCAACGTCTATTTTTTTCGTATTTACAACCTATAGACTACTACCGGTAGATTGGCAGAGCCATCTGTTACAGCAGCAACAGCGACGCCCGGGGCGACATCGATCGCAACGGTATTGGTCAAATAACGTTGTCGCCGAAAACGACCGCAGGGCTGCGTCTTGTTGTTGTTGTTGCTGCTGTTACCGCCGTTGAATGCTCGAAGCCCGGCTAGCGACTGTATCTGACCTGAGTGGCACTGGCAGAACTCTAGCTCTAACTAGCAATTGGTGCTGTCGAACTTATCGGTGCGCGCTTATTTCATTAGTGATTTAGGCTATTGTGTCTGGGGCTAAAGCGAAACGTGGTCCCCGTACTGGGTACTGCAATGCAGTTGCAACTGTATTGGCCGTAGCAGTCAGTAATCGAAATGAGCCATTCTCTCGGATGGCGATCGTCGCTGACGCAGCTGGCGACGACGAATTGCTACGAAACGGGTTAGTTCACAAACAAGTGACGGCCATGATGGCCACCCATCGCCACAAGCACTATTTATATAATTGAACTTTTATAATCTCTTCAATGTCACTACCCATTTGTACATCTAAATAGGTGAGCTTGCTTTATGTATATATATATATATATATATATATATATATATATACGCAGTAAAGTATCACTAAGCTAAGAGGTGCTGCCGCGTTCGCTACCTGATAATCATGTAGTCAATAAATAGTTTATGTTTATACTCGCGCAGGAAGGCGCGCAATCACACAAGGCGAAGTATTGCGACCAATCTGTCGGATAAGCAGCACAGGAAAGAATAACAAAGCATTTTGTCGTCTTTGCATTGATTCTTACGAAATCCGTGATGAACGAATTGTGTCGTCGTCGTTATCGTCGTCTTGCTTTTACTACTTTCACTTGAAACTTTGCAAATAAACGGGCTCCACCGCGCATTTCAACGATTCGCTTTCGAGCGACTGCCTTGGGCAGAACTGCTATGCAATAATAATTATCAACAGCAATCGCAATTACAATTACAACTCAACTGTTTCCTGTTTCGCCAAACACACCGGTTGTTTCGCGGTTAAGCGAGCACATTAGCGACGTATACATTAATTAGCGATTATATATGTCATCATTGATAGAAAGTCTTGCTTTCAGAGAAACTAACTGAAATTTCGCAAGTTAAGCTCATCGGCGGCCAATTTAGGTCTACTCTAGTCGGGTACTTCTCTGCCGAATCAGCATTTTTTCCGTGTCTAGTAGCTTAAAATAGCCGCAAAAGTATAAACGTATAACTCAGCTTAAACCTGCGTCTAGCCCATAGACTAGACGCAGCTTAAGAATTTTAAGGACACGATATATATATATATATATATATATATATATATATATACACACACATCAAAGAAAATTCTACTACTATGTGGAGTTTTCTCATTGAACGTCTAAAGGCAGCTGACACAGGAAATAATGGTCTCTCGAAAGACCCAACTTTTTGCCAGCTGCGATAAAAATATATCCGTTGATTTCCCTTGCCTCGAGTTCGTTTCCAATGCTAAGGAAACCACTTCAAACTCGGGCCGGACGGTAGGAGAGGAGGTATACTTAAACCGTTTCCTGGCTGCTGCTTTGAGATGGGCGCACCAGCGTTACGTGTACACCGTACAAGCTGTGGTTGCATCCCAAACAACACTATTGCCTTGCCTACAAAGCAGCAGTGTTACTCCATCTAGCTTGGGCGCTAGTACAAGACTCAGTCCTACATTGCTTTCCATTGCTCGGAATATCCCAAGACTCTTGGCTTATCATTCGCTCGTGATGACCAATAAGGGGCCTGGTACAACTTGTAGGCGGTAGTAACTAGGGAGTGTATGTATGCAGGAAAAAAGACGTAGCAAAGATGCGCCAGCTGTGGTGGGCTTCTGATGCCCGGTCCACTGCTTTGCAATAGGAGTACATGTTTATTCCCAAGACATCACAACTAATCGATTATTTACTTTATTTATACTTTACATATATATGGTGCGTATAAAATGACAGTCCATTTAAGGCAATAAAAACTCACATAAAAAGCATCCAGGACAATGCGCATTTATTGAGTTCCTCAGTACCCTTACATTATCTTAATACGACAAAAACGATAAAAAAAATTCCAAACAGAGAGCCCTAAAGTAATTTCAGCAAAAGTGTCTAAGATTAAAAAAAATATTAATAAAGGAGTACTAATGAAAATAAAATAATAACACAAGTAACCAGATCCTTTCTGGACACCGAGACACAGATTTAGCAGGGTGTTGGGGAAAATATTGGG